>CM042153.1:70190470-70205470 GCA_023376005.1 Doryteuthis pealeii
GGGAGAGAGAAACAGAGACAGACCGAAAGACAAAGATACATGTATGTGAGAGGGAGAGAGAGACAGTAAATAAGAGACATAGACAGAGGTTGAACAGCACATACATTAACTCATTGAAGGCAAAGACGTGAACAAGAGTGTGTCTTTGTGTGTGTGTGTGTGTGTGTGTGTGTGAGAGAGAGAGAGAGAGAGAGAGAGAGAGAGAGAGGGAGAGAGAGAAGAACGATTGAGGACGAGAGAGTGAGAGAGAGAGAAGAAGAAGAAGAACGATTGAGAGAGAGAGAGAGAGAAGAAGAACGATTGAGGACGAGAGAAAGAGAAAAATTAAAAAATGGTGTCTTTTTCAACAGCTTGCCGCATATGTGTTTGTTTGCAAGAAGGTATGGCTGGACACAATGCAAAAGGCTGATGACGGACAATAGTGAAAATATAAATTTGAAACTGGGAAAAGGGAGAAACAAAAAGACCTGATAAAGACAAGAAAACGTGACCAGAAGATTTACACATGGTACAACATATTGGATACAGAAAAGAATATATAAAATAGACAAAAACATATTGGTGATGGTGAGGGGGTGATTAAATAGAGAAGTGGAATAAAACGTGAAAAAGAAAAAGGAAAATAAAAATAAAACTGCGTGAGGGTGAAATAGATATAGAAATAAGGGTGTCATCGATTGAAGAAAGTAAGAAAATGGGGAAAAGGTTCGAGTAGGTGCTGAGTAGATTGGAACGATATTGGGTTAAATGAGAATGGATATTTTGGAGAAGAAAGAGAAGAGCAGATTGGATATTGGGGAAATGTCGAATTTGGAAAGAGGATAGGAAAAGAAAGAAAGAAAGAAAGAAAGAAAGAAAGAAAGAAAGAAAATATGACAAATAAAGAAGATGGAAGAGGAGAGTAAGAATAGGGAAAACGAAATAAATCAATAATTAAAAAGGGAAAAGAAAGAAAAAAAGAAAGAAAAAAGAAGGGTAGTCAGAAATAAAGAAAGATAGGGGGAGTAAAAATAAAGAATGGAGGAAGAAAAAAGAAATAATGAAAAGGGAGAAGAAAGAAAGAAAGAAAGAAAAAAGGAATGGGAGAGTAAAACAAAGAAATGGGTAAAGGAGAATAAGAATTAAAGAAAGATAATGAGAAAGAAAGATTGAAAGAAAGAAAGAAGGAAAGAAAGAAAGAAAGAAAAGGGAAATGAGAGAAATCAATAATTAAAAGGGGAGAAAAAAGAAAAAAGAAAGAAAAAAGAAAGAGGGATTAAAAAGAAAATGGAAGAGGAAAAAAAAGAAATAATGAAAAGGGAGAAGAAGAAAGAAAGAAAGAAAGAAGAAAGAAGAAAGAAAGAAAGAAAGAAAAGGGATAGGAGAGAAAGAAAGAAAGAAAGAAAGAAAGAAAGAAAGACAATGGGAGAATAATAAATAAAGAAAAGGAATAAAAGAAGAAAGAAAGAAAGAAAGAATGAAGGAAGGAAGGAAGGAAGGAAAAAAAGGGAATGGGAGAATAATAAGTAAAGAAAAGGAAATAAGAAAGAAAGAAAGAAAGAAAGAAAGAAAGAAAGAGAAATGAGAGAATAATGAATAAAGAAAGGAATAAGAAAGAAAGAATGAATGAATGAATGAAAGAAGAAAAGTGAAATATGAGAATGAAATAAAGAAAAGAGCAACGGAGAGAGAATAAAGAAAGAAAGGAAAAGAAGGGAAGGAGTAATAAATAAAGAAAATGCAAGAAGTGGAAAAGGGATAAAGAAAAGGGAAACGAGGAGAAAAGAAGAAAGAAAGAAAGAAAAAAATAGAAGGTGTAGTAAGAAATAAAGAAAATGGAAGAGAAGGGGAACATAAATAAAGAAAGGGGAAGAGAAGAAATATGAATAAAGAAGGAATATAAAAGGGAGGAAAGAAGTGAAAGAAAGAAAAAAATTGAAAAAAAGAAAGACATTGAAAAGGAAAGAGAAATATGAGTAAAAGAAAAAAGGAAAGAGAAAGAAAGATGGTTTGGAAAAAAGTAAGAAAGAAATCAAGAGCGAAATTATAAGAAGAAAGATAACACGAAAAAGAGGTGGGAAGAGTGGAATGAAAGAAAGAAAGAAAGAAAGAAAGAAAGAAAGAGAAAGTAACAAAAATAAGACACAAAGGAAAAAGGCGGGAAGATGAAAAAGGAAAAAATGAGAAGAAGGCAGAAAGGTTTTGCAAAAAGAAAGGAGATAAAGGGAAAAGGGAAAAAAAGAAAAAAAAAAAAGAAAAGGAAAAAAACAAAGAGGAGAAGAAAACGACAAAGACAAGAAGAGAAAAAGGAAAAGACGAGAAAGACAAAAAATACAAAGAGGAGAAAAAAAGATAAAGGAAAAAGTAAGAAGGCAGAAAGGATTTGCAAAATGAAAAAAAGAGAAAAGGAAAAAATAGAAAGAAAAAAGAAAGAGAAAAAGAGGGGAAGAAAAAAGAAAAGGCAAAAGTAAGAAGAACAGAAAGGATTTGCAAAAGAAAAGGAAAGAGAGAGAAAAAAAGAAAAAGAGGAGAAAAAGAAAAAGAGAAATAAAAAAAAGAAAGAAAAACGCAAAAATAAGAAGAAATCAGAAAGAATTTGCGAAATGAAAAAGGAGAAAGAGAAGAAAAAGGAAAAAGAAAAGAGGAGAATAAGAAAGAGAAAGAAGAAAAAAGAAAAAGAGAAGAAGAAAGAGAAAGAAAGAAGAAAGACAAAGAAAAGATGAGAAGAAGAAAGAAAAAGAAAAAGAGAAGAAAAAAGAAGTAAAAAGGCGAAGAAAGAGAAAAATGAGGAGGAAAAAGAGAAAGAAAAAAAGAAGAAAGAAAAAGAAAAAGAGAAGAAAAAAGAAAAAACAAGAAAA
Source organism: Doryteuthis pealeii (assembly GCA_023376005.1). Lineage (NCBI taxonomy): Eukaryota > Metazoa > Mollusca > Cephalopoda > Myopsida > Loliginidae > Doryteuthis > Doryteuthis pealeii. The sequence goes on from CM042153.1 coordinate 70,193,308, forward strand.
GAAAAAAGAAAAAGACAAAGCGGAGAAAAAAGGAAAAGAAAAATAGGAGAAGAAAGAAAAAGGGAAAAGTAAGAAGGAAGCTGAACGATTTGTGAAATGAAAAAGGAGAGAAGGTAAAAGGAAACAAAAAAGAGGGGGGAAAAAAGAAAAAGAAAAAGTGAAGAAAAAGAAAAAGTATACAAAGCAAGAAAACCTCCACTTACAGAATAACAAACAAGCCAGCATTTTTGACGATATAGTCATGCAGAATATATTCATCATGTTTGCTTTAGCGTCGATTTCAAGATGGCGTCTACATTCGGAGTGCAACTTCTGCAATCTCCTTCGGCAATCACCGGACATTGGCCAGAGAAGACGACCCAACTCTATTTGGATGGCACTGACAAGGGAAGCACTGGACAGAATAAGCAGCCTGAGAAAATATTTATTTTAGCAAAAATTTCTCGTGATTCTAGATCTGTCCAGATCTTCTGTTCCTCTTTCTACCAACAAGTTCGTTTCTTTATTTACTAAGCTTTGCACAGTCAGTCACAAGACTATGGACAACTTCCAATAAACAGGTTTGGTTTCGTTTGGCTTATTTATTTAACGACATATCAACTCCTTATGGGTTATTCAATAACGAAATTTATGTCATTTGTTTAGCTTGGTTTATTTGTTTAACGGCATATCAACTCCCTATAGGTTAATGGAAGCGCCTGGTGTAATGGTTAAAATCATGGGAAATGGACTCATTGTTCCGAGTTCAAATCCTGGATGTGGTAATTGCATTTCACTTAACGCTAATACTATTGGAAAATGTATGAATCCTACTATCCCTCCATCTATGGATATATTATAGAGCAGACCGGGCTCTTTAACCTGGGTTAGGCAACCGGTCTAGGAGAAGGAAAACGCTGAATTCAAACCTGTTGAACTCCGCTTAAGAAATTGACCTTGTGTCACATCCTGCTCATGCTGAGGCGTTGGTAAATATATATAGGTTATTTAATGTCCAAATCTAATTCATTCGTAAATATCTAATTGTAATCAATATATTGTCAATGTTTCATTATTTTCTGTGTTAATTGCACTTTTTGTGCACATTTTTTGTTTGCACACATTTTGTATGGTTACAAATCATTGACATTCATCCATTTACTAGAGACGATGTCGTAGTGTCCAAAAACAAGTGGAAATACGTAGCCTGGGCAGTTTAATATCACCCATGTAGCAGACCCACCTCTCCACACTGCCGTTGAGGTCCAAAGGAAAGAAAAAATGCAATTTAGCAACGATAGTGTCGCAGGAGTTGCTGGATAGCACTGAAGTCCAGCATACATCACCTTAGGGACTTCAGCTCCGGATTTGATTTTGGGATTTACGTCCTTTGTCTTTTCTTGGAATAAGCTAGAGCGGTTAGGCAACGAATGTTTTATAACAGACTTTTCTTTGTCTAGATTGATTACTGTCTACCCCGTTTTGGGAATTATGAGTCGTAAGTACCACAATCCTACTTCTCTCGATATGGATGGCCGTTGGCACCCCTGGAGGACATCCGACTTTTGACGGCTCTTGTTTTAGTGATGATGAGTGTCCGCACACTTAATAGTTTCAATATTAATATTAATAATTTATACAAAACTATATGGTTTCAAGTAGCTTTTCATATTTGATAATCTAATTTATTTTCCCAGTTATATGGTTTCAAGCATTCCTATTTAACGACAATAATTTGTAAGCAGTTATATGGTTTCAAATAATAATAATCCATAGAAAACAATTATATCTTCAAGTAACTGTTCTGAATACAAATACTTTTCATACAGTTAAAAGGTTTAAATATCTTTTTTTACAAGATGTCTATTTGACATTTTGAAGATTCTACGAGGGTAATCCCAAAAGTAAGGTCTCTAAAGCGCTGGTGATGCAGGAAAATCGTTCATGTAACTATTGGCAACACTGTTATGTTTTTGTGCCTGTGCCTGTGCCTGGAACTGCGACTGTGCACACCTCGCAGCCACCCTCTTGGTTTGGCGGTCGTTTCTGATGGAGCTCATATTGAAGATAACGTTATGTGTGACATTTGCGCAGTTATTCGGTTTTAGAATACAAAAGGCATTAAACCTATTGAAATTCATCGCCAATTAACAGGAATGTATAGCTAGGCGTGCATGGATGTCAAAAATGTCCGCAAGACATGTAGGGAATTCGTAATGACGACGAGGTTCAACGTTTCCTCAACAACATGGCGGTGATCTGGTATGACATGGGTATACAAAAACTGGCACAGCGCCGACAAAAATGCATCGACTGAAATGGTGACTGTGTAGAAAATAGATAGATGTTCAAACTTTAAAATGATGTAAACATCATTGACAATAAACAAGTAAACATTTCTGTGATTTCTAAATATTTTGGAGACCTCACCTTTGAGATTACCCTCGTACTTAATAATAATCATTTGTTTGCGAATAGTTATATGGTTACATTTATAAATATTAAATAATTTCAAAAAGATATATTTGACCGATAGATGGGGCCGTAACTGGTACTACCATTCCAGGTCAGAGTAGACCTAGAAGTAATGGCACCGAAGGGGTTATTCTCACTCCATTGACCTCCAGAACTCGAGCCTCACCACCGGATGCACCAGAACATTAGGACACTCCAATAATCAGCGTTCATTCGCAGTTTATGTGTGTACGTGTGTCCATGCGTGTGCAAGTATATATATACAGGGTGGCCAAGAAGTCACTGAGGGAACAGATATCATATATTTTGATTATATAATTACGTAAGATAGGAAATCCATTACACAATATACATAGTTTGCCATAAGGTCATGGGTGTAAGATAGGAAATAGACACTTAGAGACGTGTTCAAATTTTGGACGATGCTCTTTGCATTTCCTATAGCGCTAATTAGTGACTTCTTGGCCACACTGTATAGATAGATAGATAGATAGATAGATAGATAGATAGATAGAAAGAAAATAAGAAAAAAAGAAAAAAGAAAGAAAGAAGAAATATACAGAAAGAAAGAGAGAGATTTGAGAATATGCGAAAAGAAAGAAAGAAAGAAAGAGAGAGAGTGAGAGAGAGAGAGAGAGAGAGATTACGACAAGAAGGTTCCCGAGTTCGAGAAGGTTCCTGAGTCCGACAAGAAATACCTGAAGAAGGCCGGAGGGCACATCGGCCGAAACTTTGTACAGATAACAATAAAGATTAGGACAATAGTCCGAATAATCCAAATAATGCTAATCATCAGGCCTCAACTAAAAAATTCAGAGAAATAGAGTCTTTGCATTTCCCATAGCGCTAATTAGTGACTTCTTGGCCACACTGTATATATATATATATATATATATATATATATATATAGATAGATAGATAGATAGATAGACAGACAGACAGAGAGAGAGAGGGGGAAGATAGAGGTTGACAGAAATATTTGCTGTAATATCGACCATTCCAATGTTTCTGATACTGAGAAATGATTCAGACAATTTGACGTTTTAAAAAGACCGTTCTTAGCTTAATATCTAGATATACCCGGTAACATATAAGTATGTATAGATAATTCCTTTCATTATACAATAATAAACACACTGATAAATGAACACACGGATATTTATAACACACCTCATCCGTTAAAGCATACAACACACTTGTGTGTGTGCTTCTGTACTTGTGTGTGTGTGTGTGTGTGTGCTCACCTCTGTGGGTAAACATATTTTCACACGTATATTCATATATACGTATGTATGCACACACGTATACCAATAGACTTTGGCTAAAAATTGCAACAAAGCAAATTTCTCTAATCACGTTTCAGATTTCCATAACTGCAAAAAATCAACATATCATCTTTTTTCCCCGGTCAGATTTGCAAACAAACATTTTGCTTGATTTTTATCTAGCAAACAAAAATTGAGAATTTAGATTCTAAAGAAGAAGAAGAAGAAGAAGAAGAAGAAGAAGAAGAAGAAGAAGAAGAAGAAGAGGAAGAAGAAAATAACAACAACAGCAACAACTACAACATATGCAGCAGCAACAATAATATAAATAGTAATAATAATACCAGGTCTTGGAGTTTGCAACGACGACGAGGTTCAACACTTCTTCAACGATATATCTCCTCGGATCAGATTTGTAAACAAACGTTCTGCTTGATTTTTATCTAGCAAACAAAAATTGAGAATTTAGATTCTAAAGAAGAAGAAGAAGAAGAAGAACAACAACAACAACAACAATAGTTGTAGCAGCATTAATAATGGCATAATAATGATAATACCAGGTCCTGGAGTTTGCTACGACGAGGTTCAACACTTCTTCAATGACATGGTGGCGATCTGGAATGACAAATCTGGTATTTTAGCAAACAAAAATTGAGAATTAAGATTCTAAAGAAGAAGAAGAAGAAGAAGAAGAAGAAGAAGAAGAAACAACAACAACAACAACAACAACAACAACAACATATGCAGCAGTAACAACAATATAGATAGTAATAATAATACCAGGTCTTGGAGTTTGCAACGACGACGAGGTTCAACACTTCTTCAACAATATGACGCCTTTCCCCCGATCAGATTTGTAAACAAAGGTTTTGCTTGTTTTTTGCCTATTTTATGCTGAAGAAGTTATTTAGTTTTGAGTTTGAGTTTTGTTTAACGGCATATCAACCTCTGTGGGTCATTTAATGCCAAAAAGGGTTATTTTGGATTTCAGTCTTTAAAGTAGTGGTTCTATAGAGATAATCGGTTATGTTTTGTTATATCTTGTTGAAAAGGTTGCTTTTTTTAGAAAATTTAAAATGTTTTCAGGGTTTGTATTCTAAAGATGTCCCTCAGGTTTCTTGCTTGATAGTAATTAGTGTGGATATGTTTAAGGCTGTTATAATTTAGAAGGATATGTTTGGTTGTAAGTTGTACTTTGCATGTTGGGCACACTGGGGCATCCTCCTCTTTTAACAGGTGCGAATGGGTAATGTGGGTGTGCCCAATACGCAATCTGCCGAGTATTACTTATTCTCTTCTGGTACTTTTGTGGCCTGTTGGCCACTCTCCAATAACTTCTTGTATTTCGTGAAGTTTGTTTTGGGTCTGATTGACCCATGATTTCTGCCATTTGTCTGATATAAATTTGTTTATGGTTGGTTTCAGATCTGTATATGGTATTTTTTATTTGCTCATATCTGTTTGAAGTGCTTTTTTGTGGCTCATGTTTTATTCTTGATGTGTTCTCAATTCTGTCTTTTAAACTCATTTTTTTAATCTTTTTTTTAAACTCATTTTTTTTTATCTAACCCATAGATTGGACTAACAGGTACTACGCCTCCGGGTCAGAATGGACCTGAGAGTAATGGTGATGAAGGGGTACTCCACATTCCCCAGAGCTCCAGAATTGGAACTTCACTATCAGACAGAGTTTAATATCATACTAAAGACATGAAAACACACAACCACCGCCTTTTAGCATATATATGATGAAAAGGGTTGGGGCTTGCCAGATGGGCAATGGGATGCGGACCTAGAGGTGCTAGGGCTTTATCTGAAAAAGGATACTATTGAGATTATATCTGATATAGAAATCCTCCAAGGTAGTGGAAAATCACAGAAGTTGCAAGTTATGGAAATATCATTTCTGTCAGACATCTATAACCAAAAGAATGGAGAATTACAAGAAGAAACCTTCAGTATCTAGCAAATGCAAATATATATATATATATATATATATATATATATATATATATATATATATATATATAGCTGAGGTTCCTATGACTAAAAAAAGGACAAGAGTTGCAAGTGATGGAAACAGCATGCAGGTTAGACATACAAAACCAGGAGAACGCATTTGGGTGTTTGTCAAGAATATGTTGAGACACTGGAGTTTCTCGAGAAGTAAGCGAAGTGTTGCATGTCATCGCTTTCAGTAGATGAGATGTACCTACTGAGGTATGTGAAATGATCTACAAATTTCGGAGACTTCCTATTTAGTGTGGAAATGGCACCATACTCCAATGAAAAAATACTTCTATGTCCTTGTTCGAATTATCCAGAATTAGGTGAAAACGGAAGGGAAAAACTCAAATAATTTTTTTTTTAACTTTATAATAAATAAATGCAAGCATTATGATATTGATAAGCAGAACCTGTGGATATACCACAGTGTGATAATTTAATTATTACCACGTTTGATATGTATACTTAAGAGCTATTGGTAATAGTTCGATATGTAGAAAATATTAAAAAATCTTGATTTAACTCTCTCTCACTCTTTTTTATCCCCTTCTTCCCATCTTTTCATTATGTTCGATTGAAACAGATTAGCTTTATCCCTTCCACGTGCTCATCCCCTCACTCTATCTTTCTCCTACTCCATTTCTTCCGTTTTTTTTTTCTTTATAGTAAAAACGGAATGGTCCATTATTTACCAGACGTGAAGGAAATAAAAATTCGGGGGAACAACACCAGATAATCAGGTTTTACATTTTTGCATTTAATCTCGAACGATTTGGACGTTCTTATTTGTAACCAGAGGGTGTTGCAGGATGATAACAGTACAAATAAGGAACATGAGTATTAATATATAGAATGAATACAAAGTCGAGATCAGAGTAGACAAGCAAGCCATTGTAAACAAAGATTATATATATATATATATATATATATATATATATATATATATATATATATACCAGATAGATAGATAGATAGGATCAGAACTTTTTTAATGGGGGTGAGGGGTTTTAAAACTGTGGCCTTATATAGGGCGAGGCAAAATGAGTCACTATCAATGCTACATTACCTTTTCTAAACATGGACTGTCTATAGAGTAACAGGATTGCTAGTAAAAGATATTCTGAGTTTATCTTTTCCCGCCCACCTGGTAAAATGTCAGTGGGTGTCCTTTCTTAGAGCTAGGAAAAGTTAACCCTAATAAATATCAACTTGAACTGCTCACCTGAGGATCGTACAAACGTAAAACTCAGAGTAGTGTGATATGTATGTAATTTTTTCAAAAACACTTTAATAATCACACACACACACACACACACACACACACAGTTTTGTTGACATGAAAAAGTTTTATTTTAAGGAGTAAAAAAAAATGAAATAATTTTGGAAAAATTTATTATATAAACTGGATGCGGCCGGTTTAGTACAGTCGGTTCCGGATTCGATACCGACCCTCACTATCTCAGCGCATGAGTAGCACAACTTCAATCTGTGCGGTAGAGTATGGAGCTGATGGTAGGTGTAGCGCTCCATCCCAGACGCAAAAAAAAACAATTTCCCTGGCCCAACGCTTGGGAAAGGGGATAGACTCCCTCGTTGTCCGGCTGACACTGAGAATAGGCAACTCTGACGACTTTACAGTAGTTAATAAAAATTCAAGGTTGACTCTAATAATTCGTGAGTGTCTTGTTGAAATTGCACAATAACGGAGCTTTAGCGGTACGGACAGACAGACAGATATTGGGTGAATTAAATGATAGGATTTATAAGGAGTGGTAATCCTTCATCGGGTTACTATTGTAATTTCCTCTCTTCCTTTCTTCACTTTACTAATGATGATGATGATGATGATGGTTTTAAAAGTAGGTCGAATTCTATATCCACCATGATGGATACAATATATTATCTACCCTACTTCATGTAAACCTCAAACCTTTTTCTAATATTTATCTATCTATCTATCTATCTATCTATTGGTCTTAGTAGCCTTCTCATATCTATCTATCTATCTTTCTATCTATCTATCTATCGGTCTTAGCCTTCTCATATCTATCTATCTATCTATCTATCTGTCTGTCTGTCTTAGCCTTCTCATATCTATCTATCTATCTATCTATCTGTCTGTCTGTCTTAGCCTTCTCATATCTATCTATCTATCTATCTATCTATTGGTCTTAGCCTTATCATATCTATCTATCTATCGGTCTTAGCCTTCTCATATCTATCTATCTATCTTTCTATCTATCTATCTATCGGTCTTAGCCTTCTCATATCTATCTATCTATCTATCTATCTGTCTGTCTGTCTTAGCCTTCTCATATCTATCTATCTATCTATCTATCTGTCTGTCTGTCTTAGCCTTCTCATATCTATCTATCTATCTATCTATCTATTGGTCTTAGCCTTATCATATCTATCTATCTATCGGTCTTAGCCTTCTCATATCTATCTATCTATCTTTCTATCTATTTATCTATCGGTCTTAACCTTCTCATATCTATCTATCTATCTATCTATCTATCTGTCTGTCTGTCTTAGCTATCTATCTATCTATCTATCGTCTTAACCTTCTCATATCTATCTATCTATCTATCTATCTATCGGTCTTAGCCTTATCATATCTATCTATCTATCTATCGGTCTTAGCCTTATCATAATCTATCTAGCTATCTATCTATCTATCTATCGGTCTTAGCCTTATCATATCTATCTATCTATCTATCTATCTATCCATCGGTCTTAGCCTTATCATATCTATCTATCTATCTATCTATCTATCTATCGGTCTTAGCCTTATCATATCTATCTATCTATCTATTTCAGTCTATTCATATCTATCTTCTCAGGTTGTTCTATCTATTTTCTATTTTATCTATAGTTTAACCTTTTTTTCTCATATCTATATATCTATCTGTCTATCTATCTAGCTATCTGTCTATCAATCTATCTATATTATCAGCTTCATTTTATTTCTTATCTACATTATCTATACTTCGACCTTTTCTTCTTCTATCTATCTATCTATCTATCTATCTATCTCATCAGCTTCGATTTAATACATACATTATCAATACTTTAACATTTTTACTTCTATCTATCTATCTATCTATCTATCTATCTATCTATCCATCCAACCCTGTCCTTTCATATTTATCTATCGATCGTACCACAACTTTTTTTCTGTTTATTTATTTTTTATTTCTGTCTCAATTTCTCTCTCTCCCCCCTCTCTCTCTCTCTCTCTCTCTCTCTCTCTCTCTCTCTTCACCATTTTTCTTCCTCTTTTTTTTCTTCTCACATTTCCTTTTCTTTCTAAACGCTGCTGCTGTAATAATAATAATAATAATAATAATAATAATAATAATAATAATAATAATAATAATAATAGAAGGGGCTGTGTTTTTGTCTCTTGCTTGGGATTTTTGAACAAACAAATGGAAAAAAGGAAAAGCGTGATATGTAAACTTTCAATTGATTTACGTCCGACGATCTAATGGCGGATTTGAGGAGCAGCAAATGTTGTTCGCTTTCAAAGTGGCTACCGATATTTTCCCGCCTAAAAAAAAACCACAAAAATATTTGGTAGGAGTAAAAGTTTCCAGCGTTTTTCTTTTTTTTTTTTTTTTGTTGTTTTTTGTTTGTTTTTTTGTTGTTTTTCTATCCTTTTTCCAATTGGCTTTCTAGGATGCATTCAGTCTCCAGTAAAAAAAAAAAAAAAAAAAATTAAAAAAATTAGAAAAAGAGAAAAAAAAAGAAAAGACAACAAAAAAACACTGGAAATGTTTAATATTTACTTTACTCTCTCTCTCTCTCTCTCTCTCTCTCTCTCTCTCTCTCTCTCTCTCTCTCTCTCTCTCTATCTATCTATCTATCTATCTATTTATCTCTTCAATATTTTCTTGTATCTACTTTATTCTCTCACAATTCCTGTTTTCTGCTTACTCCTTTTCTTTTTCTCATATCTGTCTGTCATAAGGCAACCTAATTTTTCTATGTAGGATTTGTCATCTTTCTTCTCTTCTCTTTCTCTCTCTCACTATTTCTCTCTTTCTCTTTCTGTCTGTCTGTCCCTCTCTCTCTCTCTCTCTCTCGCACGCGCACGTGCGCTCCCTCCATCTCCCTTCTTTCTCTCTTCCTCCCTTCCTCTCTCTTTATCTCCTCACCATTTCCCTTTTAATGTGATTTATTTTCTCATACATTCCGTTTTTTGCTTGCCCCCTTTCTTTTTCTCAAATCTATTTAACTATATATCTAAGGCTGTGCATATATCTATCAATACATCTAGCCAAGTCTCTTTGTGTCTATCTTTCTCTCTCTCTCTCTCTCTCTCTATATATATATATATATATATATATATATATATATATATATATATATATTATAGCCATATATCACAATCCATATATATCATAATTTCTGATTGAGGTTGATAGATACATATAAACATACATATATTCTTATTAACACAATGAGATCGATAAATCAGTATAACATATGTGAACAAACAAAAACGCAACAACACACACACGTAGACATATATATATATATATATATATATATATATATATATATATATGTATGTGTGTTGTGTGTGTGTATGCATGTGTGTATGTATCTTGCACACAGTCTTCAGGTTTCTTACACCAGGTAACTTACCTGCTGTAAGCCACCTGTGTACCAGAACCAAAAGCTTTTGTGAATAGCAATGCAAACACACATACACATCACACATCATGCACATCTGTTCGCACACATACGCACACACACACACACACACACACATACACACACACACACACACACATATATATATATATAGATAGATAGATAGATAGATAGATAGATAAAGGGTGGCTTACCGGTGAATATGGGCACGATCGTTGGAGGTGCACAGAATCCAGGGGTTAAGTCCGCGATAAAACAAATACAAAGTGCTCAATACAAAGTAGAGCAAATTTATTAAAGAAATGGATACAATAGGATCATCAGGGTTATCATGTACATTGAATAAGATGTAACGTAACACATGTGATCGGCTGTAATTAATCGGTAACTCGATTAATTCAGTGATTTAACCCTGATGATCCTAACGGTGAAACTCGAGTAGGTTTCTATTGTATCCATTTCTTTAATATATATATCTATATATGTTTGACTTAATTTAAGAAAACAGACACGCGTGCACAACAGCAGATATGCGTATGTATTTCCGCGTGTACGTGTGTTCACAAAGGACGATGGTACTTTAGAAAATATCCACAAATTCACCCACCGTTTCCCGTGTCTCACCGGACTTTTTGCATATATATATATAAAGATATGAAAACACCACAAAATGCTCTTAAAGTGAAAACATTTTATAACTTCGCTGATATTGAACAATATTTCGATTTTATGAAAATCGTCATCAGAGCTTGTTTATACTCCGTGTTGTTCAATATCAGCGAAGTTATAAAATGTTTTCACTTTAACAGCATTTTGTGGTGTTTTCATATCTTTTTATATATACTCATACCGTCGGATTCATTTCCTCTTTTTACTTATATATATATATATATATATATATATATATATATATATATATATATATAAGTAAAAAATATCAAGTTGACTGGTATGTTGGGGATGATTATATTTTAGATCATCAATATCTCTATACATCCACAATGCATGCTTATGTTGATACCCACTTATAGGTTTTTACTAGGATTTTCACAAATATTACAAATTATATATATATATATATATACATATATCAATTTCTGTATGTACATTTCGGCCTATTAGGCCTCATCAGCAGAGCTATAGATAGGAAGACCGCCTTGTGCGTGATTCGAACACTGACTGACAGGCGAGGACCGTAATCCCTACACCAACCGGACTTTCTTAGATTTTTCATTTTGTTTAGAAGTAGGGTTTTTTTTATTCCTCTTATAGTGACTTTTTCTACACGACAGTATAAGAAGTAAATACACAAGCGATGTGTTTTGATATGGCTTTTTTTTTTTAGCCGACAATTTTTGGGAGAATATGTGCTCTGCTGATGAGGCCTAATAGGCCGAAATGTACATACAGAGATTGATATTTCTCGATTTGTTTAGCCTAACATTTGAATAGGCATACCCGCCTAATTAATTAATCATTAATTAATTAACTTTCAAAATTAGGTACGACTTCAATTAAGCACATATTCTCCCAAAAATTGTCGGCTATGATAAGATGTAAAGTTTTGGTGAGACGGACAAAGCCCACGGAAAATTGCTCACTCGGTAACCCAGCCAATAATCTCTGGTGCGATGAGTTCGATAATCGCTGGGTCCTCTCATGTTATAGGTCTTGTGCCAGACTAAGCTATCTCTCGAATGTTTTGTTGTTTTTTTTTTTTTTTTTGTTTTTTTCTTCCGCCCTAGATCTAAACCGAATTCTAGAAACACGACCAG
>CM042153.1:70210470-70225470 GCA_023376005.1 Doryteuthis pealeii
TAATAAAATTGAAAAAAAATATTACGAAGTTACGGCAGCTCGGAAGAGTCACTGATCGTTCTTATAAGAAAAGTATTTTCGAATTACTTGGGAACTTCCCAGCAAGTCAATCAGATTCAGAGCCAGGAGATATGGGAATGTCTGAATCTCTTATCAAGCAGGTAGTGCATGAAAACATTCGGTATTTCTAATACATGATGAAGAAATGACCAATTCTTATCACAAAGACAAAGAGAAAGACTGCGCTACAAAGCTTTTCAACAAACTCAAGAACCCCCCTCCCCAACCGATCATGCTTTGCCTTTTCCCAGATGATAAAATGTCTGTCAGAATCCGATGGTGAACACACAGAACAACTGTTGGCTTGTCCTGTCCCAATAGTGATGAAAAACAAACACCTAGTCCACATCATAGTGTTTGCAGTGGTCACTAGCCATGGTGACGTTATGCTTCCAGTCATCCAACGTAGCACCTCTGCCACAACACAGAGGCCTTCATCAGGTGCCTGGGGGTGCTAATACTGCCCTGGATCATGAAAGGGACTATTGGGAGACCCTCTGACAAGCAGGAGAACCCGGTTGGCTCGTGAGTTGCGTTTAACAGTATGTCAACCCTTGTTGGGTTATTTTATGCCGAAGACGTTATTTTTTTACTCAATTTTTAAAACACGTTTTTAAACTCATTTATTTCTATTTAACCCATTGATGGGACCCTAACAGGTACAACCATTCCGGTTCAGTGTGAACCTGGGAGTTCTGGTCATGAAGGAGTACTCCAATAGAAAAAAATTGTTTAAAACAAATTGAGTACTCATCAAAAATGAATAAAACAAAAATATCTTAGGCATAAAATGACCCAACGGGTTAAAATGCTGTAAAATCCGACCAACCGACACAGAGAGAGGAGAGAGAGAGAGAGAGAGAGAGAGAGAGAGAGAGAGAGGAGATATATATATAGTCCACATGACCCGGAATGATAGTACCTGTTTGGGTCCCATCTATGGGTTAAATAGAAAAAATGAGTTTAAAAACGTGTTTAAAAATGGAGGCGCGTGGGCTAGTGGTTAGAGTCGTGGAAAATGGACTCGTCGATTCGAGTTCAATTCCTAGACGAAGCTGTTGGCATTTCACATAGCGCTAATACCCTTGGGAAAGGTATGAATCCATATATTTTCCCTCCAGCTATGGGTTAAATAGTAGGGCAGACTGGGCCCTTCAGCGTTGGGTAGGTAACCAGTCTAGGAGAGGGATAACTCTGAATTCAAAATTCCTGAGGTCGGTCGTTGATTGGGTTTGAGGCAACCCTTGATGTACCAATTCTCTGCCAAAAAGTGTGGATGGTCCAACACAAGCCTTCACCACTATAAACAAATCCCTGTGTGGGTGTTCATTGTGTGTATGAACCCTCATACATCGAAAATCGACGGGAGAGTCCATTATATATATATATAAAGAGAGGGAGAGGGGGGAAAGAGAGAGAGAGAGAGAGAGAGAGAGAGACCAGCAGGGGTGATTCATCTGAAAAAGAATTGGAAACCTTAAGATGCACTCACATAGATCTTTAAAATGATCTTATGAATTTGATTCAAATCTATTCATATCTGAATGAATAAAACAAAATGGTCTTCGGCATAAAATGACCCAATGAGGGTTGACATGCCGTAAAACCCAACCAACCAAGCAACAAATATTCATATTTGTGTGCATTGCATGATTCTCTTTCTCCATTTGTAATGATCTCTTTTTTTTCTTTTCTTTTTGTATGTCTTCGTATATTACCGAAATTTCATATCTAGATATCTCAACTTGTTCAAATATATATCAGTCAGTTCATATTTATCTATCTAGTTATCAAAATACACACAAGCACTCACGCACATCTACTCACACACACCCACACACACACACACACACACACATGCTCAAACGCGCGCGCACACACACACACATATAAATACACACACACACACACACACACATATATATATATATATATATATGTTTGTATTTATTTTATAGAATGATAAAATAAAGAAAATAAGGCGGCTAAATTTTGTTGCACCAATCTTCGTACTTAGTGGTAGTACCGTCTACTTTCATATATATATATATATATATGTGTGTGTGTGTGTGTGTGTGTGTGTGTGTGTCTGTGCATGTGTGTGTCTGTGTGTGTCTGTGTGTTATTGTTAGTTTGAATGGACGTACATAATGAACAATAAACCTGAGTTTCTTTACTTATATACGTCAATGATAGCTAATAAACATAAGTTGCATAGACACACAAATATATATATATATATATATATATATATATATATATATATATATATTCGTGGGTGGGTGTTATATATATCTATGTGTACACGTGTACACAAGTGTGTGTGTGTATGTGTGTGTGTACCTAAACGCACGGGGAAGCAAGATAAGTAAATAGGTTTGCCGTGTTTATTCTTCGATACAAACTTATCAACTCCGCCCAATAAAGTTTGTCCGACCGAACGAAACCATTGCGACGTCCTCCCGTGTCTTCAGCCTGCCTCAGAGTGTTGCTATTGGCAACGTAGACAGGAAAGCACCACGTCAGTGTGATAGTGAGAGATGCACCTAGTGTGTGTGTGTGTGTGTGTGTGTGTGTGTGTGTGTGTGTGTGTGTGTGTGTGTGTGTGTGTGTGTAAGAGAGGGAGAGGGTGGGGCGGAATACGGAGCGGCAAAAGGAAGTGACTGTAACGCTGCAAAATAATCTAAACAAATCTTAGTTTATTTACCGCTGTTTTACGTCTATGAACCCCTGGATGTGCCAGCCTTCCCCATTCTGTTCTGACCAACAACAACAACGACAATAATAATAATAATAATAATAATAATAATAATAATAGTTCGGGACACTGATAACAATTAGAGTTGGAGCCCATGAAACGAAGAAAAGAGAATGGGCGAACTGGAAATCCTAAAGGAGTGAAACTGTCCAGACCGCAGCACATCTCACTCCGGCAACAGAGAAGAATCCCAGAAAACTCACTAGACTTGCTGTCAATCGGACTTCAGAAAAGTTGAAAAAATTATGAATTGCAATATATGGACAAGCAGAAATACATTAAAAAAAACTAAAAAAACAAAAATTGGGGAGAAAAACAACTATATGTCCACTTCAAGCGACAAACTGAAGAGATATTACTTCAGATGACATGGACATGGTCAAGAAGAGGAAACCTCAAGGGAGAAACTGAATCTCTTATAATCGCAGTACAAGACAATACCATAAGAACAAATTACATAAAGGCAAGAATAGATAAGACGCAACAGAATAGCAAGCGTACAATGTGTGGAGACAGATACGAACTGGTTAATCACGTAATAAGCTTATGCCGCAAAATAACACACGATGAGTACAAGACTATGCACGACTGGGAGAGAAGGGTGATCCATTGGGAACTGTGCAAGAAATTCAATTTTCACCATGCTTCTAATTAGTGTATGCATGAACCGGAAACTGTCCTAGAGAATGAGACGCATAAAATCCTTTGGGACTTTGAGATACCGACGGATCATTAAATCCCGGCTAGGAGACCAGACCTAGTGTTTATTAACAACAAGAAAATGTGTCATCTCATAGATTTTACCATTCCGGCGGATCACAGAGTGAAGGTGAAAGAAAACGAAAAGATAGACAAATACTTGGACCTGGCCAGAGAGCTGAATGAACTGTGGAACGTGAAGGTAAAGGTCGGCAAATTGTCTTGGAGCGTTTCCAAAGGGTTTCGAAAAGAGTCTGGAAGAATTGGAAATCCGAAGATGGATCGAGACCATCCAAACAACAACACTGTTAAGATCAGCTAGAATACTCAGAAGAGTCCTGGAGAACTTGGGATACTTGCTATCACTCAGCCTCCAGTGAACCACCAGCTTATGCAGTGTTTCAGCCGATCACAGGGGGAGGATGAAAGAAAACGGAAAGATAGACAAAACACCTTGACCTCGCCAGAGAACTGAAAAGACTGTGGAATATTAGGGTGAAAGTGATACCAACTTTAATTGGCACACTTGGAACGGTTCCCAAAAATTTAGAAAACAGACTAGAGGAACTGGAAATCAGAGGAAGAATTGACACAATTCCGACAACATAATTTATAAGATCATCAAGAATACTCAGAAGAGTCATGGAGACATGAGGAGACATGTTGTCATTCAAACTCCAGTGAAGAACCATTAGATTATGCTGGTGTGAAAACTCAGAAGGAGGGAAATAATAGATAACGAAAGGGAAAATCTACCCTGATCCAGAACGACAAAAAAACAAATAGGACTGTCCCCAGCAACTATAGGCCAATAACATGTCTACATATGATGTGAAAAATTCTAACTGATCAGATAAAGGAAGTAATATATGACCCGCTTGAATGCTGTGAACTATTTCCGGAAGGAGAAAAAATGATGCTACATGGGAACAAGAGATAAACAGATCAGCACATTCTCAAGAAGGTTAAAACAAGGAAAAAATGTAGTCATGACATTAATAGACTACAGAAAAGCCTATGATATGATTCCACAAACTTGGATAATTGAATACTTTATAATATACACGATATCAGACAAAGTCATAAAAGTCTGGAGAATTAAATTAACAGCAGGAGGAAAAACCCTAGCAGAAGTGAAAATCCGAAGAGGCACATTCAAGAGAGACTCCATCTCACTATTGCTATTTTTATAAGTGTGTATATATATATATATATATATATATATATTATTTATATTTTTGCTAGAAGGCAATTATAAATGCATGTATCGCATAAAATTCGATAATTATAGAAAATAATCTTGACAAGTAAATCCCGCAAAGGATGGTTCGCTATGCAGAACACCGTACAGACTGTTTCGACTTTATTAAGTCTCTTCAGCGATGTATACTAACGACTCCCCTCCGACAGGAATCGAAACCGGACTTCACAGGCATAGTCAGAGACCATATCCGTTCGGCCGCCGGTACATAGCGAACAATCCCTGCGAAATTAACCTTGTCAACGATACTATTACACGCCCCTGCCATAGTAGGCAAGGACGTTTTTAGTAAACAAACCCGGCCGTAAGCTCTTCGGCGAAGTGAATAAGATTTTTGGATGTTTGTTATAGAAGCAAACGGTGTTCTGCATAGCGAACCATCCTTTGCGGATTTACTTGTCAATTATTTTCTATAATTATCGAATTTTATGCGATACATGCATTTATATTGCCTTCTAGCAAAAATATAAATAATAATTTATTCAACATTGCTCTATAAACAAACATATCTTAATATATATATATATAATTATATATATATATATATATATATGCGTGTGTGTGTGTGTGTGTGTAAAGTAGAAAAACAAAGTATTCCAAAAAAGATTAATTTATTCTTGATGGTGAAGCTAGCGTTATTTAAGAAAAAGACTCCAAAACGTTGACATATTATCATATACAAAAAAACAAATCATCTGAATATTTTGTTTTTTCGTGCGTTCGGCTAGGAACCACAAGATTCAAAAGTTCGATACCGGCCCTCGCCAACTCAGCGTATGTGTAGCACAGGGATTTGTGCGGTAAAGTAAGGAGCTGATGGTAGGTGTTGCGCTCTGCCTCAGACACAAAACCAATCTCCTTGGTCTAGCGCTAGTGAAAAAGGGATAGACTGATTCGCTGATTGGCTGATACCGACTTTAGGCCACCCCGATGAATTTACTTACATACTGTCGGAATCATTTTCATTTTTATAATTGCTCAGTTAGGAAAAGTATAAGGGCTACAAATTTAAAATAAATCACCTCATGGATGATATCAAGGTTTTTGCCAAAAATGACAAAGAGCTGGAAAACCTTGTACAGATCATAAGAATATACGTATTGAGAAAAAAAAAGGGTGTGGAAGACTCATCAGCAGTAGGTACCCTAACAGGTACTACCACTTTTGGTCGCCCGGTCGGCTGGGGCGTTAGAAGGCACCGACTGCATATCTGCAGAGGGGTAAGACTTTATGTGGCCACCTGTTGCCGTGGGTGGCGACCCGCGATGCTTAAGGATGGAATCCTGGTGGCTGAGCAGTCCATGACTTGCAATACTCCACTTTGGCCTTTTCTTGAGCTAGACGGGCGGTCGGATAGGCCTCCCTCCAATCAATCGGCTGGTCACGTCAGCACGTCAGCAGGTACAAACCCTAGCAACTATACGATTGCCCCAATCCTATTGCTCTTATGGCAAAGCCTCAACCTTTTTATCATGTGGGTGCTAGAAGGTGGTAGCTGAGGGTCTACATGTCCTGGAAATGATGTTAAACTCTATATGATGGTGATGGTGGGGAATGTGGAGCACCCCTTCATCACCATTGCTCCCTGGTTCACTCTGATTTGGTGTGGTTGTACCTGTTAGGGTCCCATCTATGGGTTAAATAGAAAGATGTATTTATAAAAAAATTGAGTATCCATTAAGAACGACTTTATTTCAAAACTTTATCGACATTAAATGACCCACTGAGGTTGATATGCCAAAATCAAACCAAACCACTTTTGGTCAGGGTAGAACTGGGAGTAATAGCGATAAAAGGAGTACTCCACATCCCCACAGTTCCAGAATTAGAACTACACCACTAAATGCAATTTAACGTCATACCCTGAACATTAACGCCCTCAGTCACCGCTTTCTAGCATATATGATAAAAAATGTTAGGGTTTTGGCATAAGAGCAATAGGGTTGGGATAATCATATAGGTGCTTCAGCATAATGTGACCAGCCTATTGATCAAAGACGGTCTCTCCGACTGACCGTCTAGCCCAAGGTGAAGGGTTGCCCGTTATGGACTGCTCAACCACCAGGATTCTGTCTTTAAGCATCACGGGTTGCCCCCCACACGGCCAAACAGGTGGCTTATTAGAGGGATTTCACCCTTCTGCAGAGGTGCAGTCGGTGTATTCTGCTACCCCAGGTGACTGAGCGGGATACTGAATGAAATTAGTTTGTTCTTTTTTTTTTTTGTATTTTCTCTTCATCAGACCAACATAGCAGTCATCGGTGACTATGTTACAAGAGGTTTAGGAAGGTTTACAAAATTTTTTA
This sequence comes from Doryteuthis pealeii, assembly GCA_023376005.1. Lineage (NCBI taxonomy): Eukaryota > Metazoa > Mollusca > Cephalopoda > Myopsida > Loliginidae > Doryteuthis > Doryteuthis pealeii. The sequence continues at coordinate 70,217,555 of CM042153.1, forward strand.
TGTTTGAAAGATCACTTTCTTGCAAGATCAAAATGTCTATGATCAAAATGTCTATGAGTATAGAAAGATAGAGATAATTACTGACGGATGTATTTACCCAAACCCTCCTCCACATCCAGGGTCTGACACAAGGCTAATTTTAAGCAGTGTGTTCAACTTTCCCTGAAGAAGGTATGAATCCATATTTTCTACTCTTATGGGTGGAATAGTAGGTCAGACTGTGCTCTTTACCCTTGGTACAGAAACCAGTCTAGAAAAAGGAGAATTCTGTGCCCTGCTTAAAGATTGACCTTGTGTCACATCCTTTCCATCGGGGAGTAGTTGGGTAAATAAAAGATGATATTGATTTCTTACTTTATAAGAACCAAATTATTTCCTTTTATCTTATAAGGATTGTTTATACAATAGAACAAAGAACTTTATTCAATTTACTGAAAAGTCAAATACATTAGGAGATAAACTAATCTCTTGCTTCATCTTTCTTTCTTTCTCTCTCTCTCTCTCTCTCTCTCTCTATATATATATATATATGTATATATATATAGTACATAAGGTAAAATAAATCCCTTTCTATTGTAAAATTCACTACCTATTCACAATCTTATCATTTTGTATTGTTGACACATAATAGGATTGTATGTTTTTATTGTCAGAGTTTAAAAACTTTTCTTTACTATTGTCAACAATTAATCCTTTCACTTTCACTTTTAAAACAAGAATCAATTTCCCAATGCCGTGCCGTATACGATTAGAGGCGAATTCTTAGCTCCATGGACAACCATAATTGAATTATTAGCACCATTCCGTGTACAAATATAGTTACATTTCATATTATGTCCTGTTTACTGGTCTCTATTTTCAATCTATAAGGAATGTTCAAATACGGTTTTCAATACTGTTGGGTTACCTCCCTTGGAATTCTGACAATGACCACTAGATGGCGATGCCTTAGCAACCGAACCTTGTATAAAAGAAAAGGTGCAACAACTTCAGTCTCTTTCATCACAGAATGGACTTGAAGCAAGGGCCCACTATTTTCGATACCGTTGAATTACCTCCCTTGGCATTCTGTTAATGACCGCTAGTGGGCAACACCATAGTGTTGTTATACCAATAGAGCTTTGTATAAAAGATGTCTTCATTCTCTTTCATCACAGAATGGACTTGAAGCCAGGACCCACTATTTTCCCATTGGGACAGAGACGTCTGCCTACAGCACACTTTGATGAATGTGACTTTCCTTATCAATTTTGAATTAAGATGTTCCGGGAAACTCCAGAAGTGGCGGAAGTAGGGTTTCCACTGCATAACTCCACCCGCAGAAAGCTTGAAAGCACACAGTAAAATCATATGCCAAATTTCGTCAAGATTAGCCGTGGAATCTGTGTCATTTCTGACTAATTTTTCTTCAAAAAGTTCCAGCTTTCTCCTACACTCCTACAGATACCAGTTTTATTTGCTTTCTTTCCAAATCAAATTTAAGCTAAAATGTTCAGATCACCCCCCAAGAGCAAGGACCACCCATGGCCCCATTGATAAATACCATGAAAACACTCCTTGATGTGAAATGTGTTCCCGAGTCAAATTTCATCAGCATTTAGCCATTAACATTTCACTTCAACGCACACAAGCAAATAAGACCAATTATACAGAGATACTAGTTTTAGTATTAATTATTGACAAAAGCCTACTGTATGTAGTAGTACGAGTAAGTAGAGGGCACTCGACCGATAGGGAGACCACGCCTGTGCTTTAAAAATGTCAGCAAGAGGACATGAAGACATGCCACATCGACATAAACATATGGGAAGCTTATGCAGAAGACCGTACGACCTGGCGCCTCCTCGTCAAACAAGGAACGAAAAGGAGTGGAGTAGCCGCCACAGAAAAGAGAGCCATAAGGAAGGAGAGACAACAGCATCTCCAGCAAGCATCACCGTTTGTTTGCAATCACTGTACCAGAGATTGCCATTTAAAAATTGGTCTGTTCAGCTACTCGTGCAGTTGCAGATTAAAAAAAGTGGACACTACGCCATCGTCTTTAGTAGGTGGAGGGATGCCAAAAACAACAACAACATTAATTATTAGTTGTAGTACCAATTATTAGTGTTCATTAATCTCGGAGGCAGTTATAATTTGCAAAGTGTGAGCCTAGTTTGGAACAAGGCCAGAATTATGCGTGATCCAGTAAAAATCGTATTCACAAACAATGGTCCGATTACCACGCTAGATGACACCTACACCACGGGTGGTGCCCTCTTACCTCCGAGGCAGTTATGACACTTCGTTATTTTAATGAAGGGCCACACACGCGTGTTATATACGCACTTCATCCGCTGGGTATATAAATGGCGAGGGAGATAGATAGATAGATAGAGAGAGAGAGAGAAGAGAGAGAGAGAGAGAGAGTTCTATTACTTATGAGGAGATGGAAGGCATAAGAGGCATTCGTATAAGAACCCCGCATATTTAAACTCTTTATCTTCTTACTTACTTAAGTAGTTCGGCTGGTACCTTATTTCTATTTCTTGCGTAGCCGGGACATTCTTCTAACTGGTCTGGTCTGTTCTCAAGATACTGATCTGACTGATCTGGTCTGACTTTATTTCTTCTAACTGGTATTTATTAGTATTTCTACCAAAGTAGAAACGGGTTCGCAAAGGCTGCCATTAGCAGAGACAACACTATGCTTATATTGTAAGTGATCACTTTTCTTTATTTAGAAACAGACACCTTCAACCGCGACTGGAGCGAAGCGGAGACGATGTCTGCATCATGGCGTCTTCCGCTTAACTGCTAACTGACTAAGCTAAACTCAACTTCTGTTCTCCTGTTTCCCAATGGCGGAAGCCGGGGTCAACTTGATGTTACCGAATGTCAATCATCTAACCCCCTCCGATTTTGAATTTCAACGAATTTTAATTCAAAATCTAACAACACTAACCGTCCAAAAAATAACGGCTTATCAATATATAAACGCGGACAGATGAGTCTCTGAAATTAAGTAACGCTGAGCATGCTCAATGTTTTGTTTGGTAACAACAGGTTCCATAACGAATATGGACATATGTGCCAAACTAAGCAAAACTCAGGAAATTCTTGACTTACGATTACGTCATGATTCCTGTCAGGTTACTAAAGTTAAGGAACGATGAGCCTGCTTAGTATCCATCTGGGTGGCCACTTCAAAAACCGTTGATGCTGTAAGCAATCCGAGGGCTGTTTTCCTAACTAAGCCAAATTTGATAAAGGTAAGTAAATTGAAGTAGTAGGATTTGCCTATTGTCGGTATCAGCCCGGACAGTGAGGGAGACAATCTCCTCTTCACTGGCGCTAGACGAAGGAAATTTTCTTTGTATGTGATGTGAAACGCCATACCTACCATGAGCTTACCGCACAGATACAAGCTGTGCTACACATGCGTTGAGTTGGCAAGAGCCGGTATCGAACCTGGAACCTTGTGCTTCCTCGCCGGATGCCCTACCGACTGAAGGAACAGGTAATGTAGGTAATAAAAATACTACACTTTAATCGCTGGTTGGTTGGTTGGTTGGATTTTACGGCATGTCAACCAATTGGGTCATTTTATGCCGAAGACGTTTTTGTTTTATTCATTCTTGATGGGTACTCAATTTATCTTAAATATTTTCTATTTAACGCATAGGTTGGACTCTAACAGGTACTACCACTCCAGGTCAGAGTGAACCTGGGTGTAATGGAGATGAAGGAGTGCTCTATGTTCCCCACACTCCCTAGAACTGCAACCTCATCATCATTACCGTCATACCCAGGACATGAAGACCCTCAGCAACAGTCTGCTAGCAGATATATGATAGAAATGGTTGGAGCAATAGGGTTGGGACAATCATATAGGTGCTAAGGCTTGACATGACCGGCGATTGATGGGAAGAAGTCTCTCCAACCACTTGTCTAGTCTGAGTATGGACATGTGTTGCAAGTCATGGACTGATCACTCACCAGGATTCCGTCCTTAGCATCACCGGTCGCCATCCACGACCAGCTAGTGGCTCTATTCGGGGCGGGGTCTTACCCTCTTTGTAGAGGTGCAGTCGGTGTATTCTAAAGCCCCAGCCGGCAAGGCTTTAATCGTGGAAAGTAGGTTAGTATAGATTATGATATATTTTTATCTTTCTTCTTCCTTCTTCCTTCTCCTGGCCGAGATTGGGTATCTGCTTGAATCTCAAAATTCCAGAGAACTTCATGCATCTGATTTTTTCGGTCAGGCTTACGAACGATTCCCCATGAGTAGGATCTGACACAAGGTCATAAGTATGTGGCACCCAGCAAGGAGCAAACTCACTATTCAGTAATAATGCATCTGCAAGACTATCTGGCTAACCATTACAACTTTGGTAAAGGTTTTAAAACCCTCATCCCTCTAGCTATGGTTAAATAGAACCACAACTGTTCTTCTACAAGGTAGCGAGTGGCTACAGAGTTTTAACTCGCAACCTTCTGATCATGATCGTGGTAAGATCCTTGTCATCCCTCTTGGCTGGGGTGGTCTGGCTGCTAAGAAGCATAAATGCTGAGGCGGTTTCTCTAAAAGAGGAAGAATGACTTCTCATCGGAGAGAGCACCGCCAGCAACGAGTGACAACATGAAGGCCCAAAGGATTTTTTTTTTTTTGAATTCTCTATAGGTTAGTTGTTTTGTTTTACAGTATGTGACGTCATAGCAGTAGGGCACAGTGCGGGTGACGACAGGAAAAGAAAAATGATCATCGGCATTATTTCGATGATTACTAAGTTAGCGCTAGTGAAAAGGGGATAGACTCCCTCGCTGATTGGCTGATACCGACTTTAGGCCACCCCGACGACTTTACTTACTTACTAAGCTGAAAAAAAAGTGAGATATGGTGTCAGTAAAGGACATGCAAGTTTTTTTACTTCGGTAGAGCGTTCGGCTAGAAACCACAAGGTTCCTAGTTCGATACCGGTCCTCGCCAACTCAGCGTATGAGTAGCACAGGGATCGGTGCGGTAAAGTAAGGAGCTGGTGGTAGGTGTGGCGCTCCACCTCAGATGCTAGAATAATCTCCTTGGTCTAGCGCTATTGAAAAGGGGATAGACTCCCTCGCTGACTGGCTGATACCGACTTTAGGCCGGCCCGTCGACTTTACTTTACTTACTTACATAAGTTTTAACTCTGGTCAGGATGTTATACAAGGCCATAGTTTAAACGGGGTAAAGCTAGTTTGAAACCAGGAGTTTTCCTTCTCCTAGACTGGTTGTCTTAAGAATGCTCTATTATGATGTCATATATTTTCCCTTTCTGGACACTTCACTTAGTATAATGGTTAGCAAGTGGGATTCTCAAACCATTGGTAGTGAGTTCGATTCTCATTGGGCGCCCCATACTTCTGGCCTTGAGTCGCATCTAAGCTAAGCTTAGTAAATAACTATATTTTCTCTTCCTTCTTCTTTCTCCACCTCCTCCTTCTACCACTATAACTACAATTACTTTATTATTAAAATGAAATATAAATATATTAATAATTTATATACACATATATATATATATGTGATATATATTATATATATTATATATATATATATATATATGTGTGTGTGTGTGTGTATGTGTGTGAGAGAGAGAGAGAGAGAGAGAGAGAGAGAGAGCGTGTGTGTGTGTCAGGAGTTCACCCAAGCAAAAAGAAGAATGACAACCTATAAGATAAGACACCGTGTATTTCATCTTTTCACCGCCGACCATACTTCCTTCATCATTTGTGATATTCCTCAAGGGAAAGTGAATAAACAAGATGGAGAGAAAACGAGCTTAAAAAATTTTTTTAGAAAATGCCGATTGGCAACGTCTTTTCGAGGACGCATTAAATTGCGTTGAGCTAAAATAGAAATTTAAGACATTGATTAATTTTGTCGATTATCTGTCCCATATGTCAACCGAAGAGAATTTACAACGTGATTTTTCTGGCGGCTATTTTATTGTAGATGTATTTTTTTTTTAAATATTAAGATGGCGGAAAGACTGAAATGAGCGGTTGTATACAAGCCTTTCGACACATATATATATATATATATATATATATATATATATATATATATATCACGACTACGAAGCTACCTATTGAAATGAATATATATATATATATATATATATATTATATATATATATATATATATATATCACGACCACAAGGCTGTCTATTGAAATGAATATATATGTATATATATATATATATATATATATATATATAGAGAGAGAGAGAGAGAGAGAGAGAGAGAGAGAGGGAGAGGCATACACACATAATACACTTATACAGGAACATAAACAGACATTATATATAGAGATACACTCAAATGTACACATAACAATACCTACATCCATCCACACACCTATATATATACGTAATATACATGGTCTTTGTCAATATATATATATATATATATATGTGTGTGTGTATGTGTGTGTATGTGTGTGTGTGTGTGTGTGTGTGTGTACTAGCAGGACCTGTGGATATACCACAGTACGATGATCTAATTATTACGTTTGACATGTTTACTTAAGAGTTGTTGCAAATACTTCAATACTTAAAATGTATAATAATCTTGATTTAACTTTCTCTCACTCTTTTTTCTTTTCTTTCCTTCATTTCATTTTGTTCAATTGAAACAGATTAGTGTTACCAACCACTCTCTATATATTTCCCCATACTCCCTCCCTCTCTCTTTCTTTCTTTCTTTCTTTCTTTCTTTTTTTTCTGTGTAGAATATCCTTTTACTTAAGTTTCTTTCTTGATAATGAAAACGGAATGGTCCATTATTTAGCTGAGGTGACGACAATCATAAGAAATAAGAATTCTGTGGATAAGAAACACCAGATATTCAGGATTTACATTTTTTGCATTTCATCTTGGAAGATGTGGAAGGTCTGATTTTTAACCAGGGGATGGTTCTCTGAGGTCACGCTGATATTACATACCTTACCGGTCCAATGGCCAAAGCCACTACACAGTGGGTCCGAAGGCCGGGTAAGCTGATAGATATATGTTTACGCTAATCGTCCTACACGGGTGTATCCATGTGTAGGTGTCCACGTGTGTGTGTGCCTATATGATTGGTTATCTATAATTAATAGATGATTTGGGGCATTTAAACACTTACCTACTGACATGGTACATCAATAATTTGACCGCCTGACCCGTAGTCATTAGCCACATTTTCAGCTAAAACCTTCGTGGTATAATGTTTGTTCGTTGGTTGATTGGTTGGATTTTACGGCATGTCAACTCTTGTTGGGTTATTTTATACAGAAGACGTCTTATCTTATTCATTCTTGATGAATACCCAATTTTGTTTTTAAATTAAACATTTGTAAACACTTTTTAAAACTTTTTTGTTAACTATTTAGCCCATAGATGGGACCCTAACAGGTACTACCATTCCGGGTCAGAGTGAACCTGGGAGTGATTGTGATGATGAGGTACTCCACATTCCCAGATTGCCAGAATTATATAGAGTTGAATGTCATAGTCAGGACATCAAGACCCTAAGCCACCGCCTTCTAGCACATATATGAGAAAAAGCGTTGGGATTTGTCATAAAGGCAATAGGGTTGGGACAATCATATAGGTTCTAGGGCTTGACGTGACTAGCTGTTTGATCGGACCTGCAATAGGCCTCTCCACCGATTTTACTACGTTTGTCCATTGGCTGGTTGTCTGCCTCTACGAGTAGAAGGTTTGGACGAAGCGTTGGGGCTAGCCATAAAGGCAATAGGGTTGGGACAATCGTATAGGTGATTTGGCTTGACGTGACCAGCTGATTGGTCGGAGGGGACGAAGCCGGTGCTGGCTGCCAGAAAATTTCTTATCACTCCGAACATCTGGCTGCCTAACTCCCGGATTGCAATCCCTTTGATTATTAATGTGAG
>CM042153.1:70235470-70265470 GCA_023376005.1 Doryteuthis pealeii
ACAGTATAACTGGTAATCAAATAACTGCGATTTTGATAACACTTTTTTTATTGCTATCATTTATTCATTTATCATTCTCTTTCAGTTTATCATCCTTCTTTCTACTTTGGTGGGGTCCTCAAAACGTGGTGGTTAACGTGCTGGATTGTATCATCGTTGTAGGCGAGTTCAAACTCCAGTCACGCTATTACGTTTACTTTTGGTCCCTTTGCAAAGGTTTAAAATCCCTCATCTCATCTATTGGTTAAATAGTGTCACTACTACTATTCTACAAGGATGGCTTTGGCATTAAATTACTCGTGTAGGTTGATATACTATTAAACAAAGAAACCAAACAAAACCTTTTTATCCTGTCTTTTTTCTATTTCTTCTTTTATTGAATGATTTTCTTTTTTTCTTTCTTTCTTCTTCTTCTTCTTCTTCTTCTTATTATTATTATTATTATTATTATTATTATTATTATTATTATTATTATTATTTTACTCCTTTTGAATTTTTACATCAGCATTAGCTGATGGTCTTTCACTGGAGTCTGAGTGACAGCAAGCAAGGTCTGAGTATTCTGGCAGATTGCAGCAGTGCAGTGTTCTGAATGGTTTCAATCCTTCCTCTGATTTCCAAACTTATTATTATTATTATTATTATTATTATTATTATTATTCATTTGCATGTTTATACAAGATGTTGGTTGGCTGGTTGGTTGGTTGGTTGGTTGAATTTTACAGCATGCTATTTTTTTCCATACCCATCAAGAAGGAATAACACATAACATAACATGCAGAAAACATTTTGTTTTATTCCTTCTTGATGGGTATGAAAAAAAAATTTAAACTCAATTTTTTAAGCAGATTTTTAAAAACTCATTTTTTTCTGTTTAACCCATAGATGGGACCCTAACCGGTACTACCACTCTGGGTCAGGTTAGACCTGGGAGTAATGGCGATGAAGGGGTGCTCCGTAGTCCCTGGAGCTAGAATCCAAACTTCATCATTAAATGCAGTTTAACGTCATACCCAGGACAAGGTAATCCTTAGAGATTGAGTGACAGTAAGTCTCCTTAATCTCCAACACCTTATTGTATGCATTTCCATGTTCACTCCAGATGTTAGGAATAAAAACCCACTGAGCAATAATAATAATAATAATAATGATAATAATAATAATCCCGGCCAGGAGACGGGACCTAGTATTGATTAACAAGAGGAAGAGAACTTGTCATCTCGTGGATTTTGCCATCTCGGCAGACCACAGAGTGAAAATAAAAGAAAGTGAAAAGATAGACAAATACCTGGACCTTGCCAGAGAACTGAGGAAACTGTGGAACATGAAGGTGAAGGTTGTACTAATTGTAATTGGTGTCCTTGGAACGGTTCCGAAAGCTCTGGAAAAGAATTTGGATGAATTGGAAATCAGAGGAAGAAACTAGACCATCCAAACTACAGCACTGTTAAGATCACCTGGAATACTCAGAAGAGTCCTGTCAGACAGCCTCCAGTGAACCACCATCTACACAGGTGTGAAAACAGAAGAAGAAGAAGAAGAAGAAGAAGAAGAAGAAGAAGAAGAAGAAGTTCTGTATCATGAAAGTTGCGCTAATACTAATTTTAGTTAGAGCCCTTAGAACGGTGCCCAAGGGTCTGGAAAAAGAGACTGGATGAACTGGAGATCTGAGACAGAATCGACACCATCCAGATTACCGCACCGTTAAAATCATCTATAATATTTAGTGTAGTCCTGGAGATATGTTGAGACTGTCAATCAGACCCGGGGGGGGGGCACCAGTTAGAGCTGGTGTGAAATGCATATACAATAATAACTCGACTTGCTGTCACTCGAATTCAGATAATACCTCCAGTTACTACTAGTATACAGTACTGAGGTGGCCTGCTGTCACTTGATCCTTTCTGGAAGGCAACCAGACTTGACTGGTTTGAAACAATATGATAATACTTATGGTTTCTTATCATATAAAATAATGTAGTATTTCATAGTTAACTATTTATGAAAAAGTGAAGGATTCTAATTAGCATTTTTATTGTTAACAGATTGTTAAACAGGTCTATTTGACCTATATATGGGACTAGCATGTTCTACCACATCCGATCAGAGTGGACCTGGGAGTAATGGCAATGAATGTGTAACTCCCAAGGTTTACAAAACTGGGGCCTCACCTTCAGAGGTAGTTTGGTATCATACATAGAACACGCCGTTTTAGCGGGACAGAGGGTCTTACTTCTCTGCAAAGAATACAGTCAGTGTATACTAAGCCCCGTCAGTATCATGGAAATGAGAGTGGTCCTGGGAGTAATTACATTGAATGTGTAACTCCACAGGTCTCTAAAACTCGGGCCTCACAATCAGAGGCAGTTTATTATCATACACGGGACACCTCCTTTTAAGGGAACAGAGGGTCTTACCCCTCTGCAAATCCCGCTGGAAATACTTTGAATATACTTCCTACTATTACTTATATCGATAATATCGATTCTGTTGCAGCTTAAATAACTCTTATTACAGAGAATAAATCATATTGCTTTCATACAACCAATTTTAGTTTGACTCGTACTATTTATAACAATTATTCCTACTATTTATAACAATCATAATGACAATAATATTAAAACATCCGTGACGGCGCCAATTACATCATACCACCAACGAAAATATTACCACCTTTAATAATATTACCAATACGAACAAAATCGAAACAAAGGTGTCAGTGAAGATTTCAGGGTAATAATAGTCATTAATATTATTATAGTATTTTATTTAAGGGTCGGTTTAGCTCAGTCGGTAGAGTGTTCGGCTAGGAATCATAAGGTTCAAAAGTTCGATACCGGCCCTTGCCAACTCAGCGTATGAGTAGCACAGGGATCTGTGCGGTAAAGTGAGGAGCTGATGGTAGATGTGGCGCTCCGCCTCAGACACCCAAACAATCTCCTTGGTCTAGTGCTAGTGAAAAGGGGATAGACTCCCTCGCTGATTGGCTGATACCAACTTTAGGCCACCCCGATGACTTTACTTTTACTTATTTTATTTAAAAATATTAACATTTCTGTGGGAGTTCACTTATGATATAATGTTTTTAAACTCTCCCTATGTTCACCATCTCTTCAGCACATTATCTTAATTTCCTTATTATTACATTGTGAAAATTACAAAAAATTTATAATCACATTTCATTATTATTATATAATCCATATAATGATATTCTTAATAAATACGACTGTTATCATCTTGCAACACCCTCTGGTTAAAAATTAGACCGTCCAAATCGTTCCATGGTGTCATCATCCCAACTAAATGATAGACCATTCCGGTTTTATCATAAAGAAAGAAAGGTAAGAAAAAGGACATGTTACACAGAAAAAATATAATTAGAAAGAAAGAAAGAAAGAAAGAGAGTGCTGGAAAGATAGAGAGAAAGGGTAAGTGTGCAGAAGTGATAACGCTAATTTGTTTCAATCGAACATAATGAAAAGATGAAAAGAAGGAAGAAAATAATTTTTTAAAAGTGTGTGTGTGTGTGTGTGTGTGTGTGTGTGTGAGAGAGAGAGAGAGAGAGAGAGAGTTAAATCAAGATTATTATACTTTTACATATTGATCTTTTGCAATAGCTTTTAAGTAAGCATATTATCGTCGTAATAATTAGATTATCATACTGTGGTATATCCACAGGTCTTGCTAGTATTATTAACTAGAAGGTATTTCATTAAAAAAAAATAACATTTCTAGAGGAGTTCCCTTGTGATATTATGATTTTAAACTCTCCCTATGTTCACCATCCGTCTCAAAACGTTATCATTGTTTCATAATTATTGCATTAGGAAAATTATTAAATCTTATTATTACACTTTATCATTACATTTTATTATTATTACATAATTATTCCATTTTTATATTAACATCTATATGAAAGTTCCTTTAGGATATTATGATTTTAAAGTCCGTACCTATTTACCTTCCCTGTCAACACGTTATTGGAATCTTCCTAAAGTGGTCTCCGTAATATCAGTTCTGCTTTTCTAATAAAGATACTCCCATAGAATTTTTTTTTTAATTCTAATTACCAAGGGGAGATCCCAAGAATGTGTTGGCAGGTATGATGTACACATAGAGACTATTTGAAATTATATCACAAAGGTACTCCATCAATAAATACAAGGACACCAACAGCACCAATATCAAAGTACTTGTTGAAACTTATAACATTATATTTAAGGAATATATATATATATATATATATATATATATATATATATATATATATAATATTGGAGAAATGAAAATAAAAGTGTTCGATTGCAGGTGTAATAGCTGTATTTATTTGTTAGAGTGTACAATACAATTAAGAGACAATTGTTACCATTGGTTTCAAAGAAGTTTATTTGCCACTTATCGTCAGGACAACTTGTCTATATTGTATTTTAATATATATATATATATATATATATATATATATATATATATATAGGTAATTTTTTTCTAGTATTACAGAATTGAAAATAAAGTGTAATAACTGTATTTATTTATTCATTATACATTTAAGATCATTGGTTTCAAAAACAAGAAGATCATTACGGAAAGTCCCAAAGCGATATTTGCTCCTAAATTTCAGATTCAAAGACAACAGCAGCACCACCACAAAATGTATCAGAAAATTGACACTGAAAGTGGGAATTCTTTCAAGCTGTGCTCGTGTACGTACTATTGTATAGTTACACCCCTTTGACTCTAACGAAACGCTTGGAGAAGCGGCTAGATGAAAACTACACAAAGATGCTGCGATCTATTTAAAACAAAACCTGGAAGCAGCATCCGACAAAACCACAGCTGTAAGGCCACTTACCTTCCGTCTCACAAGTAAGACGAACAAAACATGCTGGACACTGTTGGAAAAGCAGAGACGAACTCAAAAGCGACGTTCTCTCGTGGAGTCCTACCCGTGAACACACCAGTGTTGACTGACCAGCAAAAACTTACATACATCGGCCCTGTGCGTACACTGGATGCTGTGTAGAGGACTTCCAAGAGAAATAGAAATTGGGACGGATAGTAAAAGAGAGCCAAGGGGACTATAATCACAACTTGATGATAATGATTGTTATCAATCTATCTATCTATTATTCTTGTTCATATTCTATCCATCTATCCATCTATCTATCTATCCATCTATCCATCCATCTATCTGTCTATCTATCTATCCAACTCTTTACTTATTCAAACCCATCTGATCAGGCGGGTCCCACACACAGCCACACATACTTGCTTGCTTACCTCCAGCTCGCAGGCAAAGATTCACTTGTTTTAGTGCGTCCGAAGATACTGTTGAAGAAACACGCCAAAAAGTTACACTTTTATTTTAATAATTTTTACTTAATTATTATTATCAATTTCGAACTTTTTAGATACTATCCATATTGCCGTAACTTAAGTTGCTATAGCAGTTTCAGCGAGCAGAAGAGGACATGAGTTCGAGTTTCATTGGGAGTTTTTTTCTTCATTCTCTATTCTCGTTTCCGAAGCACATTGATCTTCGTTGTCTTATTTTAATATTTCACAGGTTGAATATTATCACCAACACAAGTACAAATATTCTCTACCTTTCATCTCTCTCTCTCTCTCTCTCTCTCTCTCTCTCTCTCTCTCTGAATATATATATATATATATATATATATATCATCATCACCGTTACCGATACAAAACTATATGTGCCCTTTTCTCTTTCTCTGTGAACAACAGTAATAATAATAATAATAATAATAATAATAATAATAATAATAATAATAATAATAATAATAACATATTGCTGCTGCAGCTGATGATGATGATTAGATATCAGTTTTTACATCATCATCATCATCATCATCATCATCATCATCATCAATATTATTACTTAAGGTTTTTTTCCTCTTCACTTGATATGAATAAATATGATGCTTATGATGATATAACAGGTCTAACACCATCAGCAACGTCACAACAGTAAACAGTTTTCTCTCTCTTTGGTGTAATAATAATAATAATAATAATAATAATAATAATAAATTTTGAACATGAGCGATTCCCTCCTCCCTCCTCTCTATCTCTCTTTCCCCCCCCTCTCTCTCTCTCTCTCTCTCTCTCTCTCTCTCTCTCTCTCTCTCTCTCTCTTACTCACTCGTCAGAGTAGACACTAAACTGAGAACAACAATATCACAGACTGGTCGGAGGAGGGGAAGGAAGAGAGGAGAGGAGGTAAACAAAAATGAAATAAAACCAAAGGGCTGATAAGGGAGTAGGAGTAAGGGGAACGGATGGCGGAGGATGAACAGGACACGGAGGTGGGGGTAGGGGTGCGCCCGGCGCGGAGAGTGGGGGTGTGGGGTTGCGGGTGGTGGTGTTAGGGAAATGATAAATACAGATTGATCAAATATACGCAAAATCGAACAGGCGAACGACTAGAACAGCCGTATCGATCAGTGGGCCGTTCGTTCGGGGAAAAGATGAAGAAGGTGCACCATCAGCAAATGTGATTTCTCCGGCCTCTCTTTTCCCGCTATAAATAAATGGTCGGAGTAAAAAAAAAAAAAAAAAAAAAAAAAAAGAGGGTGGTGTGGTTTGGTGGAGGACCGGACTTCGTCCAAACCTTCTACTCGTAGAGGCAGACAACCACCCAATGGACAAACGTAGTAAAATCGGCGGAGATGCCTATTGCCGGTCCGATCAAACGACTGGTCACGTCAAGCCTCAGCACCTATATGATTGTCCCAACCCTATTACCCTTTTATCATATATATTCTAGAAGACGGTGACTGAGGGTTTTAGTGTCCTGAGTATAACGTTAAACTGCATCTAATGGTGAAGTTCCAATCTGGAGCTCTAGGGAATGTGGAGTATTTTTTCATCGCCTTTCCACCCTGACGCATAGTGGTAGTACCTGCTGGGGTTCCATATATGGGTTAAATAGAAAAAAAATCTGTCCTAAAATTGTGTTTAAAAATTGAGTTTAAAAAAGAATTTTCAATGACCATCAAGAATGAATAAAGCAAAATGTCTTCGGCATAAAATAACCCAACAAGGTTTGACATGCAGTAAAATCCAACCCCCAAAATGAAAGAAGATGGGGAACCTCTTCATCATCATTTCCCAGGTCCACTCTGACCCATCTATGCGTTGAATAGAAAAAATGTGATTAAAAATGTTTTTAAAAATTTGAGTTTTAAAAAAATTGAGTACCCATCAAGAATGAATAAAACAAAATGTCTTCGGCATAAAATAACCCGACAAGGTTTGATATGCCGTAAACTCAAACCCAACAATCAACCAGCAATTGCTCAAAATTAAGGCAGACATACCTCCCACATTATAAACTGTCGCCTGTGTGGTGCAAGTGAATTTAGGCACGTGGCAATGGTAGCTCACTCTAGCTAATGTCTAACCATTTTTCTTTTGCGAATCTCTAACGGTGTACGTCATGCGTTTGCTGTTGACGCGTATTTTAAAACTAGTGAATCTGTAATTATTACACAAAGAGATTTTCGCGCTCATTTCATATATGATAAACAGGGTTGGGGGTCTGCCATAACTGTGCAATTGTAGTATTCTTAATTTAAAGTAACATATTGTTTCTAATATTATGACATGCAAAGGATGCTGAGAAGGATTTTCAGCCTGCAGGCGTAGTGCGATAACAGAGCTACTTCTAAATTCCAGTTTAAATCCTGGACGATGCTGTTGGCATTTCACATAGCACTAATGCCCTTGAGAAAGGTATGTAGCCAACTATTCTCCCTCCAGTTATGGACGAATAGTAGGCCAGAATGAGCTCTTTAACATTGGTACGACAATCTTCAAGGAGAAGAAAAAAATTCTTAATTCAAACCTGTTAAAAAAAAGAAGGTTCCCGAGTCCAAGAAGGTTCCCGAGTCCGACAAGAAATACCTGAAGAAGGCCGGAGGGTATATCGGCCGAAACGTTGTACAAATAACAATGAAGATGGGGACAATAGTCCGAATAACGCAGATAATACTAATCTTCAAGCCTCATCTCAAGCATTCAGAGAAACTGTTAAAAAAACATTTAAAACTGACCTAGTATCACATCCTGCTCATGTGATGGGGTTGATGAATACATACTCCTAAATTCTTGAAGAAGGTCGCACTTAGCGTAACGTTTATCGTAATTGGAAATCCTAGTCGAGGCTGTTTGCCTTTCTCTTCATGCTAATACTCTGGGGAAAAGGCACCTGTTCTCACACAACTATTATCTAGCTTTTTAGGCAACCATTCTAGAAGAAGGAAAATTCTGAATTCAAAGTCTCCTTAATTGACCTTCTGTCACGTACCTGGCCGGGGCGGAGGGGTTCGGTAGATATAAAGTAAGTAAGTAAAGTTGGCGGAGTCGCCAGTTGTCCGTATCAGCCAGACAACGAGGGAGTCTATCAACTTTTCACTAGCGATAGACCAAAGTGATTGTTTTTGCGTCTGAAAAGGAGCGCCACACCTACCATCAGCTCCTTACTTTACCACACCGATTCCTGTGCTACTCATACGCTGAGTTGACGAGGGCCGGTATCGAACTAGAAACCTTGTGGTTTCTAGCCGAACGCTCTAACGACTGAGCTAACCCGGCCCTTATTCCAGGGATTTATCCTGAAGGAAGGAGAATGGGTCGATCGAAATACCTTGTGATAAATAAACAACAAAAAAGATGAATAAATGTGCAACCTGTGCAGTGAATTTGATCCTCACCGAATGTCCTATAATCATAGTCTTGTGTAAATCTAACATAAGCTTGGTAAAAGCCTGCTATGGACCTTCACCATGGGTTAATGCTTAACAGGCTGGTCCCAAAAGACTATGTACAGCTAACGTAAAACAGATCCTTTCTAGCCTTCTCGCACTTCCTGTGGCTTTGTACCAGATTAAGCTCAGCTTTTATAAATATCAGTAAAGATCCGAGTATAAAAACTTTATTATAGTCTTCCGAGACTGAAATGCCAATATAATAATAATATATATAATAATATAATAATAATAATAATATAATAATATATATATATATATATATATATATATATATATATATATATATATATATATTAATGATATATGAATATATCAATATTATAATATCTATAATATTTAAATCTATAATTAAAATTAAATCTTTAAATTAAAAAAAATCAATCGGTAAACTTAATTTCTGTTTCTGGTCAAGATAAGGAGAAACATTGTATCTATACAAAATCTTAACTAAATAAACAAACCTTGATGGAAATAAATTCTTTAAAAATTCTTTAGATCGATACTACGATTTCATTAGATCGTGACCTTGAGTCAGACTAAAATTATGCATTTATCCAAGCCTTTCCGTCACATACAGAATGCAACACTAGGTCATTTTTCTAAGCGGGGTACTGCTGATTTCATTTCAAAGTTTTCCTTCCTCTAGATTAGTTGCCTTGCCAAAGTCAAAGAGCTCAATCTGCCCTACTATTTACTCGGGCGGGGAGGGTGAAAGATGGATTTATTCATATCCAAAGGGCATTATTCTATTCACCAAACACACCCATTTTTAAGCGGAGTAAAGCTTTTTTGAATTCAGTTTCCTTTCTCTTAGACCGGCTACCTTACTTATGGAAGCGCGTGGTGTAATGGTTAAAGTCATGGGAAATGGACTCGTCGCCCCGAGTTCAAATCCTGGATGTGTTAATTGCATTTCACTTAGCGCTAATACCCTTGGGAAATGTATGAATCCTACTCTCCCTCCAGCGATGGATAAATAGTAGGGCAGATTGGGCTCTTTAACCTTGGTTAAGCAGCCGGTCTAGGAGAAGGAAAACTCTGAATTCAAACCTGTTGAAATCTGCTTAAGAAATTGACCTTGTGTCACATCCTGCTCGTGTGGAGGGGTTGATATATATATATATATATATATATATATATATATATATGAAAGAATACACCACTATCCCTCATCTTGTATGATCTCCCAACATACATATGATTCCTTTACGTTTGGCATTCTATAAATTTTGTACTAATATATATATATATATATATATATATATATATATATATGTGTGTGTGTGTGTGTGTGTGTGTAGTATATTAAGAAAAAATGAAAAAACACAGGTTTAAATGGGTTAAGTGGTGAGTTTAAACCTGTGTTTTTTCATTTTTTCTTAATATACTACATACCGTCGGATTCACTTCCTTTTTTAACACACACACACACACAGACACACACATATATATATATATATATATATATATATATATATATATATATATATACCGGCTACCTTATCAAGGTTAAAGAGCCCAGTCTTCCCTACAATTCTTCAGGAAGTTAGAAGTATGTATTTACAAACTCCCCTGCATGAGTAGGATGTGACACTTGGTCGATTTTTTAAGCGGTGTTTAACAGGCTTGAATTCAGCGTTTTCTTTCTACTAGAATGGTTGCCATACTAAGATTAAAGAGCTCATTCTACCCTACATAACTTTAGGGAGCAGATGGATTTATGCCTTTCCCAAGCACATTGGCGCGAAGTCAAACTCAATCAGCCCGATCTAGGATTTGAACTCGGTTCGCCGATTCCATTTCCTATGACGATAACCATTGTGAAAAGAGCTCCTCTTCAAACTAAAAGAAGCTAGGTACTTAACAGTGGTATCGTAGAATATTACTGCTGTAATGTTCACTCCTCGATTGATGCTCCAAACGCGTGACCTTGAACCAGTCTAAGTGGTGGAGTCGCCACTTTTCGGTATCAGTCAGAAGCAAGGGAGTCTATCCTCTTTGAACAGGGAGATTTTTTTTTTTTTTGCTGAGATGAAACTCTATACCTACCGCCAGATGACCACTGTGCTACTCATGTGCTGAGTTGGCGGGGAACGTTATCGAACCCGAAACCTTATAGCCGGAGCTCTACCGACTGAGCTAAGTCGGTCTCTATAAGCTAACTATCAGTCAGAAATGTTGCTTTTTATTTATTTATTTATTTATTTATTCTATCTTATTTTATCATTTTCATGGCGTTTGTCGGTGTCTCGAACTGAGCCAGTCTCTCACACGTTTGCAAACGTCGACACACACGCACACACATACACACACATACACACATACATACATATACATACACATACACACACAAGGGCGCTGGTCGGTCAGGAAATACTTAATAAAAGAAGGAGGGAAAGTGGGAGGTAAAGGAGAAAGGAAGAGCGCGAAAATTCTGATTATAGAATATAATGAACGTCTGCAACACCCATTTTCCTTTTTTCCCCGGCGTCTATAAAAATCCCCTATTTATTTGTCTTTCTTTTCTTTTCTTTTCTTTTCTTTTCTCCTCCCTCCAATTTCCTACCCTCTTTCTCTTTTTTGTCTGTTCTCTCTTTCCCTCCTCTGTGTATGTGTCTGTGTGCATCTCGCTATTTGTTTCTACGACCGTCGTTTATTGTGAGCTTGCGTACGTGCGTGCGTGGGTATTTACCAAACTCGATTTAGTCTGGCATCGTGACACAGATATGAAGTATTTAAATAAGAATCGAACTCACGACAGTAGTAATTGTATATGAGATGAGCCTCCTGAACTATGCTC
This sequence comes from Doryteuthis pealeii, assembly GCA_023376005.1. Classification (NCBI taxonomy): domain Eukaryota; kingdom Metazoa; phylum Mollusca; class Cephalopoda; order Myopsida; family Loliginidae; genus Doryteuthis; species Doryteuthis pealeii. The sequence goes on from CM042153.1 coordinate 70,247,060, forward strand.
CATCGCTATTTATCTACTTATTGGTTGATTGATCGATTTTAACGGCATTTCAACCCGTCTAGGGTTATTTTATGCCAAGAAGTCAAGGAATTGTGTCTATATTTACATTTTGTATATAGTTATTTCTTAAAAGGTTTTATTTCAATTTTATTTATCTATCTATTGCACAAGCAGCTAATTGATTTTTTACTTAATTCAAAGCAATGTCCGTTAAGTCTGGCAAAAGGTCCTAAATATAGAGGGTTGAATATTCAATCGGTAGAGTGTCCGGCTGGGAACCTCAAGGTCCTTGGTTCGATTCCGGACCTCACCAATTCAGCTATATGAGTAGCACATGGATATGTGCGGTGAAGTGAGGAGCTCAGGGTAGGTGTGGCACTCCATCTCAGACGCAAAACAATCTCCTTGGTCTAGTGCTAGTGAAAAGGGGATAGACTTTAGGCCACCTTGACGACATTACTTACTTACTTAATACAGTAGTAATAGTGAGATGAGATTCCTGAACTATGCATAATGGCTGTTTATCTTATCGATCGAATGATTTTAACGGCATGTCAACTCGTCTGGGATTATTTTATGCCGAGAGGTTAGGGAATAACGCTCACATTTACATGTGTTGTATAATTGTTTCTTTCAAAAACGAACGTTGTTGTTTTGTTTTGTTTTTTTTGTACTTTTTTTAACGCATGGTCCTAATTAATATATCTACTTAATCTAAATAACTGGTTTCTAGTTTCTTTGTTTGATGGCATATCAACCTTTGTGGCTTATTAAATGCCCAAACCATCCTTGTAGAAGAACAGTAGTAATACATTTTAACCTTTTTCCCTTTTCCAAGGGTAATGCTCCGAAAGTGAGCGTAATAGCTGTAATTCGAATTCGTTTACTATGATGTCACAGTCTAGCACGTTAGCCAGTGTGCTATAGAGACTCCCCGTCAAACTACTGTTCACTAAGTTCATAATTATAGTGAGCTGAATAATAAGTTTCAAACTTGATACAATAGTAAACTGCAAGACAAGCTTGTTAACTATCGCTTAACAATTATCAGAACATTTATTTACATTATTTACATGAGTCGGACTATTGTCCTCATCTTGGTTACAGCGTTTCGATAGACCGTCCAAGAAAGGCAACCAATACATGCTGGGCACTGCCGGAGATGTGAGGATGAACTCATGAGTGACGTTCCCCTATGGACTCGTACATATGGACTCACCATATCTAAATATATATATATATATATATATATATATATATATATATATATATATATATGGTGAGTCCATATGTACGAGTCCTTAGGGGAATGTCACTCATATATATATATATATATATATATATATATATATATATATATATATATATAAGTAATTGGTAATTTGCTTGAAGCATTGTTAAGTATGTTATAAAATATTAAAATTTGAAGGCAATACAATGTGCATAAAAATAAAAACAAAAAGATGTTTTTTGTCTTATCGATTTCAAAGAAACTTTATCATCAGAGACGAAAATCAGAAATGGACATGCTTAAAGTTTGTTTTTTGCGTAAAAAAAAAAACAAAACTTAAGCATGTCCATTTCTGATTTTCGTCTCTGATGATAAAGTTTCTTTGAAATCGATAAGACATAAAAAACATCTTTTTGTTTTTATTTTTATACGCATTGTATTGCCTTCAGATTTTAATATTTTATAATATATATATATATATATATATATATATATATATAAGCTTTTAGCATAAACCTTTTCCTAACTTTAGACATTACAAAAATGTATCTTGTTGTTGTTGTTGTTGTTGTTCTTCTTCTTCTTCTTCTTCTTCTTCTTCTTCTTTTTCTGTTTGACTGAGCTCACGTGCGAGGACCAAACTGAATTGACCTGATATGGTGTGTGAGGCCGCCTCTCTGGTCACTTGTCTGTCTGTCTGTCCGTTCACTACCTCTTCATCCTAGTCATGTCTGATCTCTGGTCGACAATGAACTGAACGCACAACGACACGATTTTTGGCGTTAGAAACTCGTCGGGAAATAGACGACGATGACGACGACGACGACGGCGGCCAACTGGAAGCTTTTCGTGGGACTCGGGTTATTTTGGCAGCGTAATGTCATGTTGCTTGCTTATTGCTTATAGAAGTCCGTCGCAGACGATGATGACCCCATTCGACATGGAGTGAAACTTGTGCGTAAGATTTTTTTAAGTGGAAAGAGGGTGCACAGACCTCAGTCCACTGCATTTGCAGTCCAGCAGTTGGTACAGTGGCTGGGGAAAGTCCAAAACGACTGGACTGCCGAGCTGCTGCAGGGTGAGATCTCAGGTTGTATTGTCATTTCCCGAGAGGTAAGACTCCCCGGAAGCTCTAACGCCAGATTGTATTGGGGATTTTATGCGAGTTGTAAGTACCATACTTCTACTGCCATCGGTGTAAATGGCCGTTGACTCTCCTGGAGATCATCCGCCCTTTAACTGCTCTTGTTTTTAGTGCTGCTGGGTGTCCACACAACCACCTCACCAAATAAGCCGAGGCGTGCTTGATGGGGGTGCCTGTTTAGTCGCTGACAACCCGACCATGGAACAAGTAATAGTAGTTTTTTTCTTCTTTTTTCTTTTTTTTTTTTCTTGTTTTTTCTTTTTTTCTTTTACCTGTCTTTTTCGTAGACAGTTTTGTTTCTTTCTGAAAAATGTAGCAATAGAAGTTATCAAAAATGTCTCTACCTCTGACTGCTCCTAAAATGTTGCAGGTAAAACTTCTTGCAGTAAGAGATATTTGTTTGTTCTTTGTTTTTTAAATCCTTTGTTTTACTAGATCAAATCAATCTTTAGATAGAAGCATAAAAAATAGCCGTCTGTACTGTGCATTTAGATAAAGAAATATATATATATATATATATATATATATATATATGTTGAATTTTTTAAATATAATTGTTTTCCATAGGCAACTACCCAGGTTTCAGGCTTTTTCGCCATCATCAGGTTGCTAATAATTCTTCTGGTGTTTATGCGAAAACATTTCTTGCTGTTATGTTTTTGGACTATATATATATATAGTGATGCTGCTAGATTTTTGATTTAGTGCATCCTGGGACACATATATTTGCTTTGAATGAGTCACCGGGAAAATTCATGGGTCCCAATTGAAGCCATCTAACTTCTACCTTGTAACCTATCCTGTGTAATTTATTTCTAAGAAACTATTATATATAAACACATATATATTATATACTAGTAGCAGGTAAGAAAGAAGATATGTCTTGTCCTGAGCTGACACAGGTAATGTCATGTAATACTTAGTATAAATTACACGACACAAGCTGGGATTCTTTTACGGAAAACAGAACAAAACAAAGAAAATGAGGCTGAAAAACAATTGTAGGAAAGTAAAAAAAAAATTCGAGACAGTAGAATATTGTTTCTCATAGCCAATCCACCGGTCCGTGGACTACTATCCCACGGTTCACAGGTGACCCCACCTGATTTTAAAAAAAATTATATAGTTTAAAAGTACCGTACATATAAACTAAAATTGGAAATATACTTCTAAAAATATCAACTAACTGAAATCGCTCTCAATATGCTTCTCCCAGTTCTATTAATATATCTATGCGAAATACCGGAACAATTTGGATATTCGAGAACCATTGCGTGTGGCACTCTCTTGTATCAAGCCAAGACTTGACAAATAAGAAGCAGTCCCACTGTTCCCATTGACTGTAGACTGGGGGGGGGGTAGTCTATATTGATGATAGATTTGTGTATTAAATAAAACTAATTTTAAGATGCCAGCATAAATACTTTTAAGTTTTAAAATTTCTTTAATTTTAAAAGAGTTTTATAATTTGCTTGAAGCATTGTGTATATATTGGTTTGGAGGTTGATTTTGAGGATTAGCGTTATTGCGTCCGCACACTTACCCCCTCTCTATCTCTGTAGCATGTCCTTTTTCTTCTCTTTATTTCTTTATAATAAAAACGGAATGGTCCATTAGTTAGCTGAGGCGACGACACACATAGGAAACATAGGTGGATAATCAGGATTTACATTTTTGAATTTCATCTTGGACGATTTGTACGGTCTCATTTTTAGCCAGAGGGTGTTGCAAAAAGATATCAGTCATCCAATTAAGGAACACGAGTATTGATATATCGATCTTACTATCTTTATTTTTTTCCCTTTGGCTTTCATTTTCGCATTTGTCTAAAGAAAATGATGGCAAAATCTGTTAAGAAAATTTCAAATGGATATATATATTTATTATATACATAAATTATATAAATACGGCAAAATTTCAAATGGATATAAGATTTAGTTCCTGTTAATCAAGAAGCTCTGTCGGTTGGGGCTTTAGAATACACCGACTGTATCACCTGTTGGCCGTAGGTAGTGACCTGTTTTGCTTAAGGATTGGGACCCTGGTGGATGAGCAGTCCATGACATTCAACACTCTATTTGGTCGTACAATTAAGGAACACAAGTATTGATATATAGTTACCCAACAATGAAGCGCGTGGTGTAATGGTTAAAGTCATGGGAAATGGACACGTCGCCCCGAGTTCAAATCCTGGACGTGGTAATTGCATTTCACTTAGCGCTAATACCCTTGGGAAAGGTATGAATCCTACTCTCCTTCCAGCTATGGGTAAATAGTAGGACAGACTGGGCTCTTTAACCTTGGTTAGGCAACCTGTCTAGGAGAAGGAAAACTCTGAATTCAAACCTGTTAAACTCCGCTTAAGAAATTGACCTTGTGTCGCATCCTGCTCGTGTGGAGGGGTTGGTAAATATGTATATTCACAAACCGTGAGACCAACCAGCCAACCAGCCAGCGATAATTAAACTCAGTAGTAAATGGTCTGCTAATTTAGCGCGTGAACAATTATACCATGTAAGACAGTTTTCCCTCAAGTTATAATAGTTTAGGTTTGTTTTCTTTTTTGTTGTTTTGTTTATTCATTAATTTTTGCAAAATGTATAGAGAGGAAATTGACTTTGGCGAGCAGTGTGTCGTTGCTCAAGTGGTTATTCTATCTTTTGGCAAAGTACTGTTTTCTTTATTTTCATTTTGGTTCGTGCAACAGACATCAAAGACTGAAACGAGAAGGCAATTTACCAATATACATTGCTTCCTCGAAAATGAAATACCGTTTGCACTCTAAGAGAAACAATAGTATCATAATATCAACAAATGCATCTTTTAGAAGACAAGACCGCTTCAGGATGTAACGACCCTCTCTGTTTGTCTGTCTCATATATATATATATATATATATATATATATATATATATATATATATGAGAAGTAAATACACACGCGGTGTGTTTATGATATGGCTTTTATAGCCGACAATTTTTGGGAGAATACGTGCTTAATTGAAGTCGTATGCCCGCCTAATTAATTAATTATTAATTAATTAACTTTCAAAATTAGGTACGACTTCAATTAAGCACATATTCTCCCAAATATATATATATATATATAATCATTCACATACAGTCCTGTTTCGTCATATATATATATATATATATATATATATATATATATATATATATATATATATATAATTTTTTTACTGCCCGTTCTTGTGTAGACAAAGACATCCTAAGCACTCCCTGGTAATTTTTGCCGGGGGTGTGATTGCTGAGGTGGGGATAACGTAAAGGTATTTACCAATATATATAATTTTTTTCTTCCCCCTATCTGCCTTCATATTATCCCACCATTTCGTATGATTGAATCTCTCTTTTACCCATTTAATTTACATTGTGACTTTTAAACGATCTACCGGTCGTTACTTTTGACAAAGCACCGGTCGAAAGGGCCCTTAAGTTTCCATTTTCTCTTTTCTCTTTCGAAAATTTGCTGATCAATGCAAGTATGTCATTATTTTTTAAAATCCTATATATATATATATATATATATATATATATATATATATATATATATATATATAATTCATACACATATACGCACAAATATATATAATTCATACACACACAATATATATGTATACCTATATATATATATACATATATATCATGCATGCACACACATATGTACATACCATTCGTACCCACACGCATAAACCTATACATAGGTATCATTTATACACATGCACACATATATTATATATATAATTCATACAGGGACACACACAGATATAGATAACGTTATCATTCACACACACAAACACACACAGGCACACACGCACACATGCACACACACACACACACACACACACACACACATATATATATATATATATATATATATATATATATATATATATATATATAATTCCCACACAGACACACACATAGATATATAATCATACCATACATACACAGAAACACACACACTATTATATATATATATATATATATAATATATATATATATATATATATATATAATTCACACAGACACATATATATATGTAACCATATCATGCATATACACAAACACACACCAATATATATATATATATATATATATATATATATATATAATGATATTTGACATAGTCAAGAGTTTTGAATGCAATCGTGAAGATTTTCATCATCGTTTAATTGCCGACTTCGTCAAGAAAATAGAAAAATGTTTACTCTAAATTTCTTATTTACCCAGATTGGTGGCAATTAAGATTCCCTCCCCTCCCACACACACGCTCAATAGATGACTCAAAACATCTCCCTGCTTTTCTAAGAAATGCTGAGATGTTTGGCGGGATATTTACCGAGACAACATTCATCACCATTACTTGTACTTAATCCAATTCAATGCTACTGTGATATTAAGTGCAATTAGGGTATCTTATATGCCATCAAATACTTATAATCTCAAAAGCCTTTTATAGTAAAGCGGGAGGGGGGCTTTCAACGCCTTTCCGTAAAACCAACTAAAACTTCAGCATGTGTGGTCATCATTTATTAGGCTGAGTTTAGTTTAGTATAAAACCAAAAATCTAGCGCACCCAGTAAGGATCGAACACACAAACAGTGGTCTATTAGCTGATTTAACGATCACAATATGCACTGGAAATACTTGAAATATACTTGAAAGAAAACATTTATAAATGTTTAAAATTATAAATTCAAATGAATAATATATATTATATATATATATATATATATATATATATATTAGTTGGTTTTGAAGGCTGTCACAATGCGAGTGTAAGAAAAAAGAAGGTAACTATGATGTTTTTTGTTAACCTGTCATTTATTTCTCAATATTTCGGGAAGAAATTCCCATCCTCAGAAGAATACTGGAACTGAAGTTGTCTTAGCGGCTGCTACATTCGTTCTGCCTTGGGTCTTCCAAATTCTGTGTGTGTATGTGTACATACACACAGAATTTGGAAGACCCAAGGCAGAACGAATGTAGCAGCCGCTAAGACAACTTCAGTTCCAGTATTCTTCTGAGGATGGGAATTTCTTCCCGAAATATTGAGAAATAAATGACAGGTTAACAAAAAACATCATAGTTACCTTCTTTTTTCTTTACACTCGCATTGTGACAGCCTTCAAAACCAACCAACAAACCAATATATACACAATGCTTCAAGCAAATTACAAAACCCTTTTATATATATATATATATATATATATATATATATATATATAAGAAGGTTCTCGGAAAAAATGTGTTATTCTTTTTATCTTACATACGCGACACCTGTTTCTGATCTGTTGTCTTCTTCAGGCATTGAGTTATTATTTTTGCAGAATATGTCCGATATTTGTTAGGTTGTGTGTGTTTCTGCAACTTTTCTATTATGATTATAAATTATAAATTATAAATATTAAATTTTCTCCCGTTAGAATCAGAACAACATTTATATATATATATATATATATATATATATATATATATATAAAGAAAATTTGAAAAACAAGTATTCCGAAATTGGGATGAATTTAATAATCGATGTTTAAAACATTTCGGTTACATTGAACCTTCATCAGGATGTCTCTTGGGGTGAAGAAAATGATGGATGTTTTTATATGTGACAGGAGATGAAAATCTTTTTAGTTATGTAACTGTATTTGATCAGCGTTTTAATTTTGAAAGGCAAGTCGCGATCTACTCACGCGAAGGTGTCATGACGCGTGACGCCACTCGAAGTTTGTGTGTATTGTTTTTTTTTTAATTTTATTTTTGTTTTTTTTGCTTTTTTGGGTGATTTGTTGATTTTTAGTTATCATTCCCACTTTGTTCCCTTAATAACCGACATGTATTATTTATTATATCTCCGTTTTTAGTTAAATAGTGTTAAATAATTACTAAATACCAGGCTTCACTTAATTATTTATTTAGTTATCATTCCCACTTTGTTTCCCTATGTTCTCTTAAAAATAATCAGTCCATTAATACCTTTTCTCGTCTTTTGCATGTCTTCGAGTGGCGTCACGCGTCATGACACCTTCGCGTGAGTAGATCGCGACTTGCCTTTCAAAATTAAAACGCTGATCAAATACAGTTACATAACTAAAAAGATTTTCATCTCCTGTCACATATAAAAACATCCATCATTTTCTTCACCCCAAGAGACATCCTGATGAAGGTTCAATGTAACCGAAATGTTTTAAACATCGATTATTAAATTCATCCCAATTTCGGAATACTTGTTTTTCAAATTTTCTTTATATTGTCGGATTTAATTTCCATATTTACTATATATATATATATATATATATATATATATATGTGTGTGTGTGTGTGTGTAAATTGAAAATAGAAGTGAATCCGACGGTATGTTGAAAAGAGAAATAATGGAAAGAAAGTATAGAATGGATAAAATAGGATTATTTTAATTAATTTGATTTACACGTGTTTCGGTCAGGAGTTTATCCATGTGTACATTATTCTATCTATCATTACAAAAATGAAATAACAAAATGAATAATAATAATAATAATAATAATAGAAAAAATATAGAAATGTTCAGCACACAAAGAAACGTCGACCTTCCTCAGAGTAAATCCTTATTTTTTTAAATAAATTAATAAATATATCATCATCATCATCATGTCGCGCTATTAGCACGGATATCCATGACAATCTCTCGCCAACCTTTCCTATCATTCATTTTCCCAGGGGGGTCCTCTGCGCAGCAACCTGCATCTTTGCTTAGTTGGTCAATGTAGGTCCTTGATGGGCAGCCTACACTAGCATGTCCGTGTGTTGGCTTCCACAGGAGAACGTCACTTATGAGCTCATCCTTGCTTCTCCAGCAGTGCCCGGCATGCCTTGTCCGTCTCACTGGAATGGTTTGTGAGATGGGGGGGGGCAGGTGTCCATATAGCTATTTCCTCGTGGGGTGCTGCTTCCACGATTTATTCAGGACTGCACGCAGCATTCTTGTGCAGCTCCCGTCCAGCTTATTCTCAAGGCGCCTCATTAGGGTCCAAGTGGTGCATCCGTATACCAACACTGATACAACCACCGCTTTAGCTTGTCAGCGAGATCGATTTCCATATTATTGATAATTTGTTTGTGGCCAACCACGCTTTTCTTATTCGTGTATTTACATCGGTTTCTGTGGATGAGATATTACTACCTAGGTATGTGAATTGTTCTACTGGCTTAAGGGGCTTACCGTTATATATATATATATATATATATATATATATATATATATATATATATATAATTTAGCATTGGCTACTTTTATATGCAAACACTTTTCATATTTGCTATTCTTTATTATATATATATATATATATATATATATAATATATATATATATATATATATATATATATATATATATATGGGGGGGGGAAATAAATCAATCCGACGTTATAATTATGAATAAACAAATATTCAGAAGGTGTGTTTATTTGTGAATTAGTAAATAGTTGTGCTTACGTTTGTTTTTTATATACATATTGGATATATTAACCATCATCAGGGCAATATTTTTGTTTCATCTACCTCAAAATAACATTTAGTGAAGAAGCTTTATGATATCGCTCTTTAATAGTGTCCTTATTGTGATTAATATATACCATATATATAAACTGAAACGCTTGAATGAAATATTTATTTATTCATAAATGATTATATCTTCTGAACATTTTTCATATTTCTATACTTTGTATATAACAGTCATGCATACATATGCACACACACACACACACACAAACACACACACACACACATATATATATATATATATATATATATATATATATATATATAAGATAAACCTAATGAGTCAGATAAACCTACGTAAAGTTTCGCTTAGTGCTCTTTAGGGTAAAGATCTGACTAAAGAGATTTGGAGCAAACTCATATTTATACATATTTATATTTTATACATGTTCATATTTATATATATATATATATATACATATATATATATATATATGTGTGTGTGTGTGTGTGTGTGCGTGTGTGTGTGAAGGGTGCATATGTATGCATGACTGTTATATACAAATTATAGAAATATATATTATTTACAAAGTATATATATATATATATATATGTGTGTGTGTGTGTGTGTGTGTGTGTGCAATACTTACATTCAACCTTCCAGATAAATACGAGGCTGTTTGTTTCAATGGTTTTGCGAAAGGTATGGATACTTTTCTTCTCTCTACATCTATGAGTAAATACTACATCTACGAAAGATTATGGAACTAACACACTTGGATGATGCTCACTTATTTTCTAGCAGTAAATAAACTAATAACATTTCAGATAAAACAAAACATATCTATTCAATAGTTTTCAAAAAATATTCCTTAAATAAACTAGATTAAATTATTTAAATTAGTTGTATAATTTTCCAGAGTCATGTAATGAAAAATATAACAGAATAACCCAATGTTGAGGAAAGAATTATGGAATAGTCTTATAGTTTGCACTTCTAAAACAAAAGCCTAGACATATATTTACCAACCCCTCCGCACGAGCAGGTTGTGACACAAGGTCAGTTTCTTAAGCGGGTCTAACGGGTTGAATTCAGAGTTTTCTTTCTCCTACACTGGTAACCTAGCCATGGTTAAAGAGCCTAATCCGCCATACTATTTGCCCATAGCTAGAGAGAGAGAGAGAGAGAGAGAGAGAGAGAGAGAGAGAGAGAGAGAGAGAGTAGTTGGATTCATACCTTTAGCAAGGTCTTAGCGCTATATGAAATGCAAACCACTTCGTCCAGGATTTGAACTCGGATCGACGTGTCCATTTCCTCCGAATCTAACTCTTACACCACGCACCCCAACAAAAGCCTAGATATGAAATTAAATCAAATACAGTTAAAGGACAATTTTGCAGACCTCAAAAATCTATTGGGCATACCTAATTAAATGGAAAAATGGCTCGAACAAAATAACTGACAATTGAAACAATGGAAATGACCGTTCAGAAAAAAGGAGGATCATTCAAGAAAATAATCTACGGTGGAATGTAATGAAAGGCGTTGGTTATTCCCAGTCAGCGATGTCTAAAGTTTGGTGCAAAGATAAAAGAAATAAAGTAGTTAAAAAAGCACGTTTATAAAGAAATTGTTGAAATTAGTCAAATTCATGTCTGAAAGAATCAAGGGCTGTCATAAAAGCTCAAGGAGAGGCAATAGAAGTAAGAGAAGTGGGCAAGGACTTGTCTCGAGAGTAGGTCCATGATTTAGGTAAGATAGCCCCCAAAAGAATACGTATTGCTTTCATTTTGCTACATAGAAAAAAGGTTTGCCTCCCGTGATAACGGACGTAACAAAAAAGAGGTTCGCGAGAGAATATTAGTCCATTTATATGATTTGTTGCTCATGCTGATTGCTCTGACCATCCAATCAGAAATGAGACACGACAATATAAACGCAGTGTCGCCTGAAACAGAGATCACATTCTGACTTCGAAGGAAGACGGTGCTAGTGACAAGTGACAAATGGAAGTGTGTCAATAATATCCATGGAAGAAATTGTGTTGCCCACGAAAACAAAAGCAACTAAGGATGAATTCTATTTTTTTTAGTGAATGACTTCCGTGATTTTTCCCCAAGAATTATGAAAAATCCTAAACGCACAAAATAATTGAGAGAGGGGGGAATTTTACTGTAGAAACTACGAAAGGTGTCATTTTATTATGATTATTATACTTTTTACATATTGAACTATTTATCAATAGCTCTTAAATAAACATATCAAACGTTGTAATAATCTAATTATCATACTGTGGTATATCCACAGGTCATGCTTGTTTTAATTATTGCACTAATATTATATATATATATATATATATATATATATATAGTCGTAAAAGAAGTTGTTTCCCGACCGCGGTTTCGGTGTTACTCCAACACCTTCTTCAGGGGGATTGAGTGGAATTTTTTTCGGTTACTTTATATAGCTAGACTGATATCTTTTTAATTCTTCCTGAATTTAACCTTAGTAGGCTGCTAGTTTGTAGTTGGGGTTAAACTCCTCCTATTTTGACCTACGTGGGTAGTAGCGCGCTGTAACATTATACTTTTATTACCCCTTACCACTATCTTCAACTTACTCTATTGACCTTTGTGGGGTCAGTTAGTTTGGAGTATGGCTAAGTTTTTTTTATTTATTTCTTTATTTCTTCTAGTAGTTTTTCTTTGTTACCGCAATATCATAATTTTACTGTATTATGCCCAGTCACAGAGTAGTACCTATATATATATATATATATATATATATATATATATATATATATATATGGTTTCTTGGAATTCAAAAACTATAATAATTAAATTACCATACTGTGGTATATCCACATGTCCTGCTAGTTTCATCTCATTGCACTTAGGCTTAATGGCTCGCAATTCAAATTGTTGTTCTGGCTGTGGATCGCAGTAATATTGGTTTGAAAAACAATGGTGTAGACTATGTGGTTACTAAGATATTTACTTGTCAAATTATAGCGGCAATTTCAAAATGAGATGATATCAATTTTTCTGAAACACCAAGTAGTTCACACCAAACAATAGTTTTGCCTTAATATTCTTTTCGGTTTCGGCGAATTCTAGCGAATCGATGCCTTTACCGGCTGAACTAGCTTAGCTGATGAAAAGCTGAACGACAACATTATGGTCGCTTTTGCTATCGAGCTGTTTATCCAGAGGACTTGCAATCAAGTAAACAGTTAAATATACACACATAGACGCAAACCACCCACGGGAATCTAAACCTGGACAAACACTCCTATTATATAAACACGGACAGAGTGGGTTGAAATTTCAGAGCAGCCACCCGTTCTGTCCACAGAAAAATGTACACAAGAATAATAAAACAAAAACAAAAACTGGAACACAAGCAATGATCAGTGTCGTGATCGGAAGTCGCACTTTTTTTTTACAAGGGAAAACATATTAACTGATCTTGCACTTTGGCCCAGATTTTCCCGCCAATAGAAGGAAAAAAAACTATTTGCTGACTTAAAATATCTAAAATCCATCAAGACCAATTTGTTTTTATATTCTGCTAAAATTCTTCGCTTAAATAGAAAGTAAACTATTAATGCATTATTGCTACACACAGACACACGGACACAGATACACAAACACACACACAGACACATACACACACACACACACACACACACACACACACACACACATATGCGCGCACAACTACACACACTTGACTGGTACATATGGGATGATTAGATTTGGGATAATAAAAATCTCACTGTACATCCTTATGTAGGTGCAAACTTATACATTCATACAAGGATTTTTATAAATCCCTAAGAGAGCTCAATGTATAATAACTAATAAATTGATTATATACAGAGCAATATCTAATTTAAGAAAGAAAATCTTAATTATATACAGAGCAATGTTTAACTTAAGAAAAAAAAATTAACAAACCGTCATTTGACTATGATAAATTCATTTTGACCAGAGACTCAATATGAGTCTAGTCTTATCAGATAGTATTTACACTATTTTTGTAAACTTTGTAAACTTTTGTAAACACTGTAAACTTTTGTAAACTTCTTGTAAATTTTGTAAAAACTATCTGAGACTATACTCATATTGAGTCTCTTGTCGAAATAAAGGTATCATAGTCAAATGACCGTGTGTTAAGTTTTTCTTTCTTTGAAAGATATATATATATATATATATATATATATATATATATATATATATTGGGGAGATTATGTGCTTAATAAAAGTCATACCTAATTTGTTAATTAATTAATTATAATTAAATGAATTAGGCGTGCATATCGGTTTTAAATGTAAAGCGTAAACAAATCGAGAAAAAGTCGATCTCTGTATGCACATTTCAGCCTATTAGGCCTCATCAGCAGAGCTATAGACAGGGCAGTGCTTTATGCGTGATTCGAACCCTACCTGTCAGGCGGACACTCTAACCATTACACTAGCAGGCTTCCCTAGAATTTCTCACTTATTTTAAACTGATATGTATTTCGCACTTTTTGGGTGACTTATAGCCCGACAGTATGAAGTGAACAAACAATGTGTTTGAAATGGCGAAGGCCGACAATATATATATATCGTGGAACCTGTTTCAAATTAGCCGGAATTGATTTAGTTAAATATTTTACTTAAACATTTGATTATTCAAATGTTTGTGACAAACCATCTGTCCATTCTGTTTTGAGGATTCTTTAGTCTAAAGCCATTCGGTGTCAATATTTGGAGACGCTTTATCCATTTATGTTCGAAGTGTTTCTATTATCGTTATGCTATTGACCGATGCGTTTTTATATCCTTTATATAATGGTGAATTTTGCATTTCTGTTAAAATCGTGATCATTTGAGTGGAAATGTTGTTCTATAGGGAGTAGTTTAGTATAAATCCATCGGTTTCATTCTGTGTCTGTAGTTGTTTAATCTAAAATAAAATGGCCATTCTGACTTTCCAATGGATTACTCGAGACAGTATGTGAAATCTAATACATAAATTACATTTATGTTTCTGCAATTAGACTCGTGATAAATTTCTAAAGTTTCTTAATTTCTTAATCAATGCTTGAGGATAAAACCCAGGTGGATGAGCAGTCCATGTCTTGCAATACTCCACGTTGGCCCTTTTGGGGGCTAGACGGGCAGTACGCAGTAAAAACGGTCATCTCGAATGAATTGATATGAAAAATAAATAAAAATGAACATAAGATAAATCAAAATCAAGAATAACAAAAAACAAAAGAAAAAAATACTCGGATTGAAAAATTTTTAAAATTCGGTTATTGTATGAAAAAAATATCAATCAATTTTATTTTCGATAAAACTTATCTTTTTAAGTTTGATTGACAGTAAGGCTAACCTTACCGGGTCCTGAGAAAATCATGGTTGATTCTAAAAAATGGTCGCAGTATTAATAATAAAAGGTTTTAACAAAACAATTGCTAATTAACAAAATAAAAGAATAAAAAAGTGTTAGAGGTGATATACCCTATAAGACTAATGGAATGCGCCGACGGGTTACTATAAGTAACAGGGACAATTTTGGCTTGAGAGTAAGCCAATGCGAATCAGCTCACAATTCTATTTGTCGGACGTAATTCCCACTTCTCTGTATTGTATTTGTCTACTTTTTGTTAATACATTTTCCTACATTTGTTACCCGTCGTTTTGTTCTTATTTGACCCCTTAAAACCTCACAACAAAAAGTAAAGAAAAGAAAAAAAAGAAACGAAAAAAAATTTCATAAATTTTTAATTGTGAAGCTTGTTAATGAGTTGGTAGATTTGAAGTGATTGCAGCATAGTTTGTCCTTAATATTACATGTTTGGACACATTTAGTAGATTTTCTTGTGGGCTTCTCATCATGAGTCATTGCCATATTTTCTCGTCAAAAGACACCGCCCTTATAGATGAGCAGCAGTAGTTCCCTTACTGAACTATTTGCCTTTAATCTATGTGGTCCGTCAACCCAACATCAGATAAAAGTCGCCGTTAACCCCATTTTGTATTTATCCACCTTGGTTCACATCCACCATATTGGATCCCATGGTTTCAAATGTTACACGTTTATACGACTCCTATAACACCATATCCTTCCCCAGAATATAATATCAAGCCAAGGGAAAATGACTGAATGATTATGGAGATCGCATAGAATTTAATTTAGTAATTACATTTTATGTTGTATGTTATTACTTCTTAGCGTTACTGGCGAAAGTCATCGTGGTGTAGCGGCAAACGTGCTGGACTGTGACTTTATATTAAGCGAGTTCGAACGCCAGTCCAGCTATAACGTTCAATTTTGGACTTATATCCTTGGGAAAACTATGAACCCACATATCCCACTGCTATGGGTTAAATAATACCACTAAAGTTTTTCTATGAGGATGGCTTTAGCATTGATTAACCCACGAAGGTTAGTATGCCATTAAACAAAGAAGCAAACAAATTAAACTATCATTACACAGGGCGTATTTTGTTGACGACTGGCAGGTATCTGTGCTTCTTGAAAAATGAATTTCAAGTTGTGGTTTAATTCCATAATTCCTCAACGGTTCTAGTAGTGGAATAGAATTGTTAAATGTTATATATATATATATATATATATATTAAAGAAATGGATAGAACAGAAACCTACTCGAGTTTCATCGTTAGAATCATCAGGGTTAAATCCACTGAATTAATCGAGTTACCGATTAATTGCAGCTGATCACACGTATGTTCATTGAATAAGATTTTACGTTACAGAGGGATGCTTGTTTACTTTTTAAAATCTCACCGGAAATTGTTTTCTCGTAGATATTAAAATGAAAGATGTGAATCAATTTGTGGATATTTATTTTACTATGGTTGTTTATATATATATATATATATATATATATATATATATATATAACGGAATGACTTACCGGTAAAAATATTAGGTTGATCTCAATATTTGGTTGGTATAAGTGTTACTTGGATAAGTTAGCGTTATAACAAATATAATGTGCTCAATACGTAAGTAGACCGGAATTATTATTATAGTGTGTACAGAAATAACCTACTCGAGTTTCACCATAACGATCTTCAGGAAGAACTCCCGCAGTTAGATTAATTCAGTATATTTAACCCTGAAGATCCTTATGGTGAAACTCAAGTAGGTTATTTCTGTACACACACACACACACACACACACTATATATATATATATATATATATATATATAGAGAGAGAGAGAGAGAGAGAGAGAGAGAGAGGGGAGAGACATTGATAGATAAATAGACAGATATATGGATAATAGACTGAGATAGCTCGAAAGATTGATAGATAGATAGATAGATAGATAGATAGATCTGACCATATATTATATATATATATATAGATAGATGGATAGATATTATAAAATAAATGTATAATTGAATAATAAATACCTTTAGTTTTAAAAATCCAGCAAAACTACATAACGTACGTTCACAATGGCACAACTATATATATATATATATATATTAATGCATAAAATATAGAGATTTCTGAATCAAATCCATATTTCCTACGCGAATGAACATGACACACATCTCAACGCCATGGGGTCTTCCAAGTTCACGATAAGATCAAACACTAGCATTCTAGTCGATATATTTGGGCGTACATTCTTTCGTCTAACTCAGCCCTTACATATTTACTTGTATCAAGTCTTTTGCCTTTGAGTATTACCAATAACCAATATCAAATGATGATTAGATCGATAGATTGGTAATAGAGGTCTAGCAGGAATCACGATTCCCTTAGAAAAAATAACCCCAATGTCCAGAATATAACGAAGACGATGTAAGGTAGGCGTAACGGATGTCGGCACAGAAAATGGAATCGGCGAACTGATTCTATGTCGACGGAAATTGAACTTATATATACGACAGGGTAAAAGGTAAATATAAACAATAAGTAGTGTAGTCTAACTAATTATTAAACGTGATAAAAACAGGACTATATTTGAAATTCTAGAAGTGGTTGAGATAAATTAATAGCATAGTAACATATTGACACTATGGCAGATAATTTGGTATAAGAGAACTCTCCTTAATTTATAACCTTGTATTAAAGATTCTATGTACAAAATGTACATAGAATCTTTAATACACCCGTGTACTATTTTACTGTTTTTTGCTCACTTGAAAAACGTAGCAGACACTGAACAAGGATTTACCACCCTAAAAGAATAAGTTAGACAAACGGTTTGCACTTTTAATTGTAATGTTAGGCCTTAATATGTCGCTTGGTTTTGACATAAGAAAAAGTAAGTAAAGTGGCTTAATGTCGGTCTCAGCTGAAAAGCGTGGGAGTCTGTCCCTTACTTGTTAGGCCTAGACAAGAGGTATGTTTTTTTTTCTTGTTTTTTATTTATTTAGGTGAACTTCAACGAGTGTCGGGTAGGTATGTTTACGATCACTGCGTACAAATACCTCGTGGCAAATGGCAGGACACTTTGAGACTTTTGGCTATGTAAAAGCAGAAAGGCTACCAAGA
>CM042153.1:70267970-70270470 GCA_023376005.1 Doryteuthis pealeii
ACACCCTACGAAGAAAAGAAAGAAAGAAAAGAAAGAAAGAAAGAAAGAAAGGTACACTTTTGTAGAATCGGTAAAAAGATTCTCGAAGGTATTTTGAACATCCTGAGACAGGCACTAGAAATAGACCAGTGGAAAAACACAAGAGCCGCAATTAACTGGTTTAGAAGTATCGAGAAGAATAAGTGCATCCTCATTCAATTTGATATCAAGGAGTTTTTACCCTTCCATCTCTGAAAGCCTACTTGATAAACCTTTAGATCTAGCTAGGCAATTTACAAACGTTGAAGAGGAATAGATAAGAATAATTAAACATATCTCAAAGTCCATGTAGTACCGCAGTAGTGTAGTGTGGACAAAGAAAGGGGCTAAAAGAAAGTTCGATGTTAATATGGATGTAAAAAAAAGTTTGTGTAATTGTGAGAATATTTTTAATAGAAAATAGTTTATAGTTATTTACTGGCATGTGGTGTAATGTGGACAAAGAAAGGGGCAAATAGTAAGTTCGATGTTGATATGGGATGTAAAAAAGTTTGTGCAATTTTGAGAATATTTTTAATAGAAAATAGTTTATAGTTATATAGAGGCGCGTGGTGTAATGTAGACAAAGAAAGGGGCAAATAGTAAGTTCGATGTTAATATGGGATGTAAAAAAAAGTTTGTGTAATTGTGAGAATATTTTTAATAGAAAATAGTTTATAGTTATTTACTGGCATGTGGTGTATTGTGGACAAAGAAAGGGGCAAATAGTAAGTTCGATGTTAATATGGGATGTAAAAAAAGTTTGTGTAATTATGAGAATATTTTTAATAGAAAATAGTTTATAGTTATTTAGAGGCGCGTGGTGTAATGGTTACCTACATAAGAAATGAACACGGCGAGACGAGTTCAAATCCTGGACGAGGCTGTTTGCATTTCATATTGCGCTAATAACCTTGGTAAAAGAAAGAATCCAAGTATTCTCCCTCCTGCCATGGGCAAATGTAGGGCAGATGGGCTCTTTAACCTTTGTTAGGCAAATAATCTTGGAGAAGGAAAACTCTGAATTCAAACCTGTTTAATTTCGTTTAAGAAATTGACCTTGCGTCACATCCTACTCATGCAGAAGTTTTGGTAAATATATATAGTTGTTTACAGAGTTAAATCTTGAGATATTGAGATGTAATGGTCCTAGGAAAGCGCTAAACCAAGGAGATTGTTTTCGCGTCTGTGGTGTAGAACCACACCTACCACCAGCTTCCATATTTACTGCACAGATCCAAGCTGTGCTACTCATACACTGAGGTGGTATCGAAACCAGAACATTTTGGTTCCAAGGCGGATGCTCTACCGACTGAGCTAAACCAGGAACTTCGTTAACATAACGTTTAACCTCCATGATGGAATCTGTCTATTTGTCAAGAAATACACACGGAAGATTCATCTGGCCATATAGTCAGTGATTTGATCCAAGGATCATTCGGTATTTTGGGTCTTTCAATATCATATACCATCACGGTGACCCAGCTGGTGTTGATCAAGCACAAGCTTATGATCAGGTAACAAGACCTCAAACAACACAGACTCTCACTCATGTTGGTTATTTCTGATATATATATTTACCAACCCCTCGCACGAGCAGGATGCGACACAAGGTCAATTTCTTAAGCGGAGTTCAGCAGGTTTGAATTCAGAGTTTTCCTTCTAGACCGGTTGCCTAATCAAGGTTAAAGAACCCAGTCTGCCCTACTATTTACCCATAGCTGGAGGGAGAGTAGGATTCATACCTTTCCCAAAGGTATTAGCGCTAAGTGAAATGCAATTACCACGTCCAGGATTTGAACTCGGGGCGATTTCTGATATAAGGTGTGTGCCAGATGTCCGCTTCTACTTATAGACTCGCCGATAACCATGTGACCAACCTATTGACCAACCACTGGCAGTATTCTGCTGCTGATATTATTATTTATACTGTCTGTTTTGGTCTTACCTACTCATAACTACTTGAGCCTTCGTGGACGACGGAACATAGGATTATATCACTGGACCTTTTGACTCTACGTAGGATTCCAAATCTTAGGACTTATTTACTTACCAAAGGATTCTATAGTTCAGGACTTATTCACTTACCAAAAGATTCTATAACTCAGACTTACTTACTTATTTACTTTAAGTTCTTTACAACTAGCCAAGGATGGCGGCCAGATACTTAACAACTCAGTCACTAAACATATACATAAACCAATTGCTAGTAGACTTAATACAAAAAAAGAAGAAAAATGAATACAAAAAGATTTAAAAAAAACATCAAGCCAAATTCCAATAACTACCAAAGTAATAGGAAATGTATAATAAATAGAAATATGATATTGCTTAAGTTCATTACAATAAGTGTGTAAAAACAAGTATGGGGAGAAATTTCTCCAATTGATTGATAATACTTTGTCTTTTATTAAACAACCTGTATTTTGCATTGATTGTACCTTAGTCAATTTTATGTAATTTAAAAACATCAGAATCAGGA
>CM042153.1:70275470-70277512 GCA_023376005.1 Doryteuthis pealeii
ATAAATAGAATTATCTATCATCTCTAAATATTTATTACTTCCAACAAACTTGTGTCTGAAGATTTTGTTTTCCCTTCTCAGTTTATAAAACACAGGGAACTAATAGTAACATTGTGAGTTAAGAAAGGTGACACAAGAATTATATTAGTTTTATAGTGCTCTTTTTACCGGCATACGAGCACTATATTTATCCCACGTTCTTAAACGATTGTTTTTGTGGGTTTTTTTTTCATATATCGTTTTGTCTTATACGATATATGCCCTGTAAACTGAGCACTCTGGGGCTATTTATCTGTATACATTCCCTCTACCACTGATGCGTTTGCTGATGGCTCGATGGTTAAGGAATCTGACTGATGAAAATAATATCGGGTATCGAGTCTAACCGTATTGAGAAGACGTGATATGTTAAAAAAGGACAGTCTGCGATGACTATATATTATATATATATATATATATATATAATATATATATAGAGAGAGAGAGAGAGAGAGAGAGAGAGAGGAAGGGTAAGAGAGAAGAAGGACAGAATCAGTGAAAGAAATTAACTACCCTGGTTTCACCGAATAGATATTCAGGATAATTCAGAAGATCTTTTCGTTAAAACCTGGATAGTTAATTTCTGTCGCTGATTTTGTTCTCAAAACCAGCTCGACAAGTAGGTATTGAGCACTTTTTAATATTTCTCATCTCAACTCATTCGTTTTTTCTTTCTTTTTCCGACAGTCAAAATTGCGACTCCCTTTTTAATCTACGATAACCCCCCCCCCGCCAGCTTTATGATACGGTGTCCTTTGCTGTTGCATGTAAATTCTCATAAAGTTTGTTTGTTGTTTTTGTTTTACGGCATATCAATCTCGGGGGGTCATTAATTCCGACAAAGTTTTGAAATAGATTCGTAGCGATTGTTGGTTGAAAAAAAAAATATATATATATATATATATATATATATAGTATATATATATATATATAATTATATATATATTAACTTATATACTGTTTGTTGAAAAAAAGTATATATATATTATATATATATATAATAAAGTATATTATATATAAGTATATATATATATAGTTTATATAGTATATATATATATATGTGTTTGTGTGTGTGTGTGTGTTATATATATATAATATGTATATATATATATATTATATATATATAAAAAGAAGGTCCACAAAATGTATTATGTTTTAGAAAAAAAATTATTCTTTTTATCTTACATAGTGCGACACGTGTTTCAGATCTTCTGGTATCTTCTTCCGGCTTGATCAATGATATGAAAATGAATTCTTACATGCGTGTATACATATATACATGAGTATTTAACTTCTTCAGAAGTGAACACATACGTGAAATCGACTGCTATTAATCGGTGTCTCGATTAATTTAGTGGATTTAACCCTGAAGATCCTTATGGTGAAACTCGAGTAGGTTATCTTTGTCCCATTTTTAATTATATATATTATTATAAGAGAGAGAGAGACAGAGAGAGAGAGAGAGAGTCGTCGGGGGCCTAAAGTCGGTATCAGCCAATCAGCGAGGGAGTCTATCCCCTTTCACAAGCGCTAGACCAAGGAGATTGTTTTTTTTTTGCGTCTGAGGTGGAGCGCCACACCTACCATCAGCTCCTTACTTTACCGCACAGATCACTGTGCTACTCATACGGCGAGTTGACGGGGGCCGGTATCGAACTAGGAACTATTATATATATATATAAAGTAAAAAGTAAAGTCGACGGGGCGGCCTAAAGTCGGTATCAGCCAGTCAGCGAGGGAGTCTATCCCCTTTTCAATAGCGCTAGACAAGGAGATTGTTTTAGCATCTGAGGTGGAGCGCACACCTACCATCAGCTCCTTACTTTACCGCACAGATCCCTGTGCTACCATACGCTGAGTTGGCGGGACCGGTATCGAACTTGGAACCTTGTGGTTTCTAGCCGAACGCTCTACCGACTGAGCTAAACGGCCCCATAGCTGTCCACAACAACAAAAAATACAGCAAAAAAAACATCTTTCACCACCAGCCTTATCTGTCATTC
>CM042153.1:70277522-70282522 GCA_023376005.1 Doryteuthis pealeii
GATAGATAATTCTATTTATTTCAGGTCGCGATTGTAATCAAATATACACTTATGCAGAATTATATATATATATATATATATATATATATATATATATATATATTATGTATGTGTGTGTGGTGTGTGTATACAGAGAGAGAGAAGAGAGGAAGAGAGAGAGAGAGAGAGAGAGAGAGAGAGAGAGAGAGAGAGAGAGAGAGAGGTGGTGTATATGTGAAAGATTAAAAGTTTATATTTAATTAAGGTAATAGTATACTAAATAACGAAATGTGTGAGTGTGTGTATATGTTTTAAAGATTAAAAGTTTATGTTTAAATAAGGTAATTGCATTCTATCAACTGATAATAATATATATATATATATATATATATATATATATATATATATCAGTTGATAGAATACAATTACCTATATATATTATACATATAATATATATATATATAGAGAGAGAGAGGCACACACACACAGACAGAGAAAGAAGGGAGAGAGAGAGAGAGAGAAGAGAAGAGAGAGAGAGAGAGAGAGAGAGAGAGAGAGAGAGAGATAGGAAAGGAGGGTGAGAAAGTGTGTGTGTTGTGTGTGTGTGTTTGTTGTGTTGTTGTTGAAAGATTAAAAGTTTATATTGAATAAGATATTTGTATCCTAAATATCAACTGGTATACACAAGAAATGAGTTCATCTACACATTAAGCCTCCCATACAAATACACATGCATTCCAAAATATATACGCGTACACATATTATAAGCACACAAAAACACACACTCACACTTACACATCATAATACAAAAATACACATAAGTATTACAAAGATTTTGTTATTCCAAATTTATCAATTTTAAATATATATATATATATATATCTCAGAAATTTCAAATGCGATTTCCTGAAGTGACTCTCCTAAATTGACTCATATACGTATAATTGTAATAAATTCCTTACTATATATATATATATATATATATATATATATATATATATATATATATATATATATATATATATATATGCGACTCCTTTCTAAACAGCTATTTAAAATTCCTGAAATAGCTACGACAGACAAAAAAACTTTTTTTCGTACTCGCTAATAGATAATAATTAGAAGAAAGCTTTGTCTATCAAAAGTAAATTAAATCGTTTTAAATATTGTCTCATTATTTCCTTTCTTCCTTTTTTTCCCGCCATTGTTCTCGGCGGCAAAAATTGAAGGAATGACCTCTGAATCAAACGATCAATTTCACTTAACAGATCCTTACATTTCACTAATGCAGATTAGGTAACTTATTTAATCATAATATATATATATATATATATTATATATATATATAATATATATATATATTGGGAGATTATGTGCTTAATTAAAGTCATACCTAATTTGTTAATTAATTAATTATAATTAAATGAACTAGGCGTGCATATCGTTTAAATGTGAAGCGTAAACAAATCGAGAAAAAGTCGATCTCTGTATGTACATTTCAGCCTATTAGGCCTCATCACATTGTTTGTTCACTTCATATATATATATATAATATATATATATATATATATATATATATATATAAATGTTGTTCTGGTTCCAACGGAGAAAATTCAATATTTTATAAAAGGTTCGCAAAATGTATTATTTCTCAGAAAATGTTTTAAAATTCTTTTTATTTTACATATGCGACACGTGTTTCTGATCTGCTGTCTTCTTTAGGCATTAAATTATTATTTTGGCAGAATATGTCCGATATTTGATAGGTTGTGTGTGTTTCTGCAACTTTTCTATTATAAAATATGTATTATAAAATTATAATAGAAAAGTTGCAGAAACACACACAACCTATCAAATATCGGACATATTTCTGCCAAAATAATAATTCAATGCCTGAAGAAGACAACAGATCAGAAACATGCGTGTCGCATAAGAGATAAAAAGATAAACATTTTTTCGAGAACATCATACATTTTGCGGACTCATCTTATTATATATATAATATATATATTTATATATTTATATAGTATATATATATATATATATATATATTACCACACGATGAGTATAGACTTAAGTAACCTATTTTAATCTATAAGTATATAGATTATATTAAATATTGATAGTGGAGGTACACGTGTCTAAGCTTTCTGAAATAGACTATAATGTCAAGAAATCTAAGTCTTTGATATTTACTTATAAAGCTCTGTGACTCTAACAATAAGAGTAACACATTAAGCTCTGCAAACTGCGACACGTTTTAAAAAAAACGTATGTCGTAAGGAAAATTTCTCTCCGGATTTTGGATTATATATATATATATGAAGTGGACAAACAATGTGTTTGAAATGGCGAAGGCCGACAATTTTTTTGGCAGATTATGTGCTTAATTAAAGTCATACCGCATTTGTTAATTAATTAATTATAATTAATGAATTTGGCGTGCATATCGGTTTAAATGTAAAGCGTAAACAAATCGAGAGAGAAAGTCGTACTCTGTATGTACATTTCAGTCTATTAGGCCTCATCAGTTTAAAAAAACGAGAAATTCTGGGGAAGCCAGCTAGTGTAATGGTTAGAGTAGTGCGTAGCAGGTAGTGGTTCGAATCACCACACAAAGCACTGCCCTGTCTCATAGCTCTGCTGATGAGGCCTAATAGGCTGAAATGCACATACAGAGCGACTTTTTCTCGATTTGTTTACGCTAAAGGGTGGTGCGTGATGATAACGGTCGTACAATTAAGGAACACAAGTATTAATGTATAGATAATAATAATAATAATCTTTAAAAATAGACTTGCCTATTTCAAACTCCGTCATACCCAGAAGTAATCGTTGTATGTTAAGACGACTCTACAATTTATGTACAAAGACTCAATCGAGTTTATCACTTCACTGTGTCCTACACAGCTCTTGTTATTTGAAGTCAATTTGGTTAATTTTAATATCCGATTTAATCATTGTTCATTTCCAGGAATTGTGCCTCAATTTTGCCAAACGTTATTCAAGGAAATTGAAGAGAAGAAAGCTGATCGAAATAATGAAACAGAATACCAGGCAAATTTTATTGATGTATTATTCCTATAAGTAATATTTGTTCCTTTATTTGTCCTATATTCCTATATAGTAATATTTGTTCCTATTATTTGTTCCAATTATTCCTATAAGTAATATGTTGTCCTATTATTGTTCCTATTATTCCTATAAGTAATATTTGTTCCTATTATTTGTTCCTATTATTCCTATAAGTAATATCTATTCCTATTATTTATTCTATTATGTGTTCCTATTATTCTTATAAGTAATATTTGTCCTATTATTGTTCCTATTATTCCTATAAGTAATATCTATTCCTATTATTTATTCCTATTATGTGTTCCTATTATTCCTATAAGTAATATTTGTTCCTATTATTTGTTCCTACTCTTCCTTAAGTAATATTTATTCCTATTATTGTTCCTATATTTTTTCCTATTATTCTTATAAGTAATATTAGTTCCTAATATTAGTTCCTATTATTCCTATAAGTAATATTTATGGAAATGTAATAAATAAAAGTGAAAAATAAGAGACGTGAGAATGATTTATAAAGTCAATGTGAGTTAGATTTGCCTCAAAACTACCCATATTATTAATGTATTTAAAATCCTGAAATATGTGTTATAATATTCCTGATTCTGATGTTTTTAAATTACATAAAATTGACTAAGGTACAATCAATGCAAAATACAGGTTGTTTAATAAAAGACAAAGTATTATCATCAATTGGAGAAATCTTCTCCCCATACTGTTTTTACACACTTATTGTAATGAACTTAAGCAATATCATATTTCTATTATTATACATTTCCTATTACTTTGGTAGTTATTGGAATTTGGCTTGATGTTTTTTTTAAATCTTTTGTATTCATTTTTCTTCTTTTTTTTTGTATTAAGTCTACTAGCAATTGGTTTATGTAATTGTTTAGTGACTGAGTTGTTAAGATCTGGCGCCCATCCTTGGCTAGTTGTAAAGAACTTAAAGTAAATAAGTAAGTAAGTCCTGAGTTATAGAATCTTTTGGTAAGTGAATAAGTCCTGAACTATAGAATCCTTTGGTAAGTGAATAAGTCCTAAGTTTTGGAATCCTACGTAGTGTCAAAAGGTCCAGTATATAATCCTATGTCCGTCGTCCACGAAGGCTCAAGTAGTTATGAGTAGGTATGACCAAAACAGCCAGTATAAATAATAATATCAGCAGCAGAATACTGCCAGTGGTTGGTCAATAGGTTGGTCACATGGTTATCGGCGAGTCTATAAGTATAAGCGGACATTCGGCACACACCTTATATCAGAAATCGCCCGAGTTCAAATCCTGGACGTGGTAATTGCATTTCACTTAGCGCTAATACCTTTGGGAAAGGTATGAATCCTACTCCCCTCCAGCTATGGGTAAATAGTAGGGCAGACTGGGTTCTTTAACCTTGATTAGCAACCGGCTAGAGAAGGAAAACTCTGAATTCAAACCTGCTGAACTCCGCTTAAGAAATTGACCTTGTGTCGCATCCTGCTCGTGCGGAGGGTTGGTAAATATATATATCAGAAATAACCAACATGAGTGAGAGTCTGTGTTTTGAGATCTTGTTACCTGATCATAAGCTTGTGCTTGATCAACACCAGCTGGGTCACCGTGATGGTATATGATATTGAAAGACCCAAAATACCGAATGATCCTTGGATCAAATCACTGACTATATGGCCAGATGAATCTTCCGTGTGTATTTCTTGACAAATAGACAGATTCCATCATGGAGTTAAACGTTATGTTAAACAAAGTTCCTGGTTTAGCTCAGTCGGTAGAGCATCCGCTTTGGAACCAAAATGTTTCTGGTTTCGATACCACCTCAGTGTATGAGTAGCACAGCTTGGATCTGTGCAGTAAATCTGGAAGCTGGTGGTAGGTGTGGTTCTACACCTCAGACGCGAAAAACAATCTCATTGGTTTAGCGCTTTCTAGGACCATTACACCTTCAATATCTCAA
>CM042153.1:70287522-70297522 GCA_023376005.1 Doryteuthis pealeii
TCTCTCCCCCCCCTCTCTCTCTCTCTCTCTCTATATATATATATATATATATATATATATATATATATAGTGTTGTGTGTGTGTGTGTGTGTGTGACAGAAATAACCTACTCGAGTTTCACCATAAGGATCTTCAGGGTTAAATATACTGAATTAAACTAACTGCGGGAGTTCATCCTGAAGATCCTTATGTGTGAAACTCGAGTAGGTTATTTCTGTACACACTATAATAATAATTCCGGTCTACTTACGTATTGAGCACATTTAATTTGTTATAACGCTGACTAACCGAGTAACACTTATACCAACCAAATATTGAGACCAACCTAATATTTTTACCGGTAAGTCATTCCTATATATATATATATATAATATATATATATATTAAACAACCATAGTAAAAAATACCCACAAATTGATTCACATCTTTCATTTAATATCTACGAGAAAACAATTTCCGGTGAGATTTTAATAAAGTAAACAAGCATCCCTCTGTAACGTAAAATCTTATTCAATGAACATACGTGTGATCAGCTGCCAATTAATCGGTAACTCGATTAATTCAGTGGATTTAACCCTGATGATTCTAACGATGAAACTCGAGTAGGTTTCTTTTGTATCCATTTCTTTAATATAATATATATATATATATATATATATATATATATATATAAAAACAACATTTAACAATTCTATTCCACTACTTGCTAACAAGAACCGTTGAGGAATTATGAACTTGAAATTCTTTTTCAAGAAGCACAGATACCTGCCAGTCGTCAACAAAATACTCCCTGTGTAATGATAAGTTTATTTGTTCTTTATTTAATTACATATAATCTTAGTGGATTAATCAATGCTAAAGCCATCCTCGTAGAAAAACTTAGTGGTACTATTTAACCCATAGCCAGTGGGATATGTGGTCATAGTTTTCCCAAGGATACACAGTCCAAAATTGAACGTTATAGCGGACTGGCGTTCGTACTCGCTTAATATAAAGTCACAGTCCAGCACGTTTGCCGCTACGCACGATGACTTCGCCAGTAACGCTAAGAAGTAATAATATACTACATAAAATGTAATTACTATTGAAAATTAAAATTCTATGCGATCTCCATAATCATCAGTCATTTTCCCTTGGCTTGATATTATATTCTGGGGAAGATATGGTGTTATAGGAGTCGTATAAACGTGTAACATTTGAAACCATGGGATCCAGTATGGTGGATGTGAACCAAGGTGGATAAATACAAAATGGGGTTAACGGCGACTTTTATCTGATGTTGGGTTGACGGACCACATAGATTAAAGGCCAGAATCAAATAGTTCATAAGGGAACTACTGCTGCGCTCATCTTAAGGGCGGTGTCTTTTGACGAGAAAAGATGTCTGTGGTTGACGGACCACATAGATTAAAGGCCTGGGTGAAATAGTTCAGTAAGGGAACTACTGCTGCTCATCTATAAGGGCGGTGTCTTTTGACGAGAAATGTCTTGGGTTGACGGACCACATAGATTAAAGGCCTGGGTGAAATAGTTCAGTAAGGAACTACTGCTGCTCATCTATAAGGGCTGTGTCTTTGGCGAGAAAATATGGCAATGACTCGATATGGAGCCACAAGAAAATCCACTAAATTTGTCCAAACCATGTAATATTAAGGACAACCTATGTTGCAATCACTTCAAATCTACCAACTCATTAACAAAGCTTCACAATTAAGAAATTTATGAAATATTTTTTTCGTTTCTTTTTTTCTTTTCTTTACTTTTTGTGTGTGAGGTTTTAAGGGGTCAAATAAGAACAAAACGACGGGTAACAAATGTAGGAAATGTATTAACAAAAAGTAGACAAATACAATACAGAGAAGTGGAATTACGTCCAGACAAAATAGAATTGTGAGCTGACTCGCATTCGCTTACTCTCAACCACAATTGTCCCCTGTTACTTATAGTAACCCGTCGGCGCATCCATTAGTCTTATAGGGTGTATCACCTATAACACATTTTTCTTTCTTTGTTAATTAGCAATTGTTAGTTTAAAACCTTTTATTACTAATCTCGACTGCGATCATTTTTAGAATCAACCAGGATTTTCTCAGACCGGTAAGGTTAGCCTTACCACCACTTAAAAAGACAAGTTTTATCGAAAATAAATTGATTGATATTTTTTCATGCAATAACCGAATTTTAAAATTTTTCAATCCGAGTATTTTTTCTTTTGTTTTTTGTATTCTTGATTTGATTTATCTTATGTTCATTTTTATTTATTTTTCATATCAGTTCATTCGAGATGACCGTTTCACTGCCTACCGCCCGTCTAGCCCCCAAAAGGGCCACTGGAGTATTGCAAGACATGGACTGCTCATCCACCGGGTTCTATCCTCAAGCATCATAAATTAAGAAATTAAGAAAAACTTTAGAAATTTATCACGAGTCTAATGCAGGAAACAGTAAATGTAATTTATGTATTGAGATTTTCACATACAGTCTTGAGTAATCCATCTGGAAGGTCAGATGGCCATTTTTATTTTAGATTAAACAACTACAGACACAGAAATGAAAACCGATGGATTTATACTAAACTACTCCATAGAAACAACATTTCCACTCAAACTGATCACAAATTTTAACAGAAATGCAAAATCACCATTAATAAAGGATATTAAAAAACCATCGTCAATAGCTATAACGATAATAGAACACACTTGGACTAAAGGAATAACGTCTCCAAAATATTGACACACATGGCTTTTAAACTAAAGAATCTCAAAACAGAATGGACAGATGGTTTGTACAAAACATTTGAAAATAATCAAATCTATAATAAAATATTAACTACATCAAATCCGGCTAATTTGAACAGGTTTCACGATATATATATATTGTCGCCTTCGCTCATTTTCAAACAACATTGTTTGTTCACATTCATACTGTCGTGCATCTAAGTCACCCAAAAAGTCCGAAATATATATCAGTTTAAAATAAACGAGAAATTCTGGGGAAGCCTGCTAGTGTATGGTTAAGTGTCCGCCTTCTCAGCCTGACAGGTAGGGTTCGAATCACGCCAAAGCACTGCCCTGTCTATAGCTCTGCTGATGCAGCGCCTAATAGGCGAAATGTTAGCATACCACGAGATCGACTTTTCTCGAATGTTTCGCTTTACATTTAAAACCGATAATCACCCTAATTCATTTAATTATACATTAGTTAATTAACAATATTAGGTATGATCTTTAGATTAAGCACATAATCTCCCCATTATATAATATATATATATATATATTATATATAACTTCAAAGAAAGAAAAACTTAACACACGGTCACTTGACTATGAACCTTTATTTCGACAAGACACTCAATATGAGTCTACGTCTCAGATAGTTTTACAAAAATTTACAAGAAGTTTACAAAAGTTTAACAGTGTTTACAAAAGTTTACAAAGTTTAACAAAATAGTGTAATACTTATCTGATAAGACTAGACTCATATTGAGTCTCTGGTCAAAAAGCAATTTACACTAGTCAAATGACGGTTTGTTAATTTTTTTTTCTTAAGTTAAACCTGCTCTGTATATAATTAAATTTTCTTTCTTAAATTAGAATTATGCTCTGTATATAATAATTTATTAGTTATTATACATATGAGCTTCTTAGGATTTAATAAAAAATCCTGTTATGAATGTTATAGAGTTGCTACCTGAGCATTAAGGATGTACAGTGAGATTTTTATATCATCCCAAATCTATCATCCAGTATGTACAGTCAAGTGGTTGTAGTGTGTGCGCGCATTGTGTGTGGTGTTGTGTGTTGTGTGTGTGTGATGTCTGTGTGTGTGTTTGTGTATCGTTCCGTGTGTCTGTTTGTAGCAATAATGCATGAATAGTTTACTTTTATTTAAAGCGAACAATTTTAGCAGAATATAAAAAACAAATTGGGTCTGATTTGATTTTTAGATATTTAAGTTCAGCAAATTGTTTTTTCCTTCTTCATTGCGTGAAAATCTGGGCCAAATGCAAGATCAGTTAATTATGTTTTCCTTGTAACTAAAAAAAGTCGGATTCCGATCACGACACTGATCATTGCTTGTGTTCCAGTTTTGGTTTGTTTTATATTCTTGTGTTACATTTGTTTCCTGTGGACAAACGGGTGCTGCTCTGAAATTTCAACCACTTCTGTCCGTGTTTATATAGATAGGAGTGTTGTCCAGGTTTAGATCCCGTGTGGTTTGCGCTAATGTGGTGTATATTTAACTGTTTACTTGATTGCAAGCCTCTGGATAACAGCTCGATTAGCAAAAGCGACCATAATGTTGTCGTTCAGCTTTCATCAGCTAAGCTAGTTCAGCCGTAAAGTGCATCGCATGTCGCTAGAAATTCGGCCGAAACCGAAAGAAATTGGCAATAACATTGTTTTGGTGAACTTACTTGCTGTCAGAAAAATGATATCATCTCATTTTGAAATTGCCTGCTATTAATGTTACAAGTAAATATCTTAGACACATAGTCCTACTCCATTGTTTTTTAAACCCAATAATTACTGGCGATCCAGTCAACCCAGAACAACAATTTGAAATTGGCGACCATTAAGCCCTAAGTGCAATAGATGAAACTAGCAGGACAGTGATATACGCACATGTAATGGTAATTAATTATTTATAGTTTTTTGAATTCCAAAGAACCATATATTATTATATATGATATATAGTATGAATATATATAGTATAATATAGGTACACTCTGTGACTGGCATAAACAGTAAAATTATTGATATTGCGGTAACAAAGAAAAACTACTAGAAGAAATAAAGAAATAAAATAAAAAAACTTAGCCATACTCCAAACTAACTGACCCACAAAGGTCAAAGAGTAAGTTGAAAATAGGAGGGTAATAAAGTTAATGTTACAGCGCGCTACTACCGGCACGTAGTCAAAATAGGAGGAGGTTTAACCCAACTACAAACTAGAGCCTACTAAGGTTAATTCAGGACAAGATTAAAAAGATGATCAGTCTAGCTATATAAAGTAACCGAAAAAAAAATTCCACTCAGATCCCCTGAGAAGTGTTGGAGTAACACGAACCGCGTCGGGAAACAACTCTGTTACGACTATATATATATATATATATATATATTATATATAATATTAGTGCAATAATTTAAAAACAAGCACTGTGGATATACCACATGTATGATTAATTGATTAAGCGAACGTTTGATATTTTATTAAGAAGTCTATTGATAAAAGTTCAATATGTAAAAGTATAATAATCATTAAAAAGACACTCCTTCGTAGTTTCTACATAAAATCCCCTCTCCAATTTTGTGCTTAGGATTTTTTCATAATTTCTTGGGAAAAACACGGCAATCATTCACTAAAAAAATAGAATTCATCCTAGTTGCTTTTGTTTTCGTTGGCAACCAACAATTTCTTCCATGATATTATTGAACACACTTCCATTGTACTTCGTCACAGCACCTCTTCCTTCGAAGTCCAGAATGTGAACTATGTTTCAGGCGACACTGAGCGTTTATATTGTCGTGTATCTCTTTAACAGAGCCTAGGAATCACAGAGACAAATAAAACATCAAAGACAACCTGCAGATTAACCACCAGACGGGATAAGAACACCACGTGACCCAACAACACATTACAAGAGAAGGAACAGTCAGTCTATCTTAAACCTTTGAGAAAGAGGTATGTACCTCTAAATGATGTTAAACAAATAAGATTAAGAACACAATATTCATAATTTTGTTTCTGATCTTCATGTTTTTTTTATACTTCTAAAATAACTAGATATATTTCCCGAATATATTATATATATATATATATATATAATATATATATATATATATATATAAAAGTAAATTGGTAAATTGTTGAAGCATTGTAAGTATGTTATAAAATAATAAAATTCGAAGGCCAATACAATGCGTAAAACAATAAAGACAAAAAGATGTTTATATGTTCTGATATATTCGAATTGATGAATGCGAGCTACTCGTCCGGGCCTAAATTTATCATGTCACAGAAAATTGAATAACAAAACTTCTACTCGATAATGAAACCCCAATTTCTGCAGAACGGCCTACCAACTCAAATGGTATCCAAAATCAAGAAAAACATAACGCAACAACAACAACCACTGTTAACACATTTCCCACCTACACTCTAGATCTCCCCTATACACCCACCTCCAGGCCCATACAAAGAATTGGACTCTAAATTATCAAGACTCAAGAGATCAATATTCGACATACTGAAAAGGACATTACAAGGACACCACAAAAACAAATTTATCTAATACTCAACGAACACACTCTATTCAACATTGAAAATTATAAGGAACTTATTATACCACCCTCCGACAAAGGTAAGGAATTTTGCGTCATTTCCCAAGAATACCTATACACCAATGGCTCTAGAACACCTTAATAAAACAACATTTATTCAGAAGTAACAAACATTCAATCAACACAAATTGGAAAATTTAATCAACAGTACATGGAATTAACATATTGTAGACATAGAAATATTATATAGTAAATACAAGAATAACTTCATCACTAGAAACAAAACTACCCACTTCTCTACCACCTCATTAAAACTCACAAAAACTGACTCAACACTTTCAGATCAGACCAATCATTTCCAGCTTGAAGGACCTCTTTACAAGATACATGGCTTTCTCTCACAAATACTGAACCTCTACTATCACCTTTCCAGGACATGTTCAAAACTCCGATGAAGTCATCCATAGACTACAACAATTAAAATACTGGAGTACTTAAACAAAAAATATTACACATTCAGTTTAGATGTGGTCTCGACTGTATACCACAGTACCTGCACAACCAGCGGTTTGACCTTCATATCGGAAACATATCATCTCTCAAACCTATACTGTCACAATCTAACTACAGCGGACATACACCAACTACTATCCATTATAGTAGACAACACCTATTTCACATTAACGGACAATATATAAAACAAATGTCAGGATTACCCATTGGGATCCAGTTCTCAGGAATATTGGCCATTGCATACATGGATACAACTGAACGACGAGCACTAACCATCTCCCATCATGATTTCTTCACGCAGGTATATTGACGATATACTTATATTAACATCATCTAAGAAGAAGCCAATGACCATAGCTGAGAAATTCAATAGTATTAGACAAACCACATCCAATTCCAAATAGAACATCCAGATAGCACTCGTTCCCTAGCACTTCTAGATTTTAGAATAAGAATATCACCTACAGCAAAAATTTACAACTTGCTTCTAAAAAAAAAACACCACTAAGGATCTCTTTGTACACTTCAAATCAGCTCTTCCACTCAGTTCCAAGACTAGTTACATCATAAATGAAATTAATAGAATACACAATAGATGTAGTGGAAGAAACAGACAGAATCACTCACACTGCCCACACTTTATTTATGAACACCCTCAAAAACAATGGCTACCCCAACTTCATATATACGCCATTTTAAATAACAGAAAAACACGGACACTACACACACACTCTAACACCTGTTTCCTGAACAACCACATTTTCAGTGAAACAATCACTAAACAAATACGCAAGGCTATTCATAGAGAGGACTAGAATCCAACTAGCCCACTCTGGACCCTCACTACGCCAACATCTAACAATAAACATAAAATGTTATTACACCATGCTCCACTAACCAACTGCCCCAAAAAAGACCCTAACTTATGCCACAAGACCTATTACAATTTTACCGTCTTAACTTGCTCCAAATGCCTAATTTCTACATAGGTAGTACAATTAGACCCCTCCACATTAGAATCAAGGAACACATCCCCACACACGTGCATCCTCATTCCATAAACACCTAATCAAATGCAAAAAAAGGACAACAATTTTCAGTTAGATAGAGGCTATAATACGCAACATTGGTAACTCAGAATTAGAGAAAGTTATTAATAGCTAAATTAGTCCTAATATAAACATTAGATTAGAATTAAACACAGAATACATAATTAACTAAATTTACACGTTCCATATATAGGTTTAGTTTTATTTAGTACACATGTTCTTCTCATATATAATAATTTTCCCTACCATAAATTTTAAACCTACCAACTATCAATAGATTAGAATTAAACTCAGAATACACGATTAACTAAATTTACACGTTTCATATAGCCTTTTTTTTTTTTTTTTTTTTTTTTTTTTTTTTTTCTAATTAAAATTAAATATATATATATATATATATATAAATATATATATATATATATATATATGATGGGATGATTGAGAGTGAAAAGAAGATAATAGAGAAATATAAAAAAAATTAATTACGATTAATTTAACAATATTGACATACGTATTAACTCCTTTACATGACATTATTTTCTTTTTAAACCATGACACTATTTCTTTAAACCATAATACCCTCTTAGGAGTACGGTCAGTCAGAACTATTTAATAAATATTTAAGGAAAAGTGGGAAAAAAAAAAAAAAATAAGAATAAATAATAACAAACAAAAGAATGAAAAAAAAAAAATAGTTAAATAAAATATATAATTGAAGCAGTACATTATGCCCTTTTGTAATTCAAATATTTGATTTATGATATTTAATCTATCTGAAATTAAGGGGGAATGGTTTGTCTTATTTTTATTGTTTTTGAATTTACATCAATCCTAATATGTAATTATTTTAATATATAATTAATATATTATTTAATCTATTTAAGTTTAAAAGAAAAAGAGAAAAAAGTACTCATAAAAGATATTTTCTTAAAAAAAAAAAAAAAATAATAATAATAAAAAGAATCATTTATTTTTTCTATCAATACTAAACATAATTTAAGATAATCTTTATTTACTTATTTACTATAAAAAAAATAATTTAATTAGAGAACAAAGGGGACAAAGGGAAAAAAAAAAAAGAAAAAAAAAAAAAAAAAAAAAGAAAAAGAAGAGAAATAACACAAAAAAAAAGAAAGAGAGGGAGAAGAATAAGAAATGAAAGGTGAAAGCGAAACAAAAGCTAAGTATGTTAAAAAAAAAAAAAAAAATTTCTATTAACGGTTTTTTATTCATTTGTTCACTTTTGTTTTTGAAATTATGACACGCTCACACCGTTGCTAAACATTGCTACACATTGCTAACACATTGCGACATTGCAACATCTACCGGATGTCAGCCTTGTTCTCAACAAACTTTAAGAAAGAAAAAAAAAGAAAGAGAGAAATAAGAAATTACAGTATTTCGCCCATTCATAAGGAGGAGAAGAAGAAAGAGAGGAAAAAAAGGAGAGGAAAAGGAAATAAGAAGAGAAATTATAACCACACAAATATATTAAAAAAAACATAAGCACGTCATTTCTGAAATCCGTCTCTGACGATAAAGCTTCGCTTTGAAATCGATTAGACATATAAACATCTTTTGTCTTTATTTTTTACGCATTGTATTGCCTTCGAATTTTATTATTTTATAATATATATATATATAATACACACGCACGCAACGCACGCACGTACGCACGCATATATATATTTATAATATAATAATATGTATATAATAGATAAATATAAATACTCATCATATTTATTTATTTATCATACACACACAGATATCCAAATATATCGATATAATTGAATGGGCTCACATTTACATTACGATCTATGCTGTGTGTCTAACATACATTGTGTGTCTGTGTGCATACGTGTATTTGTATGTGAGTCTGTATGTGTGTGTGTGTGTGTGTGTGTGTGAGAGAGAGAGAGAGAGAGAGAGAAAGAGAGAGAAGGAGAGAAGGAAAGAAATTGACATATAAACGTTGGTAAATTAATTTTATAAATTTGTTCATTCTGATCAGTTTCGTTTCCCTGAGGCCATCATCATCATCACCATCAGCATCATCATCGGTTGTTTATTTCCAGACTTTTTTTTTTTACGGCCATCGCTAATGGATTAGCTTTGGCGCGTCGAGGAAAATCACACGTTTTTAACGACAGTTCA
>CM042153.1:70302522-70310022 GCA_023376005.1 Doryteuthis pealeii
CTGAGACGAAACAGTTAAACATATAATAAGCAAATGTGGCAAACTAGCACCGAAGGAGTACAATACTAGATACGACTGGGTGGGAAAGGGAATCCACTGAGAATTGTGCAAGAATTAAAAATTTAACCAGGCTACCTAATAGAATCCGTTCCAGGGAATGAGTTGCGTATAATTCACTGGGACTTTAAGATACAAATACCCAATTGTGACCAGGAAGTGTAGAATGGGGGAAGAAGAAGAAGAAGAAGAAGAAGAAGAAGAAGAAGAAGAAGAAGAAGAAGAAGAAGAAGACAATGGTTTATTTTCACACATTACACAATATAAACAATATCACACAAAACAAAAAAACGCAAAGTTGGTTGTTGTATTAATGTGTTAGTGACTCCCCAGTTGATTTTTTTCTTTTTTCTTTTTTTCTTTTGTCATAGTTTGAAAGTTGATCATAGTGATAGCGTGTTATAAGTTTACTTATACGTATTAAGAATTGTGGAGATAGAGACGAAAAATTTAACCACATAATAAGCGAATGTAGCAAACTAGCACAAAAGGAATACACGACTGGATACGACTGGGTGGGAAAGGGGGTCCACTGAAAGAATTGAAAATTTAACCATACTACCTAATTATATACACAAACCAGAATCCGTCCAAGAGAATTAGTCACATACAATTCTCTGTGACTTTAAGATATAAATACCCAATTCCGATCAGAAATCTACACTCAGTATTAAATAACAAGAAGAAAAAAATTGTATTTGAGTGGATTTTGCCGTTCCAGTGTACCCTCAATTGAATATAAAAGGAAGCGAAAAGTTAAACAAATACGGCGTTTCCCCAAAAAGAAGTCTTATATTAATTTCCAATCCGATCTGGGGCTTATTTTCGGGGATGTCTTATTCTTCATATATCAAAAAGCGACATTACGAAGAAAAAAATACGAAATTTCGAAATAAACAGAAATTACTAAAACGATCTACATTTATTACCATTAACTTTTCCTTTTATTCAAAAACTCATTAACGACAATTCATTAAAAAATAATCATATCATCATCCCCTGGAATGTTATTGTTCTGCAATTTACTGGATTCAAAAATTACGCTGCTCTCAACAACAACAACAAAAATAAAATTCAAGGTAAGGGCTTATGTTAAAATCACCCTGAAAATTATCTGCAAAATAAGACATAGCGGGATTTTTCAGGGTGATTTTAACACTAGCCCTTTCGTTGAAATAAACTCTTATTGAGAGCGACAGAATTTGGAATCGAAGCTAATTATGCACTGATTTGGCGAGGTGCCGGTATCGAACCAGGAACCTTGAGGTTCCTTGGCAGACGCTCTACCGACTGAGCTAAACCGGACATCAAGACCATTGTTATTGAGTTTCATTCTCACTGGGAGGTCCATACTTCTGGCCTTGTACCACATCTAAGCTAAGCTTAGTAGATAATTACTTATCAAATTGTAATTTCGCTCGCTTTTATTATACATACATACATACATACATACATATGGAAATCGAAACTCACAGATAAGTTAAAGAGACAATTCTTCCAAGCCGTTATCGTGTCAGTACTGCTGTATGACTGCACCACCTGGACCCTAACGAAGCGACTAGAGAATAAACTAGACGGGAGCTGCACAAGAATGCTGCGTGTGATCCTGAACAAGAAGTGGAAACAACACCCCACGAGAAAACAGCTGTACGGCCACCTGCCACATATCACCCAAACCATCCGAGTAAGATAGACAAGACACGCAGGACACTGCTGTAGAAGCAAGGATGAACTCATAAGTGACGTCCTGTGGAAGCTAGCAGATGGGCACGCCAGTGTGGGCCGACCAGCAAAGACGTACATTGACCAGCTCTGTGCGGATACAAGTTGCTGCATAGAGGACCTCCCGATAATGATGAGTGATAGGAACGGATGGAGAGAGATTGTCATGGATATCCGTACTAACAGCGCGACATGATGATGATGATGATATATATATATATATATATATATATATATATATATATACTAACCCCTCCGCACTAGCAGATGCATCCCAAAGTCAATTTTGCAGAGTTTAACATGTTTGAATTCAGTGTTTTCCTTCTCCTAGACTAGTTTGCTTGCCATGGTTAAAGAGTCCAGAGTGTCCTACTATCTAGCCATAGATGGATGGAGAGTAGTTGGATTCATACCTTTCCCAAGTGTATTAGCGCTATATGAAATGCAAACAGCTCGTTCAGGATTTGAGCATGGGTCGACAAGTCCATTTCCTACGACTCACGCTTTTTTTTTAATATACATTTTCTGAATATCTTTTAAAATGCTCCGTTTAATCATAAATATTGAAAAAAAATTTTCTAAACTTTTCTACAACATTTATTTCTTATTAATGTCTTTAATTCTTTTTTGTTTTTTGTTTTCATTTTGTATTTTTTTTGGTGTGTTTTTTTTTATTACTATTTTTTCGTCTCTGTTGTTATTTGTCTACAACGTTTCGTTCGGATACCCTCCGGTCTTCTTCTGGGGGTATCTACCGTAAAATTATAGTGTTTATCGTTCATTGTGAAGTTTCATAATAATAATGTGATTCTTTAAAAACTTATTCATTTATATATTTATAGTAATTTGTTTGTTTAAATGTTCCAAGATGGTGCTTAATTGTATAGTGACTTTACCAGTGCCGGACTTACCTTTAAGTTAGATAAACTAAATCCTCGAGGCCTTAGTTATTTTAGTTCTTTTTTTTTTTTTTTTTTTAACACTTTTCTCTTGCTGGAGCTCTCCGCTATATGAAATTTGACGCTCTTCTCTGAAAGAAAATTAAGGTAAAATAATCATATTTATACAAATGAGTATATATTTTATAATATATTATTAGAAGTAAAATCTAATAATTTCTTTTTTCTTTAAACAAACGAAGGCTCTAGCGAAGGTTTCTTAAACAAACCAAAACACTGCAGCGTTGGCTTATTAATAATAATATATATATATATATATATATATATATATATATATATATATATAGAGAGAGAGAGAGAGAGAGAGAGTATTTCAGCAGCAAGTTATTATTTATTTAGGTTTGGTTAAATACCGTGGAATATTTCTTCTACCATATTTCTTTACAATATGGACGCTGATATTAGGAAAATTTCCGAGGGCTTAAATGTTAACAATTGAAAATCTTCCGTGAAGAAAAATATTCCGTTGTAATCAACCAAACCTGTTTAAATTATTTTTTCTCGATCTGTTTAGCCTTACATTTGAACATATATGCCCGCCTAAATTCATTAATTATTAACTAATTAATTTTCAAAAATTAGGTATGACTTCAATTAAGCAAATATCCTCCAATATATATATATATATATATATATATATATATATATATATAATCCAAAAGTCCAGAGAAGAAATCTTCCTTACGACATAGGGTTTTTTTAAAACAACTTGTCGCAGTTTGAGAGCTCAATGTGTGCTCTTATTGTTAGAGTCACAGAGCAAATTTATATTTAAATAAATAACAAAAGACTTAGAGATCTTGCATTATAGACTATTTCAGGGAGCTTAGACAAAAATGTCTAATTCTCCCGACTCATCAGATGCGAATGATGAATTCTTTATTTTTAAGGCATTTGAAAACAGATTTATTTTCCCTTCCTTTTAAAATTGTCCTGTCCTGCTCAGCTGTAGAGTAATAAAAATAGGAATAAAAATACAAATAATAGTAAACAATAATAATAAAAAATAAAACCAAAGGTATCTGACCGCTTGTCAGTAATTTGTTAGAAGTTACTGTTAATTCAATTAATTCAGAATTCAGGGCTATCCCTGTTCGCTTATTTAGTAGTTTATGTTTAACTTAATTTATTTTATTTTCTTTCCATATCGCTTCAAATATACACACCCCTACATACCTATACAAACTTATACATATACATACATATACATACACACATACATACACACACACACATACATATATATACACACATACACACACACATACATATATATACACATACACACATATATATATACATACATATATATACATATACACACATATATACATACACCTATACACACATACGCACACCCACATATACATACATATATACAAATACACATATACACACATACATCTATGAAGATCTGAGATAGCC
The DNA here is from genome assembly GCA_023376005.1 of Doryteuthis pealeii. Lineage (NCBI taxonomy): Eukaryota > Metazoa > Mollusca > Cephalopoda > Myopsida > Loliginidae > Doryteuthis > Doryteuthis pealeii. The sequence continues at coordinate 70,306,686 of CM042153.1, forward strand.
TGTACATATATTATAATATATATATTAGGAAAAAGTGGAAGTAAATTCGACAATATGTAATCTTATAAAAAAGGAAAAAAAACACGAGTTTTATTGATGAGTGATGTTTAATAAGCCGACTCTGCAGTGTTTCGTCAGAGCCTTATTATTTCCAAGAATTTTCGCGGAAAATTACGTCACGCAGTTTAAATGGGGACGCTAACGTTACTCGGCTTTTTAAAGTATGACTTGTTCACATATTTGAATATCAGCAAAAGCATAGGCTCGTAGACTTGTGATTACTAATAATTTATTTTTCTTTAAACAGACGAAGGCTCTAGCGAAGGTTTCTTAAACAAACCGAAACACTGCAGTGTTGGCTTATTAAACATCACTCATCAATGAAACTTGTGTTTTTTTATTATTATTATTATATATATATATATATATATATATATATATATATATATATATATATATATGGTAGGTTACATTGGGCTATTTAGCCTTGGTTAGACAATCAGTCCAGAATAAGGAAAACTCAGAATGCAAACCTGTTAAACTCCACCTAAGGAATTCACCATGTGTCACTTATGTATGTAAGTATATAACATGTTTTTTTCTCAACAAATGGATATGGCATTTCACCAGTACATTTTTCGTCCCTTCTTTTGTGGCTTAGCAACTACTTTCAAAACTTTTTTTTTTTTCACTAAAATGTTTTCAATAAAGGATGACCTAAGGTCGAAACCAGCAGAGAATAAAAAAAGAAATGATAAAAAAAGAAATATTCCTGTTCTTCACATCTTTTTGTTCATCTTTAATTACTTTGTACTTTATATCAATATTTAGAAAAAATCATTTACTCTTTTATGTTCATTATCATTATCATTATTATTATTATTATTATTATTATTATTATTAGTTTTTCACACTTGCCGTAGCTGGTAGTTTACTGGAGGTTGAGTGCCAGCAAGTCTCCTCGGGTCTCCAGGACTCTTCTGAGTATTCTATCCGATCCCAACAGTGCTGTAGTTTGGATGGTCTCGGTTCTTCTGATTTCCAGTTGATCCAAATTATTTTTCACAGTTTTAGGGATTGTTCCAAGGGCACCAATTACGATGTGTACTACATTCACCTTCATGTTCCACAGTTTCCTCAGTTCTCTGGCAAGGTCTAAGTATTTGTCAATTTTTTCGCTTTCTATTATTATTATTTTTATTATTATTATTATTATTATTATTTGTCATCTCGTGGATTTTGCCGTATTTTTTCATTTAGTTTTACATACATGTATATTACAAAAATTATTATGCATGTATGTGTGGACAGAGGGGGTGAGGAAGGAAAGAGATAAATAAATCCATATGATAGCATATTTTCTGTGAAAATGACAGTATTATTTAGGGGTGGGATCGCCACGTCTGTCCAAGATCAGTGAAGTATATGTGCACTCTGTTTAGGATCGAAGTGTCTATCTCTGGCACTTTTGCCTAGTAAAAAGTGTAATATCTCCAAACGTGGAGAATTTTTTTATCAATTTTCAAATAAAATACGCACATCCAATTTTTTACGATTTTGATTAGCGAATATTTATTTGTGAATGATTAAATTTTCGCAAATTCAATACGTGTTGCGTATGTGCGTGCGTGCGTGCGCGCGCGCGCGTGTGTGTGTGTGTTCATATGCCTTGTACATACATATGCATATATACTCACATGCACGCACACGTACGCACACACAGACAGACAAACACGCAAACGCACCCCAACACACACACACACACACACACACATATATATATATATATATATATATATATATATATATATATATATATATAAGTAAATAACCATGTTAGTTGGTGTTGGGAATTCTAAGCATGGTCCTTTTTAACAACGCAATGTTAAAATTAGTAACGTTCAAGTTGAGAGTTCAATGTACAATAGTTCGAGAATTATATACAGAGAAATGTATATAGCAAAGAAAAAGGATTAAACACCGGTCATACTAGCAGTTATAAAATTATTTACACCAATATATATATATATATATATATATATATATATATATATATATATATATATCCATTGATATATATATATATATATATATATTGAAATATATTATATATATATATATATATATATATATATATATATATATATAATATATATATATATATATATATATATATATATATATATATATATATATATATATATCGTCTTCACCAGACTGTGAATTTTATGGTCGCAATAAAATTCACACCTGATGAAACTGATATATATATATGTATATATATATATATATATATATATATATATATATGTGTGTGTGTGTGTGTGTGTGTGTGTGTGTGTGTGTAAGAGAGAGAGTGAGAGAGAGAGAAAAGAGGAAAGTGTGGATATAACAACACAGACACCATAAATTCAATTGATATTTCGCCTCCTTTTATGCTGTCTGTATTGTTATATACAAACTTTCCTCTATTCTCAACCACATTTTGTCGGATTTATTCAAATCCTCCACTCCTCATATATATATATATATGTGTGTGTGTGTGTGTGTGTGTGTGTGTGTGTGTGTCTATGTGCGTGTGTCTATGTGTGTGTGTGTCTGTGACTGTCTGTGTCTGTCTGTGTAAATTTGTAACTGCTAATATTTAACACACATATGGACACAGGAAAAAGTTTCAACAATGTTCGATTGAAATAGATTAGCGTTATCGCTTTTGCGCGCTCGCCCTCTCTGTCTTATCCTTAATCTCTTACTTCCTTATCATATTTTGTCTGTGTAGCATATTCTTTTTCTTCCCTTTCTTTATTTATAATAAAAACGGAATGATCCATTATTTAGTTGAGGTGATGACACTCATAAGAAATAATAATTCGGCGGATAAACTGCACTAGATAATCAGTATTTACATGTTTGTATTTCATCTTGGACGATTTGGATAGTCTCATTTTTAACATGAGGATGTTGCTAGATGATAACGGTCGTACAATTAAGGAACACGAGCATTAATATATAGATAGAAACGTGTTTATTTGTTAAAACGTCTTTACTATAGAAATAGATTTACTATAAAGGTTATGGCGTTTATAAATCTAGCTAGACACTGGATCTGCGGCTGGATATTGTCACAGGTTTAGGAAAAGTCGGAGGGGAAACAGTAGTTGTCGATGCAGCAGATCTCCTCTCTTTACAACAAATGAAGATAAAAGAAAACGAAAAGATAGACAAAGACCTTGCTAGAGAATTGAAAAGACTGTGGAATATGAGGGTGAAAATGATACCAATAGTAGTTGGGGCACTTTGAACGGTCTACAAAAGCTTAGAAAAAAGGACTAGAGGA
>CM042153.1:70320022-70322522 GCA_023376005.1 Doryteuthis pealeii
TACTTAGATATAACGCTGAAAAGGCAGGCACTTTGATCTCAGGCACGCATCCAAGCAGTTGTTATAGACAGACACTCAAAGAAAAAGTCACTAACACACAGATAAAAGTAACATCAATATATATAAATATATATATATATATATATATATATATATATATGAAGTGGTCAAATGATGTGTTTGAAATGGCGAAGGCCGACAATTTTTGGGGAGATTATGCGCTTAATTAAAGTTATACCTAATTTGTTAATTATAATTAAATGAATTAGGCGTGCATATCGGTTTTAAATGTAAAGCGTAAACAAATCGAGAAAAAAGTCGATCGCTGTATGTACATTTCAGCCCATTAGGCCTCATCAGCAGAGCTATAGACAGGTCAGTGCTTTGTGCTGGATTCGAACCCTACCTGTCAAGCGGACATTCTAACCACTACACTAGCTAGCCTCCCCAGAATTTCTCGTTTATTTTAAACCGAATATGTATATCGCACTTTTTGGGTGACTTATGGCACGACAGTATGAAGTGGTCAAACGATGTGTTTGAAATATATATATATATATATATGTGTGTGTGTGTGTGTGTGTGTGTGTGTGTGTGTGTGTGTTAGATAAGAACGCATATAAAATGATTACACTTATTTTAATTATACTTTGACTGGCTCTATATAAAATCATTCAAGGGATTGATTTTAATACGTTGGAAAATAAAACAATAATATTAGAGATCAATAACACCATATAATTATTTATTAAACCCGGTTTTGTTAAAACCAGTATGGAAATTAATCACGCCATATATTATGTAAACCTGTATTTCTTAAATGCTATATAAGACACATTGCAATCATAGCATGGGCTGTTTTGATGCAAATCTATCTCAGATTCTCATAGAAACATCGACAAGAATTTATCCTATGTATTAATTATTTTGACTATAAATTAGATACTCATTGATAAATGCAATTCATGGGGGTGTTAGACATAAGCAGGGACGTAGTTTCGGATTACAGACAGACAAACACCGATTCTCCATTATAATAAGATAGATTACATTTGAGATTGTCTTATTCCCTATTCCACACGGTATCGACTTTTTACGCTTGGATTCCTATTGAAATTAATCAAGTGGTTCAGACAATGTCAAAAGTTCTTTTGCTTTCCATGAGAACCCAAAAATCATTTTCCTTTAAACAAAATCACTCATTTGGTTTTCAAACCAAATCTGTTACGTCTTCGTAATAAAATGAAGCTCTACACGCAGATGAATTTATGAACGTTTCTTCTGAATTAACCTTATTCTGGTGAGATATAATAATAATAATATTAATAATAATAATAATAATAATAATAATAATAATAATAATAATAATAATGACTGGGTTGGGAAGGTGATCCACTGGGAATTATGCCAAAAATTAAATTTTGACCACACAACAAAATGGTACATGCATAAACCAGAATCTGTTCTTGAGAACGAAACGCACAAAATTCTCTGGGACTTTGAAATAAAAACGGATCACCTTATCCCAGCAAGAAGACCAGACCTAGTGTTGATAAACAAAAAAGAAAGAACTTGTCAACTGGTGGATTTTGCAGTGCCAGCAGATCACAGGGTGAAGCTAAAGGAAAATGAAAAAATAGACAAATATCTGGACCTTGCCAGAGAACTGAAAAAGTTATGGAACATGAAAGTGAAAGTGATACCAATTGTGGTTGGCGCACTTGGAACAGTCCCTAAAGGATTGGAAAAGGGTTTGGAAAGTTTGGATATCAAAGAAAGGATTGAAACCATTCAGAACACTGCACTGCTGCAATCTGCCAGAATCCTCAGAAGAGTCATGGAGACCTGAGGAGACTTGCTGTCACTCAGACTCCAGTGAAAGACCATCAGTTAACACTGATGTGAAAACTCAAAAGGAGTAAACAATAATAATAATAATAATCAAAGCGTGTCGACAGTACGGATTCTCTTCGTGACTCTCTCTCTCTCTCTCTCTATCTCTCACTCTCTCTCTCTCTTCTCTCTCTCTCTCTCTCTCTCTCTCTCTCTCTCTCTCTCTCGCACACACACACACACACACACATACACATACATTCTCTGTCGCCATCAGTCCCTATCAGCCATTGCTTTTGATAGGTTCTCTAGACGGCATCCAGTGTCCGTATGGAGTTGATAAAAGTAAGGTTTTGCTGATCGGCCAACACTGGTATGTTTCCATGTGTAGGAGTTCATATGATACAGTCGCTTGTGAGCTCGTCCTTACTTCCTCAGCAGTGTCCAGCAGGTCTTGCTCATCTTGAGTGGTTTGTGATTTGTGAGATGGAGGGTAAGTAGCCATACAGTTGTTCTTTTGTGAGTCTCTGCTTCCAGGATTTGTAGCTTGGGTGGATTCCTATTTTCTAGAGTTTAATATTGAATTACGACGCATGTTAAAAAATGTCAAAGCTTTATTTACCAAATCAACAGAAATTTCTCCAGCGAGTTTCCCTTGGTCGAAGCA
>CM042153.1:70326898-70339398 GCA_023376005.1 Doryteuthis pealeii
ACTAAATTTGTCTAAATGCAATACTGCATTTCACTTGCACTTCATTTGTAAATAGAATGAAATTGCATTTGCCTTCATTTCATTGTTTTGAACTGATTTAACATTTTTATTTGGTATGATATTTATTTTATTTTTATTTATTTATTTTTAGTTGGAAGATCCAGAGGTGATATCTTTTTTAAATTGTTGATTTAAACTTAAATCAATCAATTAAAAAAGATATACTCTCTGGATCTCCATAAAAATAATAAATTATAAATATTCATACCAATTAAAAATGTTAAATCAGTTCAAATCAAATGAATGAAGGCATAAACAGCTTTACAACTCGTCTGGGGGTTATTTTATGCCTAGAGGTAGGGAATCGCATCATGTTACATTTTTGTGCAGTTGTCTTTTTAAAGAGTTTTCTGTTTTGTTTTGGGTTTTTTTAGGTTGTTTGCTTTTGTTTTGTTTTGTTTTTTGGGAGGGGTTTTTCTTTTCTTTTTTTTTTTTTTTTTGCGTGATACGAATAATTTGTAAACATCTAACGCTACCCACTCCAGATCAGAGTGAATAAGTCGACGGCGTGGCCTAATGTCGTACAGCCAGACCGCGAGGAAGTATCCCATTTCACTAGCGTCTGAGGTCGAGCGCCACACCTACTACCAGCTCCCTCACTTTACTGCACAGATCTTGCTATCATACGCTGAGTTGGCGGGGCCAGTATCGACCAGAAACCTTGCGATTACTAGGCAAGTGCTCTACCGACTGAGCTAAACCAATCCCTGTCAAGTGAACCTGATCACCAATAAGTTACCGTTTTAATTTTGACGACGATTTGCAAGTTTAATCTATTCAAAATTATTTTAATCCATTATTCTTATACTTATCACAGTTAGATCTACTGATGCCCCATAAATCCCACGTAAATATATAACAATATAGTAAGAAAATTTATTCAATAATTTACAATTTTAAAAAAATACAATATAAATGAGGCGATTAATTCAATCATCAATCATATATTTCAATTACTTCTGTTACTAACAAATTTTAATTTTAGATATTTCCAAATATGAATAAAATTTTCATTATTTTTGCTCAAAACAAGCCCTGGTGATCGTGAATGTGTGTATTATATATTATTATAATATATATATATATATATTATATATATATATATATATAATTTACTTTGTCGTTAATTGTTTTATTTTCGAAGTTTCCTCCGGACATACACAACTGCTCTTTAGATTAATAGATAGATAGATATAGATAATCTGTCCTATAGCAGTCCATACCTTTCCTATGCGCAAATTGACACGCGTTCTGTTGATGAGATATTCTACTAGATAGTTAGACTGTCTACTTATTTCAAAGGATTGACTCCAGTGTGAAGCCATATCCGCTCAATGGGGCCATCTGTTGGATGTGGTGTCGTCCATGATGCTTCGGACGGAATCTGATGGCCGAGCAGTCATAACTTGCAGCAACCGTTTTGCTCCTTACTTTGGCTAGAAGGAGGACGGAGGGGCCCTCCAATCAATTAGGGGTCACGTCAAACACTGCACCTATATAATTATCTCGACGTATTGTTTTTATGGCAAACTTCAACAATTCTTATAATCTTATTATAATGGAGATTGTGTGTTTGTCTGTTTGTAACCGAAACTATATTACTATACAGTCACAATTCCTTTGTTATTACATCACATTCTCCATGATTTATTTTATTCAAACTCAATTATTATAAAATTGTTTTACATCATTAAGACTGTTGACCATATCTGCAAGCTAATAACACGCGTTGTACTTATATATACAACAAAATAGCGGTTTACAGTGTGAATGGGAAGGCTAATTTGCATATTCATATTAAAAATTGATTTTAATAAATATGTGCTTGGTATTATTGATTTCTAATTGTTTGGTTTTATCTTAATGAATATGAGCAAAAATCTCGGGATAAATCTTAAAAGAAATCCTTAACAAGAAGAAATAACTGTAATATTATTCTTTACTTCCTATTTAACTAAATAGTTTAAATTAGGAAAATTTACCACTGAAAGACGGGAGTAATGGGAAATGATGGAAGAGTTAGTTTCAAAGTTGTTCTATTTTTCAATCATACCCTCTGTCCAAATCGTTTTATCTGCATGTTTAATCAGTTTTAATTAGCCTTTCTAATTTAATATGATATTTTTATTATATTAAAGTTAAATACTTGCACCGGAGGGTGCATAATTTGCTAGTATATATATAAAAAAAAAAACTTAACAGGTCTCTTAGTCCTGTTTAAAGTTGTACTTGAAACTATATACGGCCTTATCGGCTAGCTTAGAATGACTGTATTCCCTGAAGAGAGGCAGAAGGTTTTTAGGGCACTGAGGGTTGCGATTTTTATTTGAAATTCTTTTTTTTTTTTTTTTTTTTTTTTTAGAGAGGAGAGAGGGGGGGGCGGTGTTTTGAAGGGCTATCTGAGAATCGATAGGCCAAGTGTTTTGACTATCGAATAATGTACTGAGTGGTCTGAAAGTCTTGTCATCCCTCTTGTTTTAATTTCATTATTTTTGTTTTATAATATAAAAGTTATGCCATTATTTTATCTAAAAATCTTTAAAAATTGAATAATTTTCTAGAATTCCCTGGTTGTATTAAGTGATTATTTTACCACTAAAAGAAAAAAAATGTGAGTGACAAGACTTTCGGACCATCCTGTACATTTCAGGGCTGTAAGTTATTAATTTCTTGGCCAGACTGCCAACTTTTCAGAGAGCTTCGTTTAAGACTCTATAAGTGTAAAGCTTAGACTTATAGATTTGAGAGTTCGATCCTCACTGTATCCATTGGATTGTGTTTTTAGCTTAATTTACACTGTACGTACGTATAAAAATAACTTAATAGTAGGGTCTGCCAAAAGTCTCGTCATATGCGTATTTTACAAAATAAATTAACACCCGATTGAAAATAATTACCAAAATCAGAATTATCCGATTGTAATGAAATTTCAATGTTGATTAATCAATGAATGATTTTTATAATACATCAGTATTTTATTTCAAAATTTTCTGGGTTTTTTTTCAGGTCACTAAACTTTGACCCTCCCTTTTTTGGAAGCGCAACATATTGGTGGGGTTATATACTTTTGAACTAATTACAGTATGAATAAAAAGACAAAAAGACCGAAGGTGTGAATAGAAGGAAAAAAATGAAGGGTGCTTCTCTGGTAGAAAATAAGAACCGAAAATCGGAAAATTAAATGTAGAAAATTAGAATAAATTTAAAAAAAAAAAATAAAATTTAAAAATGTTTGAACTTTTTTTTTCACTAGTGATTAAGTATATTATATTATAAGTGAAAAAAATTATACTTCAATATTTTTTTCTGTTTAATAGGGTGGGGCCTAACTTTTCAATTGAATTTTCTCCAAAGAATATTAGATAACAAAAATAAGTAGACTAGTTATTAAATAATATTTGTTTTTTAGAATATTAAATTAAGCGTTAATTAATGAAAAGTCGTCTACGGAAGCCTTCTTGTCTAGAAAATCCGAGTTGATATGCCGTTAAAATCAATCAATCAATTGAAAATATAAGATTTTATCTGGATATTCATGGTCAATGTTGTAGTATACCAAAATTTATACATTCATAAAATTTGCTTAGTCCACCCCATACACACACAAAAATACACAGGCCCCTAGGTAACCAAATCAGTCATGTGATCAGTTTAGGCAATATTGAAAGGAAGAAACGTAATATTTTGAACTTTTTTTTTAAATTCTCGCAAAAAAATAACGAACATAATGAGTTGTTTCAAAGAAAAACAGTTATTCTAAGGACTGGCAAAAATTGAGCTTCTACGAGTTTTAAAAGCGAATTAAAAATAATTAAATCATTATTTAGGTCAAACTTTGTTAAATCGATAAGTAGTAACATAATGACCATCATTAAAAAAGAAAATATTATTACAATATGCAATTTATTTTTAATACATTTTATACATTAAAAATCGTCCGAATTTCAACAAAAAGTTACGTTGAATTATTTTGATTTATCGTGTTCAATAATGGCTTTAAAATATTTTTAAAATACTTAAACATTTCTTTTTAGAAATAAGTAAAGCGTTACTTTAAATACATATTCATTAAATGTTACTGAAATTTTCACACTAGTTTTAACTTTTTAACCAGGAAAATCCGTTTTTTGTATGTAAAAAATCAAAAATTTATTTAGTTTCATTGAAAATAAAATGTGCATATTATTTACGTTCGTGTATGGTATTCATAATTGCCATAATATTTTAAAATTTTTTGTGTTGTTTGATTGACGTAAAAACCCGGTTTTGACAAAATGAATTTAGCACCCTCCTACAGAAAATAATTTACCAAAAATCAGGGAATTATCAGATTTTTATGAAATGTTCAGTGTTGATTAATCATGTATGAACTTTATGATGCATTATTTATTTTATTTCAAAACTTTCTCATTTTGTTTTAGGTCACTTAATTTGACCCCCCCCTTCTACTTTGTGGACGTAAAATCTCTGCGAGTTAGTCAGTGTTCGATATTTAATTACAGTATAAATAAAAACTTTTATTTTATATAAAGATAAAAGACGAAGTTGTGAATAGAAAAAAATTAAGGGGAATATTCTACGAGAAAATAAATACCGAAATCGGAAAATAAAATATTAAAACAACAAATTTAGATAATTTTCGAGATTTCTTTTTACTCATTTCGATAATTATTAATTGGCTATTATTTTATAAAGAAAAAAACATCAATTAGAATTTGAATATTTTTTAATTAAAGGAATATTGAATTAAAATAGTAATAATGAAATGAACTTACCTTAACTTATCAGATATTGAATCTTTCGGTAAATTACTGACACAAAAATAACTCTCCTGAATAGAGAGGAAGATATTTTATGTTTTTAAAAATAAAAACTTTGGCCTTCCATAGAATTATTGGTCAAACATTATGGTTTTTTTTATTGAAAATCAATTCAATTGTTTTAAAATATGTGCCTTGATATTAAGTTTAAAATGTTATATTTTTAGTTTCTAGAAATAAATATCTATTTAATGCAAACCTTACTTTATACTCACGAGTTAATAAGTTTTTGAAGAAAATTCTATTTTCGCAGAAAAAATATCGATATATAATTTTTTTTTTTTTTAATAAGATAATAGTCAATTAAATAATTATGGAAATGAGTAAAAAAGAAATCTCCTAAAAAAATTTTTTATTTTATATTTTTTTTTTACATTTTATTTTTCGATTTTCGTACTTATTTTCTCATAGGAGCTCCACCGTAAAAAAATTTTTTGTTTCTATTCATAACTTCGGTCTTTTATCTCCTTATTTATACTGTAATTAGTATCAAGTTAGGACAACTTGACAATGTTACGCCCCCAGCATAAGGGGGATCAAAATTAAGTGACCTGAAAAAAATGAGAAAGTTTTAAAATAAAATAAATAATGCATTATAAAGATCATTCATTGATACATAAACACTGAAAATTTCATTAAAATCCGATAATTCCCTGATTTTTGGTAAATTATTTTCTGTAGGGGGCTAAAGTCATTTTGTCAAAAAAGAATTTTAGCCTCTGTTTGCTAGTCCCTAGTTAATTCGAAGATCAATTATCCGATTGTGAAAAATATTCAGTTATCTTGAAAAATATAAGTAAAACAGTCCGCTTTTGTTACAAAGGGTTGATTTCTTTATTGATGTTTTTTAGCAGATTTTGTATTCATGGTTCTTTTACTAAAAAAAATCCCGTATAGAAACTTATAAAATCTTCTGATATAATTATTCAGACTCTTATCTTTATAGAAAAAAGAAATTAAAAATCGTTTTTATCGGTTCATTTTTTCAAATTTCATAAAATAAAATTGGGGGGGGGGGGCGTAAAAAATATTTCCCCTTATACATTTTTTGAAAAACTTATTTTAAACATAATTTCATAAAAGGTTAATAATTACCGAGATGTTCGTAAAAATTTGACAGTTGATTTTTCATAGAATTTTTTTAAAGCCTGTAGTCATAACTTTTTTTTGGCTACGTTAAATTTCAATTGATTTATGGTGTGAAAATGTAAACATTGTTTTTGTTCATAATTTTCATTATTTCCGTAAGCTGAAAAAATTGTTTTAAATCATCAGGAGTTTTTTAATGTTTCTTCTTTTGAATGGACAAAATATTTTCAAGATAAATTTAACTTTTATGCAAGTTTCATTGTGTTAAATATGGGGGGGGGCGTAAATTTGACAGGTCAAATTGGAGGTCACTACAAGTCTCAGATTGTTGTTAATTTACGAAGTTTTGCTTAGTCTTCACAAAGCCTCGGTTGCTTGCAATTACCTGCCGTTCCTCTTATAGAAAAGTGGTACTGCTTTATTGTGTAACTTCAGGATCTGGATGGTAGTATCTGGAGTGGTAGTATCTGATCTGGAGTGGTAGTATCTGATCTGGAGTGGTAGTATCTGTTAGGGTCCTATATATGGGTTAAAATAGATTTTTTTTTAAATACTTTAAAAACAATGTTTTAAAAAATGAGTAAAATTTTTTGAATACCCAACAAGAATGAATAAAACAAAACGTCATCGGCATAATTCTATACAGGTTTGACATTCCGTAAAATCCAACAACCCAACAGTTGAAATTTATTCATTTGTTTATTGTTTTTGCGACATTATTTATTTTTAATTTTATGAAAGAAAAAGAGCTGAAAATTACAAAAATATTTTTTGATCAATCTACAAAAAGAAAAAAAAGAGAGTATTGGATTTTTTTATTATGATGAAGGGGTCTTTATTCCGAAATATCAAGAAAATATCAAAGGTAGACAAACTACTTTCATTTTCTTTACGCTTGTATTGTGTAGCCTTCAAAATCAACCACCAAACCAATATAAACACAATGCTTTAAGCAAATTATATAACTTTTTTTTTTTTATTGTTTTTATTTATATTTCTCATAAAATAGGCGTGTTAGGTCAGTCGATAGCTCCCTCACTGATTAGCTGATACCGACTTTAGGCCATCCGCGACGACGACATAAAATAATTACATTTTTGATGCTTTGAAAAAAACTAAGAAAATTCGTTTGTTTCTTCTTGTTTAGGGTTTGACAAACCGTGTTGTGTGTGTGTGTGTGTGTGTGTGTGTGTGTTGTGTGTGTGTGATCGCTTCATTTCCAATCACGAACAACGTAATGAATGAATAAATAATTACTGTAGTACGAGAGAACACGTTTTGTTTTTTTTTTTTTGAGGGGAAAAAGGGGATTGGTATTTTAAAAACTGAAAAGATTGAAAATTGTGTATGAAAAAAAATCCTCAATATATTTTTTTAATCATTCATTTTATTGAAAAAAAAAAAAATTTAGATAAAATCTAAACGCACGCAACATTGCTAGGATTTATTTGTTGGAATCCCTCAAACGAAGTCTTCACAGCACACACGTTCACCTTTTCTAAACATTCCACAAATTTAATTTTAAAATTTGAAAGAAACACACACACACACAACACACACACACACACAACTGTAGTTTTAAATCATCAGATTCTATCACGTTATTCTTATATGTTATTATTATTATTACTTAGCACATATAATGTACATTAGCTCTGCTAAAGTATGCAAGTTTTTGTAAACGAATTAAAATTAATTAAATCGATTATTTAAGGTCAACCTTTTGTCTAAATCGATAAGTAGTAACATAATGACCATCAATAAAAGCAAAATGATATTATACATTTAATTAATTTTTAATATTTAATTTTTTTTTTTTTTTTTTTTTTACATTTTATTTTCCGATTTTCGGTACTTATTTCTCATAAAATATTCCCTTAAATTTATTTTTTTTTCTATAAAACTTCGGTCTTTTATCTTCATTTCTACTATTAGTATCAAACGCTGACCAATTCGCAAGATTTTACGCCCCTAAAATAAGTGGGGTAAAATTAAGTGACCTGAAAAAATCAGAAAGTTTTGAAATAAGATAAATAATGCATTATAAAGTTCATTCATTGATAATCAACACTGAAAATTTCATTAAATATCCGATAATTCCCTAATTTTGGTAAATCATTTTCTGTAGGGCTGAATTCATTTGGTCAAAAACGCATTTTAGGTCAATTTTGAGTATACCTAATATACAGCGATTGGTTTGAGCAAAGCATACCCATTATTATTATTATTATTTATTTTATCACCAATGAGTGTGACCCTTGCTGAAGGTTCCATACTTCTGGCCCTGTGGCGTACTAAGCCAAGCGTTAAAATAACAATCATTTTTATTTTATCTTCGCTTTTTATTATTTTCAAAAATTCTCCAAAATTAAAATTAGAATTTTAATACTAAAAAGCCAAACTAAAATAGATGAATATTTCTCCAGAGAGAATTTAGCTGTATGATTCAATCGAATGTTGTTTAATATCGCAATTGCCGCTATTACTAAATTGCTATATCAACTTAAAGTCTTAAACTTTCTAATTCATGTATGTCTCCATTATTATCCTTTTAGTCTCCGTAGTTTTCACAACCAGGTCTTTTAGCCTACGTCAAACGGGTACCGTCATTGTTAAGGAGGAAGGAACTTATCCTGCTTTTGTAATTAATTAATCTGGACAAATACATTAATTAGAAAGATTCGTTCGTCTAGAATATCTGTGGACTATTTGAAACATTTGTAATCACTGCCTCTTCTGGGTCAACTGAAAAAATTATTTTGGGGAAATATTTTGAGGTTTGCTTTATTTAAAAAAACCTTTGGAAAAAAGAACAGATTTTCGTTTTATGATATAATCGTTAAGAATATAATAGTATTAAGTAGCAATGTATTTTGTAATTAATCAGAAAATTTATAATAAAAAATTCTCTCATATTGATAAAAGAAATCAATTAAAGTAAAATCAAGTACAAAGTAAGTATATTTGGTTTAGGTCAGAATATTTATTGTTTGTTTGTAATAAATGTCATAAATATCTTTAAAAAAATAATAAACGTGTTTTTAACCATTACCATAAATAAGTCTTGCCCTTCCGCCTAAAAACTCTAAATACAATTTCTTCTTTTTTTCTTTTTGTTTATAAACTTTATTACAATCAATGAATGACGGTATGCTTTGATTGCAAAAAACGTCTTAAAGATATTTTTTTTACCTATATTCATATTCCGAGAATTTGTGTTTTATTACAAAATACAAAACATATTTATAATAATTTATATAAATCTTTTTATAAAGAAGGCTTTTTTTTTCTTTTTACATTTTTGATAATAATTTTCTGCTTTGTTTTTATTTCTTTATCTAGCTATTTATTTCTAAAATTCTCATTATGTGTGTTCATTAGATGTATGTATGTATGTAGTGTATGTATTGTATGTAAGTATTTTCATTAGATGTAATGTATGTGTGTATGTAATTATTTTCATTAGATGTATGTATGTGTGTATGTATGATGTAATGTATGTGTGTATGTAAGTATTTTCATTAGATGTATGTATGTGTGTATTAGTATTTCATTTAGATGTATGTTGTATGTTGTGTATGTAAGTATTTTCATTAGATGTATGTATGTATGTGGTATGTAAGTATTTTCATTAGAATGTATGTATGTATGTGTGTATGTAAGTATTTCATTAGATGTATGTATGTATGTGTGTATGTAAGTATTTTCATTAGATGTATGTATGTATGTGTGTATGTAAGTATTTTCATTAGATGTATGTATGATGATGTGTGTATGTAAGTATTTTCATTAAGATGTATGTATGTATGTGTGTATGTAGTTTTCATTAGATGTATGTTATGTATGTAGTGTGTATGTATGTGTGTATGTAAGTATTTCATTAGATGTATGTATGTATGTGTGTATGTAAGTAATTATTCATTAGATGTATGTATGTATGTGTGTATGTAGTATTTTCATGATGTATGTATGTATGTGTGTATGTAAGTATTTTCATTAGATGTATGTATGTATGTGTGTATGTAAGTATTTTCATTAGATGTATGTATGTATGTGGTGTATGTAAGTATTTTCAATTAAGATGTATGTATGTTGTGTGTATGTAAGTATTTTCATTAGATGTATGTTGTACGGTTGTGTGGGTATGTATGTGTGTGTGTGTGTGTGTGTTTGTGTACCTCTGCATTTGTGTGTGTGTGTGTGTGTGTGTGTATGTGTGTGTGTGTGTGCCTCTGCATTTGTATGTACGTGTGTGTGTGTGTGTGTGTGTGCATCTGCATTTGTGTGTGTGTGTGTGTGTGCGTGTGTGTGTGTGTATACGTGTGTGTGTGTGTGTGTTTTCCCTCCCTCCCTCAGCCATTTCCTCGCGTTTATCTTAAGGAAGAGTTTGCAGACGCGCCCTTCTGTTGCTGAAATTCCGCGAGCCTGTCATCGGCGTTCCTTTGATGTACCTGAGGAATCGGCAAGATGAAAAGGCACACCTACTGCCCGTCTGATTTACGTGGATAAAGTTTTGTGATGCAAATAAATTTCAGGATGTTTGCTCATTTGTCTCTGTAGGAATGTCTGTCTGTGCGTGTGTGCGTGTATATATGTGTGTATGTGTTTGTGTGTGTATATAGGCATAAAGTGTATACTTTTAATTCTTACTCCCCCTCTTTATCTTTCTCTCTCTCACTCTCACTCTTTATCTATCTATCTATCTATCTACCTACCTATCTATCTATCTATCTATCTATCTATCACAGTATGTTTGTTATCTATCTATCTATTAATCTATCTCGTTTAATATCTATCACAATTAATAATTGTCTTGCTCTCAGTTTATTTTCTTTAAGCTTGTTTTAATAATAATAATAATAATAATAATAATAATAATAATAATAATAATAATAATAAACACCCTATCCCAGCCAGTAGACCATACCTAGTGTTGATTAACAAAAAAAAAGAAAAAAAAAGAGAACGTGTCAGCTGGTGGACTTTGCAGTCCCAGCAGATCACAGGGTGAAGCTGAAGGAAAATGAAAAGATAGATAAATACCTGGACCTTGCCAGAGAATTGAAATAGCTGTGGAATGTGAGAGTGAAAGTGATACCAATTGTAGTTGGTGCACTTGAAACGGTCCCAATAAACCTGGAAAAAAGACTGGAAGATCTGGAAATCAGAAGAAGAATTGAGACCATCCAGACTACTGCACTGCTGCAATCGGCTAGAATACTCAGAAGAGTCCTGGAGGCCTGAGGAGACTTTGTATCACTCAGACTTCAGTGAAATGCCATCAGTTAAAGTTGATGTGAAAAACTCAAAAGGAGTGAAAATAATAATTATGATAATGAGAAAAATAAGAACAACAAAAAGAAGAAGAAGAACAACAACAACAACAACAACAACATAATAATAATAATAATGATAATAATAATAATAATAATAATAATAATAATAATAATAATAATTAGAAAAAGAAGAACAATAAAAATAACAACAACAACAAAATAATAGCAAAGATAACAACAACAATAATAATAATAATAATAATAATAATAATAATAATAATAATAATATGTGTCAAGAAAAGACAGAGAAATAGAATGTGTCAACATTGAGCATTGCGTAGATGCGGCAAATTGAGAACTCGAGGAATACATTAAAAAGAATAAAGAAATACTAATTACATCAGTCAATAACAGCAATTGCAACATATAGACAAATAAAAAAACAATAAAAACTCTGAAACAGGTATGGGAAAAAACAACTTAATGGATACTTCAAGCTGCAAACTGGATAGAATGCAATAGAGAAGACCTGGACCATGAAAAGAAAGGAAAGAGAGAAACTGAATCCCTCATAACAGTATCACAAAATAATGCCATAAGAACCAAAGCAGAAATAGATAAGACACAAGAGAATAGGAAATATAGAATAGGTGGAGACTGAGACGAAACAGTTAAACACATAATAAGCAAATGTAGCAAACTAGCACCGAAGGAGTGCAATACTAGATACGACTGGGTGGGAAAGGGAATCCACTGAGAATTGTGCAAGAATTAAAAATTTAACCAGGCTACCTAATAGAATCCGTTCTAGGGAATGAGTTATAATTCACTGGAACTTTAAGATACAAATACCCAATTCCGACCAGGAAGTGTAGAATGGGTGAAGAAGAAGAAGAAGAAGAAGAAGAAGAAGAAGAAGAAGAAGAAGAAGAAGAAGACAATGGTTTATTTTCACACATTACACAATATAAACAATATCACACAAAACAAAAAAAAACGCAAAGTTGGTTGTTGTATTAATGTGTGGAGGATGATCACTAATTAGGACTGGGCCTATTCTAGTAGTGACTCCCCAGTTGATTTTTTTTCTTTTTTCTTTTCTTTTTTGTCATAGTTTGAAAGTTGATCATAGTGATAACGTGTTATAAGTTTACTTATACGTATTAAGAATTGTGGAGATAGAGACGAAAAATTTAACCACATAATAAACGAATGTAGCAAACTAGCACAAAAGGAATACACGACTGGATACGAC
>CM042153.1:70344398-70346898 GCA_023376005.1 Doryteuthis pealeii
TGTTTGGGATAGAAGGCGAAGTGTCTGTCTCGGGCACTTTTGCCTTGTAAAAAGTGTAATATCTCCAAACGTGGAATTCCAATGGTTATTTTTTTAATTAATTTTCAAATAAAATACGTACATCAAATTTTTTACGATTTTGATGAGCGAAAAATGTAATATTTATTTGTGAATGATTAAATTTTCGCAAATTCAATACGCGCGCGCGCATGTGTGTGTGTGTGTGTGGTGTGTGTGTGTGTGTGTGTGTGTGTGTGTGTGTGTTCATATGCCTTGTACATATATATACATATATACTCACATACACGCACACGCATGCACACAGAGACACAGCCACATGCATACGCAAACGCACACACACACACACACACATATATATATATATATATTATATATATATATATATATTGTAGTATAATAAAAATATTTGAAAAAACACAGGTTTAAATGAGTTAGGTCGTGAGTTTATTAGCCGACGCTGCAGTGTTTCGATCTATCTTCAGGGGTTTTGTTGGTATGTGGAAGGTGATAAAAATTTTTTTTTATCTCAGAATAAGGAGAAATTCAAGTAATAGTCCTTGTTTATCGGTCTGTTTTCAATTTTGTATTATACTACATACCATCGGATTGACTTCCTTTTATTCATATATATATATATATATATATATATATATATATATATATATATATTTATAAGTAAATAACCATGTTAGTTGGTGTTGGGAATTCTAAGCATGGTCCTTTTTAACAACGGAATGTTAAAATTAGTAACGTTCAAGTTGAGAGTTCAATGTACAATAGTTCGGGAATTATATACAGAGCAATGAATATAGCAAAGAAAAAGGATTAATATTTACACGAATATATATATATATATATATATATATATATATATATATATATATATATATTATATATACTAGCAAATATATGCACCCTCCGGTGCAAGTATTTAAGTTTAATGTAATGAAATATCGTATTAAATTAGAAAGTCTAATAAGAAGGCAGATAAAAAGATATGTAACACAGTGGGGGTATAATAGAAAAATAGAAATGAAAGTTACTCTTCCATCACTCCCGTCTTTCATTGCTGAATTTTACTTATTTAACTATTTAGTTAAATTAGGAAATAAAGAATAAAATGACAGTTATTTTTTCTTTTTAATGGATTTAATTTAAGATTCATTAAAGAGATTTTTGCTTATATTGATTAAAAAAAAAAAAAACAATTTGAAATCAATAATACTAAGCACATATTTAATAAAATCACATTTTTAATATCAATATGCAAATTAGCCTTCCCATTCACACTGTAAACCGCTATTTTTGTATATATAAATACAATTGCATGTTATTAGTATGTAGATATGGTCAACACTATTAAAAAGGTGAAGCAATTTTATTAATAATTGAGGTTTAAATATAAATAAAATCATGGAGAATGTGATGTAAATAACGAAGGGAATTGTGACTTGAGTAGTAATATAGTTTCGGTTACAGACAGAAAAACACACAATCTCCATTATAAGAAGATATATATATATATATATATATATATATAAAATGTTGTTCTGGTTCCAACGGGAGAAAATTCAATATTTTATAAAAAAAGGAAGGTCCGCAAAATGTATTTTGTTCTCAGCTGAGAACAAAATACATTTTGCGGACCTTCCTTTTTTTATAATATATATATATATAATATATATATATATATATATATATATATATATATCCATTGAAATAAATTTATATATATATATATATATATATATATATATATATATATATATATATATATATATATATATATATCGTCTTCACCAGACAGTGAATTTTATGGTCGCAATAAAATTCACACCATAAATTCAATTGATATTTCAATTGATATTTCGCCTCCTTTTATGCTGTCTGTATTGTTATACACAAACTTTCCTCTATTCTCAACCACATTTTGTCGGATTTATTCACATCCTCTACTCCTCATATATATATATATATATATATATATATATATATATATATATATATATATATATATATATATATGTGTGTGTCTGTGTGTCTGTGTGTCTGTGTCTGTGTCTGTGTCAATCGTTGTCTGTCTGTGTAAATTTGTAACTGCTAATATTTAACACACATATGGACACAGAAAAAAGTTTCAACAATGTTCGATTGAAATAGATTAGCGTTATCGCTTTTGCGCGCTCGCCCTCTCTGTCTTATCCTTAATCTCTTACTTCCTTATCATATTTTGTCTGTGTAGCATATTCTTTTTCTTCCCTTTCTTTATTTATAATAAAAACGGAATGATCCATTATTTAGTTGAGGTAACAAAAATAAGAAATAAAAATTCGGTGGATAAACTGCACTAGATAATCAGTAT
Organism: Doryteuthis pealeii; assembly: GCA_023376005.1. NCBI lineage: Eukaryota > Metazoa > Mollusca > Cephalopoda > Myopsida > Loliginidae > Doryteuthis > Doryteuthis pealeii. The sequence goes on from CM042153.1 coordinate 70,346,782, forward strand.
TTACATTTTTGTATTTCATCTTGGACGATTTGGATAGTCTCATTTGTAACAAGAGGATGTTGCTAGATGATAACGGTCGTACAATTAAGGAACACGAGCATTAATATATAGATAGAA
>CM042153.1:70359398-70361898 GCA_023376005.1 Doryteuthis pealeii
AATTATTTTGACTATAAATTAGATACTCATTGATAAATGCAATTCATGGGGGTGTTAGACATAAGCAGGGACGTAGTTTCGGTTACAGATAGACAAACACCGATTCTCCATTATAATAAGATAGATTACATTTGAGATTGTCTTATTCCCTATTCCACACGGTATCGACTTTTTACGTTTGAATTCCTATTGAAATTAATCAAGTGGTTCAGACAATGTCAAAAATTCTTTTGCTTTCCATGAGAACCCAAAAATCATTTTCCTTTAAACAAAATCACTCATTTGGTTTTCAAACCAAATCTGTTACGTCTTCGTAATAAAATGAAGCTCTACACGCAGATGAATTTATGAACGTTTCTTCTGAATTAACCTCATTCTGGTGAGATATAATAATAATAATAATAATAATAATAATAATAATAATAATAATAATAATAATGACACGACTGGGTTGGGAAGGTGATCCACTGGGAATTATGCAAAAAATTAAATTTTGACCACACAACAAAATGGTATATGCATAAACCAGAATCTGTTCTTGAGAACGAAACGCACAAAATTCTCTGGGACTTTGAAATAAAAACTGATCACCTTATCCCAGCAAGAAGACCAGACCTAGTGTTGATTAACAAAAAAGAAAGAACTTGTCAACTGGTGGATTTTGCAGTGCCAGCAGATCACTGGGTGAAGCTAAAGGAAAATGAAAAAAATGGACAAATATCTGGACCTTGCCAGAGAACTGAAAAAGTTGTGGAATATGAAAGTGAAAGTGATACCAATTGTAGTTGGTTCACTTGGAACAGTCCCAAAAGGATTAGAAAAGGGTTTGGAAAGTTTGGATATCAGAGGAAGGATTGAAACCATTCAGAACACTGCACTGCTGCAATCTGCCAGAATACTCAGAAGAGTCCTGGAGACCTGATGAGACTTGCTGTCACTCAGATTCCAGTGAAAGACCATCAGTTAATGCTGATGTGAAAACTCAAAAAAATAATAATAATCAAAGCGTGTCGACAGTACGGATTCTCTTCGTGACTCCCCCCTCTCTCTCTCTCTCTCTCTCTCTCTCTCTCTCTCTCTCTCTCTCTCTCTCTATCTCTCTCTCACACACACACACACACACACACACACACATACATTCTCTGTCGCCATCAGTCCCTATCAGCCATTGCTTTTGATAGGTTCTCTAGACGGCATCCAGTGTCCGTATGGAGTTGATGAAAGAAAGGTTTTGCTGATCGGCCAACACTGGTGTGTTTCCATGTGTAGGAGCTCATAGGATACAGTCGCTTGTAAGCTCGTCCTTACTTCCTCATCAGTGTCCAGCAGGTCTTGCTCATCTTGAGTGGTTTGTGATTTGTGAGATGGAGGGTAAGTAGCCATACAGTTGTTCTTTTGTGGGTCTCTGCTTCCAGGATTTGTAGCTTGGGTGGATTCCTATTTTCTAGAGTTTAATATTGAATTACGACGCACGTTAAAAAATGTCAAAGCTTTATTTACCAAATCAACAGAAATTTCTCCAGCGAGTTTCCCTTGGTCGAAGCACCATTGACATTCCTCATTTGATATACAGGGTGCGGCATAAGTAACGCGCTTTTTAATTTCATATCTTATAATGTATATTTTCTTTATTATTTTCTTTAATTAATTTGCTAAATCTTCATTTTATCAATTTTGTTAATATATTATATTAATCCATTAACCTGTGGCAATACATTCATGTTCGAAAAAATAAAGGATAATCAAAAAGGCTTTAATTTTGTTCCACTTAATCCAGGGGCCTTACTTATGTCGCACCCTGTAGTGCGAAGCTGTTTTCGTCGTAGAGTCTCCGTGGTGTAGTGGGTAGCGCGCTGGACTGTGATATCGTTGTAAGTGAGTTTGATATTCAGCCACGCAATTACGTTTACTTTCGGACTAATAACCTTGGGAAAGGTATGAACTCCCTCGTTCCCCAAGTTTTAGTTAAACAGTACCACTTTTATTCTTCTACAAGGATGGTTTTGGCATTAAATTACACACATAGACATTTTTTTATATATTGATGGGTACCTTCGGTTTTTAGACGTGATAGAGTGAGAGGGGGTAATGGAAAAGTGAATAACGAACACAAACAATTATATTCAATTAATATTTCGTTTCTGTTGGTTTTAGAAGCTTCATCAGAAAGAACTTTGAATTTTGAAACAATTGGGTGACAGCAACAACTGTTTATTCCAACACATATCTAAAACACAACATAGGTTTAATTTTAGCAATGCATCCATGATCGCATACATCCACAACAAAAGATTACGACAAATATTCGAAGCCAGTGCCATTAGCAACATTCCAACATCAATTCTAGATCCGGCTTTTTCAATAATATATATTATATATATTATATATATATATATATATATATATATATATACGATAAAAAGTTAAAAGGAGGGAAACAGAGAATTAAGTAAGGGTTGTCACACCGTCACAGATGTAGGTAGTACATATGTTATTTTTG
>CM042153.1:70371898-70384398 GCA_023376005.1 Doryteuthis pealeii
GAAGAAGGGTGAAAAGAAAGAAAAGAGAAGAAAAAGAGAAAGCCGAGAAAAAAAGAAGTAAAAAGAAAAGGAGGAACCAAAACTAAAGAAGAAGAAGAAGAAGAAGAAGAAGAACAACAACAACAACAACAATGTGGAGGGGGAAGGTTTAAAATGGGATGAAGATGAAAATAGTTTAATATAGGAGACAATGAACATAAATTAGAATGAAGAGAAGTGAAAAAGAAGAAAAAAGAAAGAAAAAAGAGATAGACATGAAAAAGTAAAAGAAAAGAAGGAAACTAGTGCAAGAAGAAGAAGAAGAAGAAGAAGAAGAAGAAGAACAACAACAACAACAACAACAATATGGAGGGAAATGATTAAAATGGGAGAAGGGATAAATAGAATAAAATAAGGGGGAGGAGGAACATAACATAGAAAGAAGAAAGGGTGAAAGAAAGAAAAGAGAAGAAAAAGAGAAGCCAGGAAAAAGAAGTAAAAAAGAAAAGGAAGAGCCAAAACTGAAGAGAAGAAGAAGAAGAAGAAGAAGAAGAAGAAGAAGAAGAAGAAGAAGAAGAGAAGAAACAAAACAACAACAACAATAACCAGTTTTAAAATTTGGGGGCCGTTATCAAACCCCGACGCTAAGTAACAAAATAAAAAAGAAAAAGAAAAAAAAGAAAAGAAAAAACAAACAGAATTACTGAACATAAAAGTTCATGCAATTGAGAAATAAATAACTTAGAGCCAAAACAAAAGAGAAACTTATATATCAAAATTTATAAATGCTTTATTAAGCATAGTAAAACAAAACAGAAAAGACCGAGGCTAGTGCACTGAAAAAACAATCGCCCTGGTCTAGCGCTAGTGAAAATGGAATAGACTCCCTCAACAATAGGCCACACCACCTACTTTATTTTTTGTTTTTTGTTACATATTTTTAGTTACAACGCAACACGACCATTTACATTGTTCCAATCTAAGATATTATTTTCTTTCATCGATAACCTATTTTAAATGATGAAGGTATATATTTTAGACAATAATATAATTACACGATAATATCTATATATTCAAATAATAATGATAATAATGATAATATATATGTGCGTGTGTGTCTCTGTGTGTATCAGTGTATCCATGTGTGTCTATATATATTAAGCTACTGCTATATACACATATATATGTGTGTACACACACACACACATATATATATATATATATATATATATATATGTATATATATATGTGTGTGTGTGTGTGTGTGTGTGTGTGTTGTGTGTGTGTGTGTGTGTGTGTGTGTAATAAATGTGACTATATGTATATTTTAAATAACCATATAAATATATTTGAAACGACTAATTTATATATGATAATATGAATAGAAATTGAATACATATAATATATATATATGTGTGTGCGTGTGTGTGTTGTGTGTGCGTGCGTGCGTGTGTGGTGTGCGCCTGTGTGTGTATCAGTGTATCCATGTGTGTCTATATATATTAAGCTACTGCTATATATACACATATATATGTGTACACACACATATATATATACATATATATATATGTGTGTGTGTGTGTGTGTGTGTGTGCGGTGTGTGTGTGTGTGTGTGTGTGTGTGTGTGATAAATGTGACTATATGTATATTTTAAATAACATATATAAATATATTTGAAACGACTAATTTATATATGATAATAGAAATTGAATACACACACACACACACCACACACACACACACACACACATATATATATATATATATATATATATATATATATTATACGAAATACACACCCATACATGTATACACACACTTATATAGACATACATACACGTTTACACACACACACACACACACAGATATATATATATATACATATATATAGAGAGAGACACACGCACACGCATATATATATATATATATATATATATATATATATATATATATATTATATATTACTTCGAAAATGTTTACCTAAATTGCCGGATGAATTAAAGGGGCTGTAAAATGAAGACGATCTCACTGTAAAGAATTATTACTATTATTGTTGATATTATGTAAAAAAAAATTGCATAACACATTTTCCTTTTCTTTTCATCTTCCCCTCCCCCTTACCGTTCTCCATTTTGTTTTCTTATAATTTCAAATCAGTCTTAAATAAGTTCCATTGTTAAAGAAATCTTTTCTTGCCGGCGTTCATTTTGGTTTCAACTTTCCTCTGTCTCAGATTTTAAAGATGTCTGGCCAGAATGTTCACGCGCTTCCCTTTGTTCTTGACCTTTCGACCCCAGACGAAAATTTCTTCTCGTCAGTCATTGATTCCAACAGATTCTTATATCTTATATATTATTGTGTCTTTATACTTACTCGCACTTTATTTATTTTCTTGTTTTCTTTTGAATTTCAGTCTATTCTTTCCTCATTGTGGTGTTCATTTTCAATCATCTCCCTCCTTTATCTCTCACACATACACACGCATACACACATACACTCTCTCTCTCTCTCTCTCTCTCTCTCTCTCTCTCTCTCTCTCTCTCTCTCTGTGTGTGTGTGTGTGTGTGTGTGTGTGTATTGTGTGTGAGTGTGTGTATATATATTTAAACAGGAAAAAATTGAAAATATATACTTAACGAACACACATACACACGCTCTCTCCTCTCTCTCTCTCCTCTCTCTCTCTCTCTCTCTCTCTCTCTCTCTCTCTCTCTCTCTCTCTCTGTATATGTGTTGTGTGGTATGTATATATATATATATTTTAAACAGGAAAAATTGAAGGATATATACTTAACGAACCATTTGATACACACACACACACACACACACACACACACACACACATATATATATATATATATATATATATATATATATATATATATATATATCAAATGGTTCGTTAAGTGTATATCTTTCAATTCTTTTTCCCGGTTCTTTTCTAATTTTTAAGATCTTTGCCGAATCTTTGCAACTATAGAGTATTAGAGAATGAGTACGACAGAAAAGAAATAGGAAGGAACAATGAAAGAAAATAATTTTAATAAAATAGTAGTAATGATGTTTATAAAGAAAGGAAGAAAGAAAGAAAGAGAGAGATAAAGAAAGAAAATAGAATGAGTGATGAATAAGTTAAAGTAAAGAAGAGGAAGATATTGAATGTCATCAAAACAAAATAAAAATAGGGAGAGAATGAAAATAGAAGGAATTAGAATGAAGAAGAGTAAGAAGAAAAAGGAAGAAAAAGAGGAATCGTGAAAAAAGAAGTAAAACGAAAAGGGGGAGGCTGGTGTGAGGAAGAAGAAGAAGAAGAAGAAGAAGAAGAAGAAGAGAAGAAGAAGAAGAATCTGTTGCTAAGGATGATGCTTAGAAAGAAAGAAGAAAGAAAGAAAGAAAGAGAAGAAGAGAAGAGAAGAGATGGGGAGACAAATAGATAGAGAAAGAAAGGAGAGCTAAAAAAATTAAAAGAAGAAAGTGAAGATATAAATGCAGTTAAAATGAAAAACACAAATGAAAAAAGTATATAGTGAAGAAGAAGAAGAAGAAGAAGAAGAAGAAGAAGAAGAAGAAGAAGAACAACAACAACAACAACAACAACAACCAACAACAAACAAATTTGTTTAAAAAAGACTGATGCTTAGAAAGAAAGAAAGAAAGAAAGAAAGAAAGAAAGAAAGAATGCATGAGAAGAGGTGAAGAATATAGAGAAAAACAGAAAGGTGAGATGACAAATTAAAAGAGGGAAGCGGAATATATCAAATGTAATTAAAATGAAAATACATAAATGAAAACAAAAAAAAGAAAGAAAGAAAGAAAAGAAAGAAAGAAAGAAGAAGAAGAAGAAGAAGAAGAAGAAGAAGAAGAAAGAAGAAGAAGAAGAAGATTAAAACGGAAAATATAGAAGAGACTTGAATTCGAAGGAAGAAGAGTAAAAGGGAATGAAAAAAGGAATAAGAATGAGGTAAAATGTGAAGGAACGATCATTTATTAAGTTTAGTAAATAAAGATTATAAAAATACTCACTGGTTCTCATTTTATTTCGAGTGGCGAACACTTTAAGTGGTTCTCGATCAATTTCGAAAAGTATCACAGTCTGCATTGATGGTGACCACGTATTGTGGTCTAGGGGTGACCATGCATTGTGGGTCTGAGAGTAACCAGGCATTGTGGATCCGTACGAGAATAACATAAGTTCATTAAATGTGTGCAAACGGCAGACCAGATACATGTTATCAGCATAGAACCGTCAAAGCAAAAATCAAAGCTCATATAATTATGACCGTAAGATCCGTTGGAAAAGGCATGAACCCAGCTATGCCTTCGCTTTGTCAGTTATAATGACCACGGCTTTCTCATTCTACCAAAGTTAAAAATGGAGGCGGAAAATTCTGGATACTCTGGGAATGCAAATTATAATTATCTTCCGTATATTCGGTAGGGACTCCTTAGGTTGGCATACAACAATTCTATGAAGCCATTCTCGATCTCTTTTTGTCTCTAGTCAGAAGAGACGATCTCAGTGTCCTAGCACAGAACTGTAAAGCTACTTGGCTATCTTACCTATTATTATCAAGTAAGCCTTTTTTCTATTTTGTTACCCTTCCACATACTGCTTGTTCATTGAAAAATATTATATAGTGTTCTAGGTCTTGGTACACGTTTGTGTATTCTTTCTTTTCGTTGTGTTCAGTGTTAGTATATCACGGATATCGGTTCTTGGAGACTCCCCACTAAAACATCTTCCCCACCAGTTAACATCAAATATTACTAATGTCCGTAAATGTTGTTGTTTTTTTTTTTTTGTTGTTTTTTTTTTTTTTGGGGGGGGGTATTTGTTTCAGCCGATGGACATGTTCTATGAGGATTCATTTTTAGTCTGAATAAAGAAAGTCGGCAGAGTGGCCTGTTGTTCGTATCGGCCGACAGCGAGGGAATCTATCCCCTTTTTTCCAGCGCTAAATCAGGTAGATTGTCTTTGCGTCCAAGATGGAGTGGCACGCCTACTATCAGCTCCCCACTTTACTGCACAGTTCTAACCTGTGCTACTCAGGCACTGGGTGATGGCTGGTATCGAATCATGTGGTTCCAAGGCGAATTCTCAACCGACTAAGCTAAACCTACCCTTAGTTACTACCCAGAGATTGTCGCATGGACAGCTTTGTTTGGCACAAGGGCAGATGTATTGTGCGCCCAGTGAGATTCGAAAACACTAACAATGAGTTACTAGCCTAGATAAGTCTTAACTCATTGCAATTCTACTAAGCTTACTGATTATGACCAGCGACATATCATCATCATCATCATCATCATCATCATTTTGTGCTAGTAGTTTGAATATCCATGACAATCTCTCCATCTGTCCCTATTATTCATTGCTTTCGGGAGGCCTCTGTGCAGCATCCCGTATCTGCGCAGAGCTGTATCATGTCAATGTAGGTCTTTGCTCGACGTCCCACACTGGCGTGTCCATGTGTTGATTTCCGTAAGAGAACGTCACTTATGTTCGTCCTTGCTTGGATGATTTGTGTGATAGAAGGCAAATTGTCGTCCACCTGCTTTTTTGTGAGGTATTATTTTGACGATTTGTTTAAGATCGCACACAGCATTCTTGTGCAGCTCCCATCTAGCTTATTCTCTTAGTGCTTCGTTTGGGCACAAGTGGTGCAGCCATACAGTAGTGTTATATATTCTTCTTATCCTCTTTCACTATCTTATGTAGCTGGGAGTTCTTCTTCTAGGGTCTGGAACTTTCATTTGGAGGTTTCGTGTCTGGACTTCCATTAGGGATTTCTCGTCTATCATAAACCCTGAGTCATAAGTAGTTTTTGGATAAATAACCCAAGACTTAGATTTTCTTTATATCATATTTTATTTAGAAATCCCCATCCAGACTAACTGCGCATGGTGTGAGAAGTGCGTGGTGTAATGGTTAGAATCATGGGAAATGGACTCGTCGCCCAAGTTCAAATCCTGGACGTGGTAATTGCATTTCAATTAGCGCTAATACTCTTGGGAAAGGTGTGAATCCTACTCTCCCTCCAGCTATGGGTAAATAGTAGGGCAGACTGGGCTCTTTAACCTTGGTTAGGCAACTGATCTCAGAGAAGGAAAACTCTGAATTCAAACCTGTTGAACTCCACTAAAGAAATTGACCTTGTGTCACATCCTGCTCGTGTGGAGGATCGGTAAATGTATAATGAATTGACTGCTTTCTCGTAACCGTACAAATAAAACACTTCAGATGTCCGCTAATCCAATGGCAAGCAAAAGAAATGGGTCACTTAACTACAAAACCTTTTGTTTTTTGCCTCTAAGTATACGACAATGTAGTAGCTGTAGTCATTCATGACTTCAGTACAAGTTGTTACATTTCTTATGACACAGTACGAGGGAAGATAATGATCTGAATGAATGGTCATCTTAAAACAAAAGTTGTAAAAGCTATAAACCACCAAGCTACTTATCTCATAGCTGGGTATAACAGAAGTGAGAAATAAACGAGTTTATATATATATATATATATATATATAAAGAAAAATTTATAAAAAAAACAAGTGTTCGAAAATAGGATGAATTTAATTATCGATGTTTAAACATTTCGGTTTCATTAAACCTTCATCAGGATGTATCTTGGGGTGAAGAAAATGATGGTTGTTTTTATAGATGACAGGAGATGAAAATTCTTTTTTTCATCTCCTATCATCTATAAAAATATCCATCATTTTCTTCACCCCAAGATACATCCTGATGAAGGTTTAATGAAACTGAAATGTTTAAACATCGATAATTAAATTCATCCTATTTTCGGAACACTTGTTTTTTTCAAATTTTCTTTATATTGTCGGATTTATTTTCCATATTTACTCCCATATATATATATATATATATATATATATATATATATAATGAACAAATTAGAAGTACATAGGCGAGGGACACATCTACTCTGACGGTTCTTTTCTGCTTGAATAAGATATCAATGTTAACTTGTGTAGATTGTTTGGTTGTTTTATTTAAAGGCAAATCAACCCTTTTCGGGACATTCAATGCCGAATCAAGTAATTTTATATAAGTTGGCTTACAGTATACGCAGTTGCTTAAATGTTAACCCATCTAAGTATTGAACAGGCTCATCGCGGCTTAACTTTGGTGATTTAATGCTTTCAACGTGACTTGACCGTAAGAACTTCACCAGGAAGAATGCACAAATACAATACTGATCTGTGCGGAGGCTATGAGCAGGATGCGACACACGGTCAATTTCTTAAGCAGAGTTTAATAGATTTGAATTCAGAGTTTTCATTCTCCTAGACTGATTGCCTAACCAAGGTTAAATAGCGCAGTCTGCTCAACTATTTACCTATAACTGGAGGGAGATTAATTCGGTGCATACCTTTCCGAAGTGCTATGTATAAATCATCCAGGATTTGAACTCGGGACACTGAGTCCATTTCCTATGATAATAGTCATTATACCACATACATCCACCGAGAAGAATATCCTGATCTGACCCTAGGCTAGAAATGTCGATTCATTTGTAAATTATTATTTTTTATGGATATTATGCTAAACTATAGTGGTGAGCAAATATATGGACCACCTAATTATGTATTCATTATTATTTCACACCTTGTGGGTTTTTCACACCAGCGTTAGCTGATGGTATTTCACTGGAGTCTGAGTGACAACAAGTCTCCTCAGATCTCCAGGACTCTTCTGAGTATTCTAGCTGATTTCAATAATGCTGTTGTCTGGATGGCCTCAATTCTTCCTCCGATTTCCTGTTCGTCTAGTTTCTTTTCTAAGCTTTTGAGGACTTTCCAAGTGCACCAACTACTATTAGTATCACTTTCACCCTCATATTCCATAGATTTTTCAATTCTCTAGCAAGATCAAGGTATTTGTCTATCTTTTCGTTTTCTTTCATCTTCACCCAGTGATCTGCTAGCACTGATTATTATTATCGTTATCATTATCATTATTATTATTATTTTAGTTTTTCACACCTACCGTAGCTGGTGGTTCACTGGAGGTTAGGTGACAGCAAGTCTTCTCAGGTCTCCAGGACTCTTCTGAGTATTCTAGTCGATCCCAACAGTGCTGTAGTTTAGATGGTCTCGATTCTTCCTCTGATTCCTAGTTCACCCAAATTCTTTTCCAGAGCTTTGGGGGATTGTTCCAATGGCACCAATTACAATTGGTACGACATTCGCCTTCATGTACTACAGCTTCCTCAGTTCTCTGGCAAGGTCTAAGTATTTGTCTATCTTTTCGCTTTCTTTCATTTTTCACTCGGTAGTCAGCTGGGACAGCAAAATCCTCGAGATGACAGGTTCTCTTTTTCTTGTCAGTCAATACCAGGTCCGGTCTCCTGGCCGGGATTAGGTGATCCGTCTGTACTTAAAAATCCCAGAGAATTGTGTGCGTCTCGTTCTCTAGGACAGGTTTAGGTTTGTGCATATACCATTTGGTTGTATGGTGAAAATTGAATTTCTTGCACAGTTCCCAGTGGATTACCTTTACCACAGAGCCGTGCCTAGTTTTGTACTCGCTTTGTGCTAGTTTTCTGTATTCGCTTATTATTATTATTATTATTATTATTATTATTAATGTTTACTAAGAAGCCGTTTTACAATGTACTTTTATGGCTAGTATCTGTGCTCACTGAAAACTACGGTACAAGTCGTTACACTGACACTAACATAATACCATTAAAATTTGCAACACTTTTATGTAATTTTTGTCAATACAAGTGTCTGCATTTACTTTTGTGTTTGTTCCTTCTTTGTCCGACAATTTGCCTACAACTACGGAGAAATAAGAGCTCCTTCGAAAACCGTAAATACTCTTGAAACTAACACTTCCCGATTAGGAACTAAGAAGCCGTTTTACATTGTACTTTTATGGCTAGTATCTGTGCTCACTGAAAACTACGGTACAAGTCGTTACACTGACACTAACATAGAATGAATTGAGACACAGACCTGAATGCATGGTGATATTGAAAATTGAGCATGCAAAATCTATGAGCCACCTGAGTGTGTTGGAGTGGGGCTGGTCAGGTGACTCATAACTTTTAGATGCCCCATTTTCATGATAAATGTCTTCATAGATTAAGATGTGTGTGCACATTTCCCATGTTAAATGGTCCGAACATAAATTGCATGAACTTTGGAGCCTTCATCTTGACCGTTTAACATAGTTGGTTGAAAATTCCTAATGAGAAGCGGAACAAGATCGATTATTGGAGTCACAGAGAATGGAATTACCAAAGATCTTTTAATGTCAATGGTCCAGGTCAGCCAGAAGAAGCTGATGTTCAGAATGTTTTGGATAGAAGAAAAAATAAATAAAAAATTAGCAAACCTTTGAAATTAGACAAAAGAGATCAAAGGAAGCTAGTTAAGTTATCAATATCTAAAGCCAGATTTAACGCCTCAGCGAATAATGGATAAATAGTGAAGTGTTAGTTCCTAATCGGGAAGTGTTAGTTTTAAGAGTATTTACGGTTTTCGAAGGAGCTCTTATTTCTCCGTAGTTGTAGGCAAATTGTCGGACAAAGAAGGAAAAACACGAAAGTAAATGCAGACACTTGTATTGACAAAAATTACAAAAAATTGTTGCAAATTTTAATGGTATTTGCTACAGGACTTATCTGAGTTAATAATTTTCTTGGAGTAATGGTGATAACAGGGTATTCTTTTCGTCGGTAGGAAATGTTGATAAGACGCTTCGTATCGGTAGTTTCTCGTCCTTCAGTAAGTGTGCTGTCGTACCTGCCTTTTAACGTATGCAGATACAATGCCTTAGAAGTGAGCTGGTTGTAGAGTTCTGTGATAAGTGGGCCCTGTTTTTGGGCCAAGTGAGAGAACGTTAGTTTTTACGTCTCTCATCCAGTAACTGCTTTTCGATGTGAGCCCTGTTTTGGGGTAATGATGAGACCGTTTATTTTTACGTCTCTCGTTGGTAACGGCTCCCTGATAAGTAAAAGCTTTTAGTATTGGCGCCAACATACGATGATGGCGATTCTCCCCTAGCGACAGGGGGAGATAATTAGCTATGGAATTTCCAAAAGTTTATAATAGTGAATTGTCCATTCATATCTAACGGCTCGACAGGTAGTGAATAAAGTGAAGTGTTAGTTCGTAATAGTGAAGTGTTCATTCATACTTGTGAAGAGTTAGTTCATAATAATGAAGTGTCAATTCATGATAGTGAAGTGTCAACTCATAATAGTGAAGTATCAGTTTATAATAGTGGAGTGTCACCTTATAATAGTGAAGTGTCAGTTTATAATAGTGAGGTGTCAGTTCATAATAGGGAAGTGTTTATTCATAATAGTGAAGTGTCAGTTCATAATAGTTAATTATAAGGAAGTGTTTATTCGTAATTGTGAAGTGTTTGTTAATAATAGTAAATAATAGTAAGTTCATAACAGTGAAGTATCCCTCATAATAGTGATGTGTCAGTTCATAATAGGGAAGTGTTTGTGCTTAATAGGGAAGTGTCCGTTCATAATTGTAAAGAGTTTTTCGTAATAATAACGGTAGGGAAGTGTCAACTAATAATAGGGAAGTATCAATTCATAATAGTGAAGTGATTGTTTACTAATAGTTAAGTGTCAGTTCGTAATAGTAAAATCTTAGCTGATAATAATGAATTGTCAATTTGTAATAGGGAAGTGTTTGTTCATAATAATGATAATAATGAATTGTCAATTTGTAATAGGGAAGTGTTTGATTGATAATAATGAATAGTCTGTTTATGATAGTGAAGTGCTTACTCATAATAGGGAAATGTCAGTTCCTAATAGGAAAATCTTAGCTAATAATAATGACCAGTTCGTAATAGTGAAGTTTTTGTTCATCATAATAGTGAAACAAATTTCATAACGAACGCTTCCTTGCAATGGTATTGTCCGAAAGTCTATTTAGTAGAAGAAACAATCCTAGATATACAATGAAGCCAAAACTCTAATGACCTTTTTGAGGCTTCTTTAAAATGGAACAACGGAATATTAATTCATTAAAAAAATGTTAAAATCTCATCTATTACCAGATATATTAGGTTTGTTGCTGTTGTTGTTTTGTTTAATGGCATATAAACCTTCGTGGGTTATTTAATGCCAGAGTGATCCTTGTAAAAGAACAGTAGCGGTACTATTTAACGCGTGGCTTGGGGGATAAGGGATTCATACCTTTCCCAAGGACATGAGTCCAAAATTGACCGTAATAGCGCCATTGGAGTTCGAATTCATTTACTACAATATCGGAGTCTAGCATGTTAACCACTACGCTATGATTTCTTGTTCTTTTTAGGTTTTTTTTTCAACTGGGAACAATATGTGAGGATTTTGTTTTTTTGTTTTTTTAGATTGTAATAATTGCATCAAATAAGTGATACCCCTTGCCTTATATTTACCACAGACTCTCGAAGGGGCTCGTTTAGCTCAGTCGGTAGAGCACCCGACTAGAAATCGCATGGCCCTGGTTCGATACCAGTCCCCGCATGAATAGCACAGATTGGGAAATCTGATCTGTGCGATAAAGTTGGGAGCAAAATGTAGGTGTGGCGCTCCACCTCAGTAAAAAAAAAAACACAATCTCCCTGGTCTAGTGCGATCGAAAAGGGATAGACTACCTCGCTGTCCGGTTGATACCGACAATAGGCCTCTCTGCCTACTTTTTTTTTACTCACTATCATCTGATGATTTAAAACTCTAGAAAACGCTTGTGACTCGATCGTGATGATTTCTACATTCAACCCTTCAAAATCCGACACAAAACCTCTGCTGCCTTTCAAGGAAAGGCTAGGGGGAGTAAACCCCGAAAACAAACCAGCCTAAGGTGGTGTGATGCTGAAATCCAGTATTACCCATCAACTCCTGCGACACTGCCGCTGCCAAACTGCTTGGTTCCTTACCTTTCCTTTGGATCACAGTGGCAGCGTAGAGAGGGGGGGTTGCTGCATGGGCAACAGCTTATCCTCCATATGAACCCGCCCAGGCTATGTAGTTAAAAGAAAAATAAATTGACACTACTCCGTCGTCTCTTGTTGACGGAAGGCTGTCAACCATCATCAAATTTTAAAAGACAAAAAAAAAAAAAGCAAAGAATAAAATGGAATTCTTCATTGTCTTCTGTTTCCTCCCTATTCTCGTTTCGTTTTAAACCTCTGTTGGTTACACACCATAATCTTCTGGTAGACACACGCCCGTCCGCTTGTACGTGCATAGTGTACGCGTGTATGTGTGCGCGCGTAGATGTATATGTGTGTGCGCGTGTCTAACTCTGTGTGTGTGTGTGTGTGTCCGTGTGTGTGTGTGTGCGTGTGTGTGCGTGTGTTATTCCGCGTGCTAATCACCCCTTTTATTTATTGCGGTAAAAATAAAATAACATGTGTTCTGATTAATTCTTAATGACATCTTCATAAAAAAAAACGAACGTAACATTCAACAAGGCTGGTCGTTGAAAATTGATAATGGTCGAAAATGGCGGCTCAAAATGAGTGTCTAATGGACA
>CM042153.1:70394398-70396898 GCA_023376005.1 Doryteuthis pealeii
AATTTCTTTCACTATTTCAATTTCTTTCGTTCTTTCTTTCAATTTTATTATTTCTTTAACTTCTTTCTCTATTTTATTTTCATTCTTTTTTCTTTCAATTTCATTCTTTCTTTCTTTCCTTATTTCAATTCCTTTCTTTTTTTCAGTTTCATTCATTCATTCTTTCTTTCAATTTCTTTCCTTATTTTAATTTCTTTCGTTTTTTTTCTTTCAATTTTTTCTTTCTAATTTTTCTTTAAATTTCTTTTAGTTTTTTTTTCTTTCTTTCTCCAATTTCTTTCTCTATTTCAATTTCTTTCTGTCTTTCTTCTTTTCACTTTATGTGTCTAATATTTATTTATTTACTTATTTACTCTGATTTATTTTCCAGTCTGCACTTCTCCGTCTCTAAGCTACGGGCTGAAAAAAAAAAAGATGGTGGATCTTCAGCGGAACTAACTCATATCACGTGATATCGCTAAACATGGATTTGTGCTTAATTAGGTCATGACCTAACTAGGTCAATCCTAACTCGGACAAATCCAAAAATAGGATTTCTTTTTTTTACAACATGTCTTTCTTTGTTCTCTACGCTTTGACTTTTCTCTTTCTTATTTTTCAGTTTTATCGTTTGCTCATTTTTTTTTCTTCTTCATTAGATTCTTCTTCTCTTTTTTTATTTTTATTGTTTTCGTTTTCGATTTGTTTCTTTTTTTTTCTTTTCTGTTTTTCTTTCTTTTCTTTGTTTCTAACATTCCTCCTTTTTTAAAAAGAATATACAGATTCATTTGCATTGTATATATTGTCGTTACTTTTTTTTATCCAACTACTTCTGTTTTCTACTTTATCATACTTTCATATTTATTTGTTCTCACTTACTTACCCACTCACTCCCACACTGTCTCTGTCTGTATGTCTTTCTGTGTCTGTCTCTGTCTGTATGTCTGTCTGTCTGTCTTTGTCAACCTATGAATAACAATATATATATATATATATATATATATATATATTCATCTATATATCTGTCTGTATGTCTATCAATCCATCACTGTCTATCCGTCTTCTGCCTACTGATGTCTATCAATCTGTTCATATCTATCTAACGATCAATATATATATATATATATATATATATATATATATATATATATATATATATCACTCTCTTCAGATCTTTATGTCTGTCTAGAGAAGTCAGTTCATATTCACCAGTCGCATCTCCACGCACATACTACGATATTTCTTTAATATATATATATATATATATATATATATATATATATATATATATATATATATATATATATAAGACAATGTCAAAGGGTATCAACTTGGTAACTTTCTCGTCAATGCGATTTTAAAACCAAGTGAATTACATACGTTCGTATTTTTCTTTATATACTATTAAGTGTTGCATTATGGGAAGGGTCGCAAGATTTTAGAGAGCATGATGGAAAGGCTGTTTGTGCGGCATTTTGGATGGGATTTCTATTCATATTGTATTCACTTAGTGATATGTTACTTTACTTCTATTATGTTTAATTTATTCTAGTGCGTTTTTAGTATATCATTATTATTTTCCATTCGATTTTTTCACACCCGCCTTAGCCGGTGGTTCACTGGAGCTGAGTGACAGCAGGTCACCTCATATCTCCTTCTGGGTATTGTACCCAATGTTAACAATGCTGTAGTTTGGATGGTCTCAATTCTTCCTCTGATTTCCAGATTACCCAGACTCTTTTCCAGAACCCTGGAGATCGTTCCAAGGGCACCAATTACAATTGGCACTACCTTCATTCTCATGTTTCACAGTTTTCTTAGTTCGCTGGCAAGGTCCAAGTATTTGTCTTCTTTCACTTTTACGCGGTGTTCGGCCGGGACGGCAAAATCCACGAGATGAGAAGTTCTCTTCTTGTTAATTAACACTAGGTCTGGTCTCCTGGCCGGGATTAGGTGATCCGTCTGTATCTCGAAGTCCCAGAGAATTTTACGCATCTCATTTTCCAGGACGGATTCAGGTGTGTGCATATACCATTTTGTTGTATGGTGAAAATCTAATTTCTTGCATCATTCCCAGTGAATCACCTTTCCCACCCAGTCATGCCTAGACTTGTACTCTCTTTGTATTAGTTTACTGCATTCGCTTATTATGTGATTGACAGTTTCGACTGTTTCTCCACATTTCTCCACTTTCTATACTGTTGTATCTTATCTATTTTTGCATTTATATAGTTTGTTCTTACGGCATTGTTTTTTGTTTTTTTTTTTGCTGTGATTATAAGAGATTCAGTTTCTATTATTATTATTATTATTATTATTATTATTATTATTTGGAGATTTTCACATCAGCGTAAGCTGATGGATATTCAAAGGAGGCTTAGGGACAACAAGTCTCCTCAGGTCTCCAGGATTCTTCGGGGTATTCTAGCCGATTGCAGCAGTGCAGTAGTCTGAATGGTTTCAATTCTTCCTCTGATTTCCAGATCCTCCAGTCTTTTTCCAAGTTTATTGGGATCGTCCC
>CM042153.1:70402357-70404857 GCA_023376005.1 Doryteuthis pealeii
TTTCGGCTGTAATTTACCCTTCCCCAACATTTTTTTTTTCACGAATGATTTCTTATTTTTAGCAATACAATTTTGACCCTCAAACCGGGCTGCCTCGGTCATACACGTCCAACGAGATATACTTTAATTAATTTTTATTTTTTTATTTACAGCAAGTTAAAATTGATGAATTCTACTTCTTCGAATAAAAAAAAAATACAATTAAATGGTATATCCTGCAAATCAACAACAAAAACTAAATGGAATATGTTTATTCAAATTTTAATAAAATTTCTTTATAAAAGATTTTAAAGTTTTTTACAATCTAATCAAAAATGAAAATTTACCAAAATCAATATCTTT
This sequence comes from Doryteuthis pealeii, assembly GCA_023376005.1. Lineage (NCBI taxonomy): Eukaryota > Metazoa > Mollusca > Cephalopoda > Myopsida > Loliginidae > Doryteuthis > Doryteuthis pealeii. The sequence goes on from CM042153.1 coordinate 70,402,700, forward strand.
GTTAAAATGTAAATGTTTAAATATTTTTCGAAAGAGGGCTCTATAGATAAAATAGATAGAAAAAAAGATTGACAGATGTTGCTGCTTTTCATATCCTTAATATTCTTCTTATACAGAAGTTTTTAGTAAAAAAAAAAAAAAAAAAAAAAAAAAAATCATTACTAATTATTCTGTCAATACATAAACCTCATATATATACTACTATCTCTGGAGAAAATATTTTTTGAAACCTAGTACAAAACAATTACACTAATACACTATCTATATACATTCGTCTTTGGTATTTATATCATACATATATCATGCAATTATACATGCATTCCATAAAAATGTGTGTATATATATTGCTAATTCATAACATAAATTACTATATTGCATATTACACTAATGTACATATATCTATATCATAGACAGTATATTCACTATGATATATATGTATACACATAGATATTGTTGTACTATCATTGTATCATGTTCATTTCCCGTACTTGTATATCTGCCAGCAGTATGTTTATTTATCTTTTGGCTTTTATACTCATTAACTATTAATATATTCTACAAATTATTTTATGTTACTTATTATATATCATGTACTCATGACTCTATACTTCACTCTGTATCCTACACGATATGCTTATACTATACTATATATTCTATAGTATTACATGTATCGAATATACATACCATATCTGTAACTGACCTCTACTTACATAAAAGTATATAACTATATTTAATATGTAATATATCATAAATACAAATCTACAAATATATATTACTATGTACACTCCACTCATATATATTATATATATATCTGTATCGACACATCATATTAAATACTCATACATGTACATATACTCTATAACTACATATTTGTAACATATTACTCATATTACTATGAGTTTCTCTCATATGCTATATCCAATGTACTCCTTGTATTCTTATCATCTGACCTCCCTACACTTTATGCCTATATTTTATTCATATTTCCTTATTTTTTCCTCATCTATATATTTTCTTATTCTATACACTATTTCTTATTTTGATGTATTTATATTTTTGGGTAATATTCTTTTATTCTATTTATCAGCCTTATTCAAGAGTATAGTCTTTTTTTTCTTTATAATTATATCTTTTTATTTTTAATTTCAGGCTTTTTTATCTATTTTCACATCCGTCACCATCATCCAATCATACATGCATTCTTCTTCTTCTTCTTCTTCTTCTTCTTCTTCTTCTTCTTTCTCTTTTCCTCGTCATTTTTTTCTTTCGCTTTTTCTTTTCTTTTTTAAGTGATTATTTCATTTATTCACAACTTTTCTCTATAAACTATGCAGAGAAATTTAGAATGAATAAAATGATCACGCTTGAAAAATAGAAATTTGAATAAAAAAAAAAAAAAAAGAAAAAAGAAAAGAAAAGTGAAGAAAATAGGAAAAGGAAAGAAAAAGATAGTAATCACTAACGTTGGAATCACTTACCAGGTGGAGATTTTATTTAAATAGTTAAATTATGAAAATTTATCAATAAAACACAAGCGTGAAGGAAGAGTAAGTTTCAGTTGTTCTATTTTTCGATTTTACCTCCCTCTGTTTCAAATCTTTTTATGTGCATTCTTATTTAGTTTCATTAGCCTTTCTAATTTAATATAATATTTTATTACATTAAAACTTAAATGCTTTGCACACGTCGGGTGCATATATTTGCTAGTATACATAATAAACAGTGATAAAGATCTCCCAGTTTATGCCAGCAGACACTTTATTAATCAAATCTCAATGCTATAGAATTTCGTATTAGTATTCATCTGTGTTGCAAGTTGAATCTGCACTGAGCATCAGAGTGTTGGTAGCTATTTAACTATTTAGATAAAATAAGAAGTTAAGAAAAAAATTACAGTCATTTCCAGGTGGAGATTTATGCTTAGTAAGATAGAACCCATTGGAATCCGTGGCCTTGTGTCAACCATAATATATACCGACAATAGAGCACTCCACAGACTTTGCTACTGTTTGATATACGCCTGATAAAAATAGCACTGGGTAGCGTCGTAAGTTATGTTATTAACTGGTTTCATTAGGGGGTTTCGGATCTTCCAACATAATACCTTGCCAGTTAGACCCCTTCAGAGATGATCAGTCTCTAAAGCGCTCCACGTGTA
>CM042153.1:70409857-70437357 GCA_023376005.1 Doryteuthis pealeii
TTTTAAACATACCTATTTGACCCATCGATTGAACCCAAACACATATTACCAGTCCGGGTCAGAGTGGACCTGAGAGTAATGGCAAGAACAGATACCTCACACTCACCAATTATCCAGAACTGGAGCCTTACCATCAAATGCAGTTTAGTGTTTTACCAAAGACATCTTATTTGGGGGGGGGGGATATTACCCCTCTGCTGGGGGTACAGTCAGCGTATTCTAAGTTCTAAGGGTTCCAATAGAGGTCATTATTTAAATGGTTCAATAAAAGTCATAAAGCCAAGGACATCTAGTGAAAATCGAAATTACTATAGTAGGGTAAGTGAAGCGAAACTAGCTAGTTACGTTAATCAGTACTCCACGGCAACGAACCCACTTATTTAATGGGGGTACCGCGTTAAGTGCTTATTAGATCCACTAGGGGTAAGACGCACGTGAGTTTTTTTTTCTCCTTGTGAAAATGATGCGACCATCTCTTATATGTATGTATATACCCTGTTTCCCCGAAAATAAGACCTACTTGCAAAATAAGACCTAGCGTGATTTTTCAGGATGATTTTAATATAAACCCTCTCCTCATAATAAGCCCTAGTTGAGAGCAGCAGACAGACGAAAGAAATAAGCATTCTTCACAATCACATCATGCGACGCAAACACTCCACAACCGCCAAAAAATAAGCCCTAGTGTTTTATTTCGGAGTGAAAATTACTATAAGATTTATCTAATTTTCAGGGAAACACAGTTGTAGTAGTAGTATCGTGTGTTTCATCTTGATCTCTGAATTGTCACAGATCCATTTTTCAATATTTCTTTCATCAGATTCTGTTTTCAATTTCTGTTGAACATATGGACCATATGACCTTTAGGCAGGCACCCCTTTTTGATCTCGATTAAGAAAGGACATGTTTTTCATGTACACCGTCAATATCCGGTTTTTGGTTGGGGTTGGGGGTAGTTTTATAATTATAAATGAATGATAAATGAATAAATGATAGCAATAAAAAGTGTTATCAAAATTGCAGTTATTTGATTACCAGTTATACCGTGTTTCCCCGAAAATAAGACCTACCTTCAAAATAGAACTTATCGTCATTTTTCAGGACGATTTTAATATAAACCCTCTCCTTATAATAAGCCCTAGTTGAGAGCAACAGACAGACGAAAGAAATAAGCATTCTTCACAATTACATCATGCGACGCAAACACTCGACGTCCCCTTAAAATAAGACCTACCTTTAAAATAAGACCTAGCGTGATTTTTCAGGATGGTTTTAATAAGACACTAAGAATGTGAAACTAGTTTCAGTGATGTTTCTAGTGATGTTAATTTTTTTTTTTTTTGGTGGGGGGATCCCTGTAAAACGGTGTGATCTGGAACACAATTTTTTTTTAGTTTCTGTTTGAAATCCTATATAACGGGATGAGGGTTTGTTAAGTTTTTCTTTCTTTGAAAGTTAAATATCGCTCTGTATATAATTTAATTTGTTGATTATTATACAGTGTACTGTTTTTAGGGATTTACAAAAATCCTTGTATGAGTGTATATGTTTGCGCCTAAATGAGCATACAGCATGGTTGTACAGTGAGATTTCGAAGATCCCAAATAGAATCATTACGTACTTACCAGTCATTTGGATTACCTTACACACATATATACAGGGTGTTAGGGGAGAAATTTGACAGTTTCATAAGGAAAAAGAAAAAGTTCTTGGTAACTACAAAATTTAATGGATTGTAAAGAAATTCAACAGGCATGGAAATTACACTACTGTCAACAAGTTCCATTGAAAATAATCGCCATTAGCGTTGATCACAGCCTCAATTCTGCTCCGGAACTCGGAGCAAGCTGACGTTACAGTTTCCCTGTGAAGAGTCTTAAAAAACTACTTTAATTTTGAGCTTTTAATTCTGAGCTTTAACTGAGCTTTAACTGAGCTTTTGTAATACTGGTACGGCGATTGGTGTCTTTCTCAAAAGCGCCATATACATAATAATCTATGGGGTTAAGATCTGGGGAGTTCGGAGGCGAAACATTGGGACTGATGTAGTCGTAAAAATTCGCCGACAACCATTTTTGACTTTTCCCAAAGGTGTGGCAGGGGGCCGAATCCTGATGCCATACATATGGCCTACCATTGGCTACCCTTGTTATCCAGGGCTTGACTACAGTGCTTAGCAACTACATGTAGGCATCTGAGGGTCCTCCAACACTTTTTTCTGCAGATTTTCGAGGAATTCTGCTCTGCGAACGAAAACAGATCGTCTGTTATGTTGCTTTCTTCTCGCCACAGCCTCGTAGTCTCTATTGCAATTTTCCAGTTCATGCCTGATTGTTTTTACAGTGTGCAGGGAAAATTGGGCAGCAACCATAATCTGCTTATTTTGACGGCCGGCGCAGATCATCATAATACAAGTAATTCTATTCCATGATTCAGGTGGGTTCCAGTCATCCATTCTATCTGTCATCACGTATATAAATGAAGAAGGGCCCAAGCTTTTAAATGATGTCTAGTGTATGTCAATACCCCCAACCTGTGGAGAAAAATAACCAAATACAAAATATGTCAAATTTATCCCGAAAACACTATATATATATATATATATATATATATATATATATATATATATATAATTATATTCAATATGTATAGAAAAAAGAACTTGTAAAAACAGAAAGGAAGGAAAAGAGAGAAAGATAATCAATTAAAAAAAAGAGAAAATGAAAAGGAATACTTGAGAAATACAAGAAAAACAAATAGAATTTTTTTAAATATTCGTTTGGTGGGTCATTTTGACGGCTATCTCAATGTAAGTGTAAAGAAAAGACGATGTAACTATGATGTTATTCATTTACATTTGATTTATTCTCTTAATATTTCGAGATGAAATCCTTCTGTCAGATGATTTCTGAATAGGGCGGGAGCTGTTAACTGTCAATATAATCTACTCATTCAGTTATATGCTAGTTTGGTAATGCTGATTCCTCTAAATTCCTTGTGTGTGTGTGTGTGTGTGTGTGTGTGTGTGTGTGCACGCGCGCACGCGCGTTTGAGTGTGTGTGTGTGTGTGTGTGTGTGTGTGTGTGTGTGTGTGTGTGTTTGTTTAATAATGTCTTAGTATCATTCCAGATTCTATGAAATATTTTTTTTAATTTAAGAGATAAACAAAAAAAAGGGAAAAGATGAAATTGGAAAAGGAGGAACTAAGGAACGAATAACAAAAAGAGAAATTAAGTGAGAAAATAGAAAAAGAAAGAAAGAAAGAAGTGGATAAAACAGGATAGAAGAAGAAGAAGAAGAAGAAGAAGAAGAAGAAGAAGAAGAAGAAGAAGAAGAAGAAGAAGAAGAAGAAGAAGAAGAAGAAAGTAAAAGGGAGTATCGCAAAGAAGAAAGGAGAATGGGGAGAAGCAAATAGAAAAGAAAGAAAAGGAAGAATTTATAAATCGATTAAATATGACAATCATCCCGGGATTCTGTTTTCATTTCCGAATATTTGATCAACTTTGAATTGCAGAATCAATTGTTCGGACTTGAGAACCTGAGAAATAAACAAAATCGATATAAAATACCGGTCGTATTTCGTTCTGAATTTAAATGAACAAATATCTATACATTTTTGCTTGCGTAAGAAAAATGCTTACGTGGATGAAGATGGTCTGCACTTAAGCTAATGTGAACTTTAATGTTGAAACATACATAACATTATATGTATAATACTTTGAACACTTAAACATATTTTAATAGTAATAAGTAAATAAAAAGTATTATATAATAATAATAATAATAATAATAATGTGACAAATACTTGGACTTTGCCAGGGAACCGAGAAAATTTTGAACATGAAGGTGAAGGTAGTACCAATTGTAATTGGTGCCCTTGGAACGGTCCCCAAAGCTCTGGAAAAATTTTGGGTGAATTGAAAATCAGAGAAAGGATAGAGACCATTCAAACTACAGCACTGTTAAGATCGACTAGAATACTCAGAAGAGTCCTGGAGACCTGAAGAGACTTGCGGACACGGCAAATGTGGAATAATAATAATAATAATAATAATAATAATAATAATAATAATCCCAAAAGGATTGGAAAATGGTTTGGAAAATCTGGAAATCAGAGGAAGGATTGAAACCATTCAGAACACTGCGCTGTTGCAATCTGCCAGAATACTCAGAAGAGTCCTGGAGACCCGAGGAGACTTACTGTCACTCAGACTCCAGTGAAAGACTATCAGCTAACACTGGTGTGAAAACTCAAAAGGAGTGAATAATAATAATAATAATAGTAATAATAATAATAATAATAATAATAATAATAATAATAATAAGAAGAAGAAGAAGAAGAAGAAGAAGAAGAAGAAGAAGAAGAAGAAGAAAAATATGAGGATGATGATAAATCTACGAAATGATTAATCTATCACAGAAGAAAAGTGGTTAAAACATCAAATTGCATATTAAGCATTTTCATTGCGATGGCAATCCTCATGCAATCATTGTCCCTTGGTCACCAACAAAATACTGCCCTTGACATCTCACACACTTTTATCAACACCCTTTCAATTTCAATTTTTAAGAAAACATTCAGCAGTCGAATATTGAACGAGGCTGTTTGCAATTTCACATAGCGCTAATACCCCTGGAAAAGATATGCATCCAACTCTCTCTCTCTCTCTCTCTCTCTCTCTCTCTCTCTCTCTCTCTCTCTCTTCTCTCACACACACACACACACACACACACACACACACACACACTCCAGTTATGGGTAAATAGTAGGGAAGACAAGTCTCTTCAACCTCACCTTCTACTAGGCTGGTTACCTAGTAGAAGGCGAGGGAAAAACTCTGAATTCAAACCTGTTAAAGTCCGCTTACGAAATTGCCTTGTGTCACATACTGCTCGTGTCGGGGAGGGGGTAAATATTTATACCAGCACACTTTCAGATTCAATTCTTTTTTAAATCAGTAGTTTTTTTTGGGGGGGGGATCGCCATCAGCTGCTTTATCACGTTCTCTTGAGTCTTGACCATTGGGCTTTCAGCAACGAATTTGAAAATGTCAGAAATCTCTCAGGGTGCCAAATCTGGACAGTAGTGGAGAATGTCAGATCTGGGTGATACGATATTTCAGAAAAAAAAAGAAGAAAACAGAAGACTTAGGGAATATACCCTCTCGTTAATTGAAAATGCAGTGGACAAACAGTACACAAGCTCAGCGGGATTTCATAGTGTAACCCAATAGGTAAGTGTTGACAATCGTACAGTAAGGTCAGTTCAGATTGGCTGGTAAGTTAGCTCAAGGTCTTGCAACCGGTCCTCAAGATATTAAATATGGCTGGATACGTTTTGGACATAGCTCTCACACACACACACCACAACACACACACACACACACACACACACATATATATATATATTATATATATATATTCATCAAAAGGTTACTACCACGTTTTCATTGTAGTGGCATAAGTAGTTAATCCAAAAGAGCTCAATATATTTCGTAAAATATAGAGCATTTATAGTTGTAGAAACTTAGTTTTCCTGAGGAAGGTGTAACTTGAACACCGAAACCGTGGTAGAAAGAAAAACTTTTTTCTACAACTATATATATATATATATATATATATATATATATATATATAATATATATATATAAGTAAAGTCGACGGGGCGGCCTAATATATATATATATATATATATATATATAATATATATATATATATATATATATGAAGAAAATAACAAATTAAGAAAAATCCACCAAAATGTGCGGAAATATATTGGAACATTATATTAAATGTACAATCAGTTCAATTAATATTTTTCTGTTAATATCAGGAACTTTAACAAATTCTGATGAAGTTTTTGAAAGTAACAAAGACGAAATATTAATTGAACTGATTGTTTGTGTTCATTTTTCACTTTTCCAGTGTATTGGTACTTTGTCATTATGATAAGCAGTTAATACGCTGCTTTGAAACCAATGGTAACAAACGTCTTTTAATTGTATAGTATATCATAATAAACATACATAGTATATAATAACAAACGTGTGTTGGGGTGTAGGTGTAGGTGGGTGGGTGTATGTGTGGAAGTTGAATGCAGAATTTCTTTCATATTAGTCGTCACAAAACCAGACGTAAATCCCGTGAGTGGCTGATTCAGCTGATAGAAAGTTCACCTCTTTAGTAAGCTCATACAGAAACTGTGAACCCTTGGAGTGGTTGACCAAACTTATTGCATACAATAAGACATATTGTATTCTACGTCTCACTTTCTTTATCTTTGTTGTGTGTGTGTGTGTGTGTGTGTGTGTGTGTGTGTGTGTGTGTGTGTGTGTGTGTGTGTGGTGTTTCGTTTTTTTTTTTTTTTATTCTATTCTGAAATTAAATTTTTGTCCGTGTCGGGAACCTCAGCGCTGAATTAGAAGCAAACGAACAAACAAACAGGCAAACAAACAGACGAAAAATCTTTGAAAGCTGTTTTGGGGGAATTTAACATAAATTCTACGCTGATCGCACCGTGGTTAGCGACATAGATTTTCAAAGTGATGATTACAGGTTCGTTTTTTTCGTTGTTTTTTTTTTGTGTTTTTTTTATTATTCAATACGAAAAACGAATAAAACAATAAAAAAGCCTTTAGCTTTTTTTTAGGGGGGGGGGCACTTGTATATAACAGCCGTGCAAAGTAGTTCCATTCCTTCTTTATGGATGAGGGAAAGAATTTAATTGTCGACTTGTTGTCGGGGTTATTTTTACACACACACACACACACACACACACACACACACACACATACACACATACATACATACATACACACATACACAAAGTTTCAAACATTCAAACACACACACATACAGAAACATACGCGTGCACACACACATACATATACACATGTATACATACACATAAACTCACGAAAACACAGATAAACACACACACACACACAAACACTCATACATACACACATACACGCACATACAAACAAACAAACAAACATACATACATACAGATACCTACGCATGCACACACACAGACACAATGACAGACAAACATGAAAACACACACACATATATATACATACATATGCACACAACACATATACACATGTACACATGCACATACACGCACAAACACAGACATACACATACACACCTGTAAAAACTTGCACACATCAGTCGGTAGAGCGTTCGGCTTGAAACCACTAGGTTCCTAGTTCGATGCCTGCCATCCCCAACTCAGCAAATGAGTAGCACAGGGATCTGTGCGGTAAAGTAAAGAGCTGAAGGTAGGTGTGGCGCTCCACCTCTCCTTGGTCTAACGCTAGTGAAAAGGGGATAGACTCCCTCGCTGATACCAGCTTTAGGCCACCCCGACGACTTTACTTTACTTACACATGCACACACACATATATAAACCACTATACACACACATAAACATGCAAAAATACACATGCACATACATATAAAAACACGTATACACATGCGCATACAAACACATACCCACATATTCACATATATACATAGACATACGCAAATATTCATTAATACACAAACACTTATACACACGGAAACACCCACGCACAACACACGCAAAAATATACACATACACATACATATACACACACATTTAGGAAGCGCGTGGTGTAATGGTCTAATCGCCCCGAGTTCAAATTCTGGACGTGAATTTGCATTTTCACTTAGCGCTAATACCATTGGGAAAGGTATGAATCCTACTCGCCCTCCAGCTATGGGTAAATAGTAGGACAGACTGGACTCTTTAACCTTGCTTAGGCAACCAGTTTAGGAGAAGGTAAACTCTGAATTCAAACCTGTTAAACTTCGCTTAATAAACTGACCTTGTGTCACATCCTGCTCGTGCGGAGGGGTTGGTAAATATATACATAAACACACACACGCAAACACATTCATACAAAATACACACACACACGTGCGCGCGCCCTAACACACACATACACATAGACAGTAATACATAAAACACTCACACCTAGACACATACACATACAAACACATATACACACGGAAAACACACACATACATATAGACAACTACACACAAACAAACACTCAAATATACCCATGCAAGCACATATACACGCAAAATATACACATATACGCACACATACACATACGCACACGCAAACAAGTAAACACACTCATACACACATAAAAACACACATATACACCGCATACATACACATTTATATAGACACATGCAGTCAAACAAACGCACACATACACAAACAAGCACATATACACTCGGAAACACTCATACATACAATCATCTACACACACATACACACATATTATATATATATCTACCAACCCCTCCGCACGAGCAGGATGTGACATAAGGTCAATTTCTTAAGCGGAGTTTAACAGGTTTGAATTAATAGTGTTTCTTCTCCTAGACCGGTTGCCTAACCAAGGTTAAAGAGCCAAGTCTGCCCTACTATTTATCCATAGCTGGGAGAGTGGGATTAATACCTTTCCCAAGAGTATTAGCGCTAAGTGAAATGCAATTACCACATCCAGGATTTGAACTCGGGGCGACGAGTCCATTTCCCATGACTTTAACCATTACACCACGCACATATATAGACTCGCAAACACTTGCATACACATCAAACCATATATACGCAGGGAAAAAGACCGACGCATACATATACATACACAGGTGCAGACGCGCAGATATACATACACATAGACACATACACACAGGAAAATACACACATATATACACTAGGACATACGTAAACACACATATATTTATACCTACATATATACCGACACATATATACCTAGACTCCCATATATACACGTATACCAACAAATACATATAAACTCATGCAGACACATACATACACTCAAACATACACATAGACACACACACAAAACACTCATACACTCATGCAAACCGCCACATACATACACGTACACACTCATGCTAACACACATAGGCATATATGCACATACACGCACACATATACATACACGCACTTACAAAGTGGACTAACATCTATGCACATATATATGCTTATATATACACATATATATATGCGCACACACATACACACATGCACCACACACACACACACACATATATATATATATATATATATATATATATACAAACCCACACATACGCACACAATAAACATTAATGCAACCACTCATATACACATATACACATACACGCGCGCACACATATGCATACCCACACACAAACTGAACTATGTTATATGAACTATGCACATATGCACACATATATATGCACATGTGTATATGTCTGTATATATATATATATTATATATATATATATATATATACAGACATATACAGATATATATATAATATATATAATATATATATATATATATATACAGACATATACATATGCAACCACTCATACACACATATACACATACATGCGCGCACACATATACATACTCACAAACAAACTGAACTAACATATGTGCACATATGTATGCACACATATATATGCACATATATATACACACACACACATATATATATATATATATATATGTATACAGACATATGTATATGCACATATATATGCGAATCTGTACCCACATACAAACTGAGCTAACATATGTGCACATACATATGCACACACACACACACACACACAAATATATATATATATATATATATATATATATATATATATATATATATATGAGAATCTGTACACATCAAAGGGAGATCACGTGGTGTGTGTATATATCAGGTTTTGCGTGTTGTGAATATATTCTGTCCGAAAGACGGTGTGAAAATAATAACAAAATTACTAGCGTATATGATTTAAATCAAACTCTTCACAACTTAGTTAAAAATAAATAAAACAACAAAACAAAAAAAAATAAGTAAGATTTCTTTTTCCTTTTTCCTTCCTTTTCCTTTTTCTTTTTTTTTTTTTCTTTTTTTTTTCTTTCTTTTCTTTTTGAAAAAGCGAAAAAATATAAAAAAGAGAAAAGAAATGCCGACAAACTAATAGTCAGTATTTTTGGTATCGTTGTGTCTCTCAGCTCATAATATTCGGCCATGTTCAAATTTGTCTAATATTTTGAGCAGAATCAAAATAACCTAATTTTTCATCTAATTTCATTGTCTAATGTAATATACTTTTATATTAGCTTTATTTAGATATTCCATCACTTCTCTCCGAATCAATTTACCGCCTTTTTCTATTTCTATATTTGTCTCTTTTAGACTTGACTACCTACCACCCAGCCAGCCACATAGCCACCGGGCCTCAAAGCTACTTGTATGCGTGTGTGTGTGTTTGTATGTGTGTATATACATGTGCGTGTGTTCAACAAAGCTAGTTGTGAGTGTGCGTATGTGTGTATGTGTGTGTGTGTAAGTGAGTCTGTGTAAATGAGTGTGTGTGTGTGTTTTGTTTGTTTGTTTATTTGTGGTGTGTGTGTGTGTGTGTGTGTGTGTGTGTGTGTAAGTACAATATTCTCTCTTTATCACTTATCTAGTTTTCCTTCGTTTTCATCGTCCATTTGACTTTTTCTTCTTCTGAAGTCTTCATTTACTTTCTTTTTAATACTTACTTTTACATTCCTCTTTTCTTTCTTCTTTTTTTCCCTCTTTTTCATTCATCTTTTTCATTCATCTTTTTCTTTCAATTTTTTCTTTCAATTTTTCTTTCATTATTTTGTTCTTTTTTTTTTTTTTTTGTTTTGTTACTATTCTCTTTGTTTTAATTTTCTTTCTTTTGTTTTCTGTTTCTTTCTTTTCATTGTTGATTTTCCGGATTCCACCGTCATTCCATTGGCTTTATCATTCTTACCAATTTTAACTTGTTGTGTGTGTGTATGTGTGTGTGTGTGTGTGTGTGTGTGTGCGTGTGTGTGTGTGTGTGCAAAATTCTCTTTTTATCAATTATCTAGTTTTCCTTCTTTTTCAACGCCTTTTCTTCTTCTGAAATTTTCATTCCTTTCTTTTTATTCCGTTACCTTTTTCATTTTTCTTCTTCTTATTATTATTATTATTATTATTATTATTATATTATTATTATTATTTGTTCTATTTTTCTTCCTTTTGTTTTCTCTATCTTTCTTTATATTGTTGCTTCTTTCGTCATTTCATTGGCTTCGTTATTCATACCTTCTTTTTTCTTTCTTTTTTTTTCTTTTTTCTTTATCTTTTTTCTTTTTTTGTTGTTGTTAGTTTAATTTTTCTCTTTAATTCATTACTTCCTTTACGTATGTTGCAATGAATCTAATCCTTCACAGAAGGATACTTTTACATAAAGAAAGAAAGAAAGAAAGAAAGATACAGACATCCGAATTCAACCTTTGTATTTTTTCCAAACCCAAATTAGATCAAAACGTTCTATCCGTATTTACCATTGATTCTTCTATCAATTCATTCTACTGGTACAATTCTCGTAGTCCGAACTCCCGAACTCCTTTTCATTCTTTAATTCGGTAATTTAACGAACAGTTCCTCCAATGTGTTCCTGCACCCATGGACATTGGACAATAGGACAATATAGAAAGATGGGCATCAATTAAGATAAATACCTTTCTCTATCTGATATATATATATATATGTGTGTGTAATCACACACACACACACACACACACATACACACACACACACACACACACACACACTATTTATATATATAGTAACTCAAATTTGGCTAGGAGAGCAGAATAAAAACATAAAATATATGAATATCCCCTCACTTCTAGATAGCAGTCTCATTACTATCAGTTTCATTTATTTTTACGAGAAGGTATATCTCATCTTATAATTAGGTTATATATATATATATATATATATATATAATATATATATATATATAGTCATCCACAGACACAGGGTTTCGACGTTTACGTCTCATCAGTGTGGCTAGACTTAACAGCTACTTCTAGCCGAGAGTGAAAACGACTGAATTTTATCAGTTCGATCCTTATCGTCAGGGCCCTCGGTAACTGTCAGAAAGTCTAATTACATATATATATATATATATTTATATATATATATATATATATATATATATGTGTGTGTGTGTGTGTGTGTGTGTGTGTTCATTTATTGTATTTATATTTAGGATATGAATCAAGGTAGTCGCTAGATAGAAGGAGAAACATGGACTATATAAATTTTAACATTTCGAGGTTAAAAGGGGTCCTGCTTAGAACCATTCTTAACACCAACTGACCTGGTCATATATATATATATATATTATATATAATATATATATATATATATATATCACCCCTCTCCGTGCTTTGGTTAATGCTAAGGCACCAGGTCACTCAATTTTTTGCATCTACCTCCCACGTGTTTGTGTCAATGTGGCATATCCTCATGTCTCTCCTACAGACATCTTTAAATCATAGGCGTGGTCTACCTACCGATCGGGAGCCTTTTACTAATTCGCCATACAAAAGATCTTTTGGGAGGCGGCCATTTTCCATTATATGTTTAAAGGCAAAACTGAAAATCATGGTTTATTAATAAAACCACATTCAATAAATGTTTAGTACAGCGCTTATTGCAAATACACCTGATGAATCTCTGCTGCGTCGCCTAGAGCAGGCAGCAAGATAGATTGGCCTCTACGTGGACTCAGATAAGCAGAATTGATTAATTTAATATAAGATAGATACATAGCCACATTAAATTGCAAACCTCTGAAATTAGTAAACCAGTTCACATACCTCGGTAACAATATTTAATCATCAGAAAGTGATGTCAATATACGCCTAAGAAGGACCATGGACTTATATTAATTAAGCACATATTCTCCCCAAAAATTGTCGGCTGAAAGCCATATCAAAAACACATTCTTTGTTTGTTTACTTCTCATACTGTCGTGTTGCAAGTCACCAAAAAGTGGAATATAACTAAGTTCAAAACAAACGAAAAATCTGGGAAAAACCAGCTGGTGTAATGGTTAGAGTCCCCGCCTGTCAGCCTGGTGGCTAGGGTTCGAATCACACACGAAGCAACTATAACTCTGCTAATGAGGCCTAATAGGCTGAAATGCGCATACAGAGATTGACTTTTTCTCGATTCGTTTAGCCTTACATTTGAACATATATGCCCGCCTAATTCATTGATTATCAACTAATTAAATTTCAAAATTAGGTATGACTTCAGTATATACATGTGTACATTTAAGAGCTTCTATACGTATATATATATATATATATTATATATATATATATATATATATTATATATGAATATGTATCACTCCAAAAAATAAGTAAACTTCTTATATAAATTCATGAAATTCATTTCTGGGTCACATGTTTACTGTTTTATTTTTTTTACAGAGTTTCAAATTAGGTTAAAATTGCAAATCGTCGTCAAAATTAAAACGGAAAAGTTTGGCTTGGGCATAGATTTTAATGAATTTAATTATCACCAAGGAGACGATTTATGTTATTTTTAACTTAAATTTTAATCGCTAGTTGTGTTTTTAACCGTTTTTCATTGGACGTTATTTTCCTTCAGAGAGCCGCAAGAGGATAATTTTCAAGGGAGATAAATATTTTCCCAGAATTTCTTAACATAAAAACACGGATTATTACGCTTTTGGTCATCCATACTTAAGAAAAGCACGCATCGCCTGTAATATTGAAATAGAAAGTACGTTTTTTGTTTGTACATGTTTATTAATTCTGACTAGTCTTATCATTCATCTGTTTTATTTTATCTATTTTTTCCTTAAACTCAACTAACGGTTAAAATTTAAGTTAAAAATAACATAAATCTTGTCCTTAGTAATAATTAAATTCATTAAAATCTATGCCCAAGGCAAATTTTTCAGTTTTAATTTTGACGAAGATTTGCAATTTTTACCTCAAATTGATAGAGTGGACTAATAAGTAATACCGAATACTATCCGTTTTGATTGTATAATGTCTCACCTGATATATATATATATATATATATATATATATATATATATATATATAAGTATTTATAAGAATTTAGATTCCCTAGATCTAAGTTTAAACCTTCGGTTGTACCTACGTGAACTATCCATTTTTTTTCCTTTTGTTTGCGCTTTTGAGTAGATGGAAAATTGTGATCTATTAGTATGTATTTCAGGTTTTCCAACGTGTGTTGGGGCTTGTTGGGGTCTTTCGCTATTGGTGTATATTGAGACCCTTGTCGTAATTTGTGGTTGCTAAATCTAAGTCTAAATGCTGCTTATGTCTCTCCTATGTATTCGCTGTCATTGCATTTGGTGCAGAAGATGTAGTATATGACGTTGTCGCTGTCGCGGGCATGTTGGGGTGGATCTTGATGTTGGTGTGCGTATTGTGTGTTATTAGGTGTTTACATGCTAGATATCTTGGTTTGTTACATTTCTTGTTGCCTAAAACACCTAAATAAAAAAAGCTAATTTAACCAGAAGATGGTTTTCACTCTACAAATGGACATGCCACTTTACCAGTACATTTTTCATCGGTTATCTGAGGGCACATCAACTACTTTGAAAACTAAAAACAAAGTTTCAAGAAACATTAAAACCTAAAATTTCTATTTCGTCTCATTGGTTTTGTCAATCATATATATATATATAATATATATATATATATATATATATATAATTAATAGAGAATGAATGAGAAAGAATATTGGCATATAAAGGTGCTCAATGCTAAAAAGCAGATCCTATTCATAATCAAATATTATATATTATGGATATCTCGTTACTATTAGTTTCATGCTTACTGCAATCATCAGACGAGACGGTCAAAATGTTAAGATTTTGAGATTTAAAAAAAACGGTGGTTTGTTTAGCGTTTATATAAACGTGAAGTGTGTTCACGCGATGGAATGTTATATATATATATATATATATATATATATATATATATATATATAGAGAGAGAGAGAGAGAGAGAGAGAGAGAGAGAGAGTCTGTCTTACATTATCCTTCTGAGTTGATATCAAAATGACTTAAATCTGATGAACGTAATAGATATTCAACACTGTCTGTTCATTCCATCTATTCTCCTTTTCAAAAATGTCTGTTTTAAAAGTAAATTTATCTGTTTTTCATTCTAAACTTTGTGGATAACAACTTGTTATTAGCCCCAGATCAATTCACGGATATCTCTGAATTTCTGTTTAAGAAGCTAAATAACACATTTACTCTTGGAATTTTTTTTAATTACCACACTTTTTCTTATTATGGTAACACGAACCTTGCTCGCTTCGAGTGACACTAAGCATGCCTCATTACCATAACAACGGATTTTCTCATCACTCATATCAACCAACTGTTTGTAATGGAATATTCAGTTGATGTAGAAAAAATGCTGCGCACACACTAATATATATGTATATGTATGAGTGTGTATGTGTGTGTGTGTGTTGTGTGTGTGTGTGAGAGAGATAGAGAGAGAGAGATATTGTGTGTGTGTGTGTGTGTGTGTGTGTGTGTACGAGCGTATGTATTTCTGTCGATCTGAGAGAGAGAGAGAGTGTGGGTGTGTATGTGTGTGTGTGTTGTGTGTTTCTGTGTAATGAGCTGCGTGTGTGTGTGTGTGTGTGCATGAGAGAGAGAGAGAGAGAGAGAGAGATAGTGTGTGTGTTGTGTGTGTGATCATGTGCGTGTGTGAGAGAGAGGGAGAGGAGAGAGAGTGTGTGTGTGTATTTGTGTATGTGTTTTTGCGTGTGCATGTGTGCGTGTGTACGTGTACGTGGCGTTGGCTGGCTGGCTGGCTGGCTGACTGGTTGGTTGGTTGATTGGTTGGTTGGTTGGTTTTTACGGAATGTCAACCCTTGTTTTGTTTTATTTATTCTTCATTGGTGTTCAGAGATGTTTTTTACTCATTTTTAAAAGGGTTTTTTCAAACTCATTTTTTCTAAGCAACTCATAGATGGGACCCTAACAGGTACTACCACTCTGGGTTAGAGAAGACCAGTTAGTAATGGCAATGAAGGGGAAACTCCACATTCACCAAAGCTCAAGACCTAGGGCCTCATCATAGGATGCGAAACTTTAATTAAAATGAAAATGAGACATCATAATCAGCAGAACATCATCTTCATCAGTAGTAGTAGCAGCAGCAGCAGCTGTAGTAGTAGTAGTAGTAGTATAGTAGTATAGTATGATATCACCAGCGAAAGCACAGTCACATAAAACCGTGCTTTTTACAAACAGCAGTCCATCTTTGTGTTTCTGTACTTTGCAGTGTCCATTTCCTTTCATTCTGCTTTGTAAGCGTGACATTTTCAAGTGAACAGACAAACAATTTTAGTGACAATGGCTCTTTAGATATTTTCTTTATTCGGAAAGTGCTTAACTTTCATGCTCCTATCTTAATCACATGGATCAAACAATTTAGTGTGAACATTTCAAATCAATATTCACGTTATAAAATCCATCAGATTACTTACTTCTTCATAAGTTATTATCGATTAGTATTAATTAGTTACCTTTATAATTAGTGCATCTCTTTCAATTAAAGAATATATTAGCAGAAAAATGATGTAAACATTGTTCATCAGCTTCTAACTTTACACTCTTCTTCTTCTTCTTTCTTCTTCTTCTTCTTCTTCTTCTTCTTCTCTTCTTCTTCTTCTTCTTCTTCTTCTCTTCTTCTTCTTCTTCTTCTTCTTCTTCTTCTTCTTGTTGACTCTTCTTCTTCTTCTTCTTCTTCTGTTGACTCTTCTTCTTCTTCTTCTTCTTCTTCTTCTTCTTCTTCTTCTTCTTCTTCCGTCTTCTTCTTCTTCTTCTTCTTCTTCTTCTTCTTCTTCTTCTTCTTCTTCTTCTTCTTCTTTTGTTCCTCTTCTTCTTCTTCTTCTTCTTCTTCTTCTTCTTCTTCTTTCTTCTTCTTCTTTTGTTTCTTCTTCTTCTTCTTCTTCTTCTTCTCTTCTTCTTCTTCTTCTTTTCTTCCGTCTTCTTCTTCTTCTTCTTCTTCTTCTTCTTCTTCTTGACTATATATTTGAATTAAACAATTTTTAAATATAAACACTTAATGGTGTTGCTTGAGATGTTAATTGCATTTATTATGAAATTTAATTCACTTTCAGAGAACAAGCAATACAGTTATCAACAAAACAATATATATTATATATATCGTTCGGGTTTCAATCCCGGTCGGAGGTAGCCTGCTAAGTCTAGCGACACTGAAGAAGACGTAATACGTCGAAACTCGGTGTCTGTGGATGACAAAAAATATGCTCCCAACCTTGTTGGTTGAGCTCTCTAGGGTAAAATTTGACTGTCGGTCTGTTCGGTGAAACCCAGGTAATAAGCTTTTGGCAATGATTCGGTTTTTTAAACCAGTTATATATACATATTGTACACTTTTTCAATATTTATTTTATTGCGACTCACTCAGGGTTTTTTTTTGGGGGGGGGTTACGATGAAGTCCTTTTTTCTTTTTTTCTTTTTTTTGTTTTTTTTTGTTTTTTGTGGGTTTTTTTTCACTTTCCCCAACGAGTTATTCTCTTTATATACAAGGTGTGTCAAAAAGGTATCGAGATTGAAGGTACATTTTGACACATCTTGTATTCTGAAAAAATTAACGTTCCATCCATTGTTCATTTCTATCTTAGTAAATACAGCTTGAAACTCGATACTTTTATGTCCTTCTTTCTTTGACAGCATTCACCTGGGTCAACAGTGTGTGGGTGTTACTTTAAAACAAATTCCGTTTGTTTAAAACAAGTACCAACGTATCGAATAAAATATTTGCTCAATACAAAAATATTACAAGGCCAATATAACAATAATATCATTAAAAAAGACAAACGAATAAAAACAAAAAAATTCACAGTTAGCTCTCCAATATTTTTGTATTGAGAATTTTTTTTAATGATGTTTAGTGACGTTTGGACTTCAGAGAGTTGTAGTCAAACGATACAAAAAGAAAAAAGAAATAATATTGAAAAACAATTGTTTCAATAAAAATAAAGTGTGAAAATAAGTGCGCCAATGCTGGTAAGCAGAGCAGTATAAAAACTAAAAGAATTATTCGTCTCCCAAATCTGAATCAACACACCAACTGCTATAGCGACTCAGCTACGTGAGCGTACGAGGTGTGTCTGAAAAGTAGTAAGACTGTTGCCACAAGCAATTCATTTAAAATCCAAACTGTTGGAGTTTTAGTATATACTTATTTATTATATATAAAATTAATTTATATACAAATGTGACACAAGGCCTAAAGGGGGGAGTGGGGTAAGAGACTGGTCTTCACTATCCTATCTTTTAACTTAACTATTCTCATTCGTGACCGATTCATTCAACAATTTTCCATTCACCATAAAACTCATTCACACAAAAGTCACCAAAACATTCCATTCACTCTATGACAGTCCTACACTTAACCCATATTTTAGTTTTAGTATATAAGGCATGCGTCAAAAGGTCACTTCTATTTATAGACTCGCGAGTGTCACGTGACCATCCTATTGTCCAATCACTGGCAGTGCTGCTGCTGCTGTTGTTGTATTTATACTAGCCTGATTCTAATCTTAGATCATTGCCACTTGGATCTTCGTGGACGACGGAACGTAGTACTATACCACAGGGCTTATTGACTTACCAAAGGATACTATACCACCGGATACTTATTGACTTACTTACTTATTTACTTTAAGTCCTTTTACATCTGGCCAAGGATGGCGGCCAGATACTCAACACAAACAAAAAACTAAATGTTTTCTACCCCCAAATTAGTCCCCTCTTGAATCTAATGCACTTTCCCATCCTTCTCTGTCATATTTCTGCCCTGCTGGGAAGGATTCTTCTGGTATACGGTGTCACAAATTTCAAAATAACACGTATAAAGCCACCCATTCCCCCTATATCGCTGTCAGCCCTGTCGGTTGTAGCATAAGAATACACTGGCTGCACCTCTGCAGAGAATCCCCAATGGAGCCACCTGTTGACCGTGGGTGACAACTCGTGATAATTAAGGATGGAACACTGGAGGTTGATCAGTCCATAACATGCAACACTCCACTTTGGCTCTTACTCTAGAGGGGCGATCGGAAAGGCACCCTCCGATCAATCGGCTGGTCACGTCAAGCCCTAGCACGTTTATGATTGTCACAACCCTATTGCCTTATGGCAAGCCCCTACCTTTTTTTTTATAATATATGTGCTAGAAGGATGTTACTGAGGGTCTGAATACCCTGGGCATTACGTTAAACTATCTGATGCTGAAGTTCCAATTCTGGAGCTCGTCGACCCGAGTTCTAATCTTGTCCGAGGTTGTTCGCATTTCACATAGCACTAATACGCTTGGGAAAAGTATGCATCCAACTACTCTCCATCCATTTTTGGGTAAATAGTAGGGTAGACTGGGCTCTTTAATTTTGGCTAGGTAACCAGTTTAGTAAAAGGAAAACTTCAAACCTGTTAAACTCCGCTTAAGAAATTGACCTTTTGTCACACCCTGCTCGTGTGGAGGGATTGGTAAATATATATGTACACTATTATACAATATCTATATACTAGCGGGACCTGTGGATATACCACAGTATGATAATTTAATAATTACAATGTTTGATATGTTTACTTAAGAGCTATTGCTAAATAGTTCAATGTGTAAAAAGTATAATATTCTTGATTTAAATCTCTCACTGTTTCTTAAAAGGGAGGGTTGTAAAATATTTACATTGTTTTGCCGATAGAAATCAAGGGGGGAGGCGTTTAAAATATCTAAATTAATTTGCCGACAAAAACAAAGTGACAAAACACAATTAAATTGGGCCGGAAATTCGCCGGACGCTGGTTCGCAAAAACAGCGTAAATTAAGGCAGGAGACCGGGATAACATAAGAGGAAAATTATCAAAATATTCACAATTTCAATATTACAAATAAAACAAACATGTATTTTTTTTCAATTCATTTTAATTTTATGTTGGGCATTTAAGCGATGCAAGACCATTTGGAATGTTTCATTTTTAAAATTGGGTGAAATAAAATGAAACAAATAAGAAATCTGCGATTAAGAGACACCAGATAATTTGGATTTACATTTTTGCATTGCATCTTGAACAATTTGGACGGTCTCATTTTTAACCAGAGGGTGTTGATAACGTACGGAAGATTTAGGAACAATATTATTAATGCATTAATATACAGATAGATCAAATTATGTTAAGTAGTTCATCAAATAGTTCCCCAAAATGCCATCTTAAGTTATCTTTATTATCATTATTATTTGTGAAATCATCCAAAAAATCATCTTTAAAATGTTTACACTATTGCTGTTTTTGGTTAAAAGTTTTGAAAAAATAAAGATAGATAAAAGTTTACTTTAATCTATAGAACCAGGGCAACCCCGTCGCCAGGACACTGTGATTGGGGTGGGGGCATTCATTAATTTTGGGAGCAGAATGTTACAATTAAGATGAAGCAGAAATAAAATTGTTTTGCTAGAATTAGCACCAAAAAATTGTTCACATCATATTCACAGGAAGGGTAAGATATTTTAAGATGGAAAAAGAGCCCTCTTGCACCTTACCTTTACAATGGGCCCAAGTTACAGCAACCACTTTACCGGCCAACACATGTTGCTAAGCTATTTCTGAAAGCGATCTGACCTTTGATCTGATCCGGAATTTTTAAAAAATCGTTCGGGTCTTCAAATCGTCTAGTCTTCGGGTCTCATTCGTCACAAGCCTCGTCGTTCAGACAACTGGTTTTCCCAGACGAAAACAGTCATTACATCTCCTCCATGAGAAACTGCCTCGGATTTAATACCTCCTCAACGGCCGAACCACTCCAACCAACAGGGTTGACGGGATGCTTACTGATTTTAGATGTAGTCCAAAATGCAATGGAAACACTTTGCTTAACGGAATATACACGCAGGTATTATAAACGCACAAAGTCTGGAGTTCAAGTCGCCTCAAACACAAAGTCCCACTGCCTTCTTTTCAAAATAGTTTGCTTTTTATTGAGCTTGTGCTCACATATTCAAATTACTGAGGGTCATAAAACGGTCCACACCGCCCATACACGGCAACGGAACGACAGATGGCGGCCGCGACTGTACAAATCAAGCATCAAGGACGCTTGGAGTCAGGTAAGTTCGGACCCACTTCACTACACTTACCAAGAGTCATTACTCACAACCTGGAGTTAGTGAGTGGTGATTGTAACCTCGTGATGCAATTCACTTTACCGCTCGCTATACGACCTACACAAGGTGCTGTATACCTTTTCTTACTTCTTACTTCTGGTCGTCTTTTCTTCTGGCCGGCTTTGCTATTCTGATCATCTGGTCTCTTCTAAAGTCTGGACTTTCTTGGGGACTTCGGGTCTGGTTTCTGTTTGGGATTTCTCCTTATCAGAAGCCCTGTGACATTGTTAGTTTTTAGGTAATAAACACAAGACTTCGATTTACTTTGATGTTACTTTATTTGTAAATCCCCAAACCAGACATCTGCGCAGGTGAGACTTACCCTACGAGCCCGGCTCCTACTTGCTAACTGCCTGACTTAGACTTCTTACTATCTAAACCGGAAGACAGGGTCTTCTATGCCTTCCGGTTCTCACGATTTACCCCCGGAAGGCAAGGTGAGCGCGAGGTCAAGCGCCGTCACTCACTCTCAAGGCCATCAGCTGCACTAATCGCCATTATGTTTCTATACTACCTTATATAATTATTAGGGATCTAATAATTATGTAACAAAGGTACTAACACAAGGTTAATAGTGAGTTCATTTCCCACAGTGTGCCAAGTACTTTTGTAACAACTAAGTCAAGCTTATTAAATTACTACATGGAGTATCTGTAATTCAAAGCGTTCTTAAAATATTTTGCATATCGCCAATGAATTAAATAAGAACACTAAAACTGTATTTTTTCCACAGAGAACAAAATATTAGTGATCACCGATTAGAAAAACCAACCACAGAATGCTACATCAACAGAAAGAAGAAAAATGCATCTCTTCAGACAACAGGCAAGTCATACACCTTTAGATCTTCTCTACACCATTGATCGAAGACAAATTATTACAGATATCGATTATGTGCTTCCATAAGTCTTTCATGTTGTTTTTGAAGTCGACATGAGAAATTCTTCTTCGTATCTAATTCGCATAAGAATGTGTTTTTGCCTTTATTCTTTTAGGTGTATGCGTGTGAGTGAATTGTTTTATTTATTTTTTCATTTTCATTTCCTTTTTAATACAAAATGGACGCCATATCAAATTTTCGTGTCTAAATTCGACTGTCTGTCGTTTGCAGTGTTTGAATTCGATTTATAATTAAATAAAGATAGATAAAATATTTTTAGCTGTTTGTTTCTTAATATGATTTTATTATTTTATTTTATTTTTTCTTGGTATTTATATTTTCTTGAATTTTTTTTTTTTTTTTTTCATTTTCTCTCGGATCGATAAATTTGAAAACCTATCATTTATAATTTTTCTTATGTTTTTTTTTTACGCTGTAATCAATTATTTATTTATTTTTGTATTTTGATTTTATTTATTTATTTTTCTGAACATTATTGTTGTTGTTATGTTTGTGATTAATAGCATTTGGTTGTGATTGATTTTATAGGTATATTTAGAGAAAATTTTTAAATTAAAGTAAAAATTCCACAAAGGTTTAAATACCATTTATATATAATAAAAAACGTAAACTACTACAAGAACAACAACTACTACTACTACTACTACTACTACTATACTACTAATAATAATAATATAATAATAATAATAATAATAATAATAGGAAGCATCGAGACCATACAGAACACAGCTCTATAAAGATTGTCTAGAATATTAAAAAGAGTACTGGAGACCTGAGAGACTTGCTGTCACTCAGACTCTAGTGAAAGATCAACAGACAGAGCTGGTGTAAAAACCTCGCAGGTAGTGAAATAATAATAAAAATAATACTTGGACCTTGCCAGAGAACTAGGGAAACTGTGGAACATGAAGGTGAAGGTCGTACCAATTATAATTGGTGCCCTTGGAATGCCCCCAAAGCTCTAGAAAGAAATTTGGGTGAGTTGGAAATCAGAGGAAAAAATCGAGACCATCCAAACTACAGCACTCTTGAAATCGGCTAGAATACTCAGAAGAGTCCTGGAAACATGAAGAGACTTGCTGTCACTCAGACCCAGTGAACCACCGGCTACGACAGGTATGAAAACTTAATAATAATAATAATAATAATAATAATAATAATAATAATTTCAGAAGACAAACTAAGAAACGTGAACTGCAGTACCGTAGTGAGTGAGTTCAAACTCCAGCTGTGCTAATACACTAACTTTCGGTCTAATGCCCTTAGGAAAGGAATGAATCCCCTCATCTCTTCAGGTATGGATTAAATAGTACCACAACAGTTCTACAATAAGTATGACTTTGACGTTAAATAACCCACGAATGTTGATATGCCATTAATCAAAGAAATCCTTCCCAAAGAGCCCGGATAACAAAAAATTAAATCAAATCTAAAAAAAAAGAAATAGAAATAAAATGGACTTCACAAAAGAACATGAATATGATAGGTGTGTTTCTTATTACTAGCGGGACCCGTGGATATAACACAGTATGATAATTTGACCAGGGCAGGTTTAGCTCAGTCGGTAGAGTGTCCGGTTGGGAACCTCAAGGTTCCTGGTTCAATACTGGCTCTCGCAAACTCAGTGTATGAGTAGCACAGGGATCTGTGCAGTAAAGTGAGGAGCTGGTGGTAGGTGTGGCGCTCCACCTCAGACGCAAAAACAATCTCCTTGGTCTAGCGCTAGTTAAAAGGGGATAGACTCCCTTGCTAATTGGCTGATATCGAATTTAGGTCACCCCACCACTTATATTATATATATATATATATAACTGCTAGTTCTCATAAAATCAAATATACATTGTTAATAGCATTCTTAATATCACCTTAGATTTGGTAATGATTTGCATAGTTAACACAAGGTTGTGTAAGTAACTGAGCAACGTGTGTCAGACTAAGAAAAGCTTGGAAAATACATCAGGTAGTGTAGGCAACCCGTGGCCCGTGTGGCAAACAAGCGTAGTATAGGCACCCGTGGCCCGTGTACCAGGCAAAACAAAGCTTTGAAATTACAACTTTCAGGTAGTATAGGCAACCCGTGGCCCGTGTACCAGGCAAAACAAAGCTTTGAAAATAACAACATCGAGTAGTGTAGGCAACCCGTGGCCCGTGTACCAGGCAAAACAAAGCTTTGAAAATAACAACATCGAGTAGTGTAGGCAACCCGTGGCCCGTGTAGGCAAAAAAGCTTTAAAAATAACAACAGCAGGTAGTATAGGCAACCCGTGACCGTGTACCAGGCAAAACAAAGCTTTGAAAATAACAACAGCAGGTAGTATAGGCAACCTGTGGCCCGTGTACTAGGCAAAACAAAGCTTTGAAACTAACAACAGCAGGTAGTATAGGCAACTCGTGGCCCGTGTACCAGGTAAAACAAAGCTTTGAAAATAACAACATCAAGTAGTGTAAGCAACCTGTGGCCCGTGTGTAAGGCAAAAACTTAGTTAATAACAACTCATTTTCCCATCTTGTTGTCTTTTATCAACTTAACTCAAAGACATTCAAATTAAAAAGCAAAAACGAAATGAATAAAAGACTAGTTTTAAAAAAAAGTATTACTTAAAACATTTCAATGTAAATATGAGCGCCGAATGAGAGTGGTGTAATGTTTTTCTTTTTTTTTAATGTTATAACAGGCGCTGAGCGGACCGTTCTACAAATATTTTTTGATTCCATCTTTCCATGTAATTGCATTTCCATTTCTTCTTTCTTCTAACCCCTCTCCTTTCCCTTGCATACTTTTACATGTACAAGATACACACACACACACACACGTGCACACTCAACACACCTACACACACGCAGACGTACTCATACAAACATACAAACATACAAACAAACAAACAAAAAACATGCCATTCCTGTTGAATGGTAAAAGAAAATTAAACAGTTTAGCTTGTAGGGACCCAGTTTGTTTGGTTAGTGTGTAGTTGAGGAGTTGAAGATCCGAGTTATGGGTCCCTACAATTTATATGTATAAGGACTACGGAAAATGTAGTTTCCATAGGTAACAAAAGAAGAAGACATTGATAAAGGAAACAAACTTTATATACATAAATACAATTAATATAGTTTCATTGTTCTTTCAGTGGTGTTGCAGTCTGATTGTGTTTGTGCATAGTTGTGTGTGACAACTGTGACATGTGTTTATATTAGTGTGATTGCTTGTGTCAACATGATAGTAGTTTTGTCTGTGATTGGAACTTGTGATTGAAAGTTGAAATTTGTTGTTGTTGAGCGAGAGAGAGAGAGAGAGAGAGAGAGAGAGAGAGAGAGAGAGAGATAAAGAGAGAGAGAGAAAGAGAGAAATAGGAGACGAAAAAATAGACGGACCTTCAACGGGAAGGGCACCTAGCATAGTATGATATTCAGCAAGATCGTCTCTCAGACAAGTCCACTCATGTAGCAGTTTCAATCTTTTCAAAACTCCCCAATACTGGAGTCTTGTGGCAGACTAAACAAAATTCCGTAGATATCTAATATCACCGAGCAGTAGTTAAAATATTTGTCACGCAGATAGTAAGCAGTTCGATCCCAACTGAGAGCTCCACTACTGGAATCTTCTGCTAGACTTAACATACCTTGATGTTTTAAGGGAAGATATTTCTTCTAAAAGAAAGTTGGACTCGTCCAACGAAACGCATAAATAATACGAACTACTCTAGTGTATTAGTCTTGAAGTCGAGTAGTAGCTAGTCTTGCTACAGAGATTTTAATCTGTTGTTGGAGTGCTACACATTGGATTCTATCTTATTTATATCTTTTGTCCCAAAGGTTAATAAACCTATGTGAACCTTTCTTCCGGATTTCAATGTTGTTATTTGATAACTCCTTCACATCAGTTGATAAAATGAATAGATACTCCTGTTGTAGGATAGTTGTCTCGTCAGTCAACTCGCTCGTGTAGTCGCCAGTAACCGCCACCTTGTGCCAGACTAACTTAGCCTTAGTCAATAACTATTAGTATACAGGTCATAAATCAAGAATATATTCGATCATTTTTGCTGATCGAACGGTCTTTCTATTGATTTACCATTGTAGAGGTGTGGAGAAAGATGGCTTGGCGGGAACGGGAATGGGGTGGGGCAAGCAAGGGGGAAAAACCGAGAAGACAAAATCGGCGTGGACATTGAAAATTGTATTTTTGCTGACTAGACGAAACACCTCCTCGAGGCAACCATTTTTGGTTTTGCGTCGGAGTTATTTTTGGGAGCTGTCGTCCGTGCTTCTGGAAATCTTTGGCAAAATTCCACGCGCCAAACCCAGTCGCCCTAACCTTTTGGCTAGGGACAAGCCATCTCTGTACAGCCAGCACCAAATTGGTATCTTTTGAAGAATGAGACTCGGCTTGATTGTTTGTGTAATGAAATAATCAACAAGGCATCAAAAAATCGAACGAAATTGTTCGATCTTCGGAAAAGGAGGCAATAAAAGTCGGATGGACGAAGCGCAGAGACGCCTTGGTGCCAGGATTTAAATTTCCTTTTATGGCAGTGTTTAATCAATGAGCCCTTACCAGTTGGTAAGTAAGACATTGGATGAGGCGAAAATATTTAATCGACTTCTTTGTCCTGTGATCTACGGAAATTAATTTTTATCCTCTTGCAATATCTTTACGTTTCTAATTCAAGAGACATTTGACAATGCCAGAAACAAAAGAAAGAAAAAAACAATGTATTTGAAAAAAAAATTCATTTTTATCCTCTTGCAATATCTTTACGTTTCTAATAGAAGCGACATTAGACCAGAGGTCGGCAACCTACGGTCTGCGGGCCAGATCCGGCCCGCAATCCATAATCATCTGGCCCGCTATCCCTAAGAGAAATATCATATTAATCCGACCCGCAAAGGAAACAGACGGTGGCTTAGATGCTCGTTTTTTTGTTTTTTTGTTTTTTAAATTTATAAATGTACACAGTTGACCCGCCCATCGTGGTGGGGGTCCAGTGGCTTCAGCTCTGGATCTTTACAAGTTAATAGCGTCGATCTCAGGTGGTTATCCCCCAGGCAATACCTGCCCCCTTGATTTAAAGGGACAGGGCTGGGTTTATTACCCGGCACCTGGGGCGCCCCCCTTGTGGGGAAATGCCGACAAATGGGCCCACATAAAAACGAGACCTTTTGTCCAACCCATACAAGTGGGGTATGAGGTAAATAAGTACACAGAATTCATAAACACTATACTACGTTCTATTTCTCTGGTAAGAATTGTTATTCCTCTAATAAGTATTGCAATATCATATAATCTTGATCATTAAAATCTGGCAATGAGTAAAGCGAAATCTGGTAATAAGCCCACGAATACATCTGGCGTATAAGACTTATACAATGTTACAATCATGCTGCTTGACCCCACTTTTTTTTCAAAAGAAGGTGGAGGGTAGTTGATATATGAAAAGTTTAAGGGAAGAGAAGCACCT
>CM042153.1:70442357-70449857 GCA_023376005.1 Doryteuthis pealeii
ACGTCGAAAGATGGTGTCTGTGGATGACTATATATATATATATATAGAGAGAGAGAGAGAGAGAGAGAGAGAACGAGAGAAAGGAAGGGAGAGAGAGATAATCTATTAATGAATAAAAACTAATATTTTTTTTAATTAGACCCCGAAAGGTGTGTGTCCCTTTGCTATAGTTTATTTAGCTTGTAGGTAAGTCATACACTGATTTTAATTAGTTTATCTCACTGACATCTTTAGGTTATCTAGTTCAATAGACAATAGATAATGCTAATAAACTCATTTAATATCATTCTTCGAGATCCACAGAAATTACATGTTCCTGCTTTGGCTGATCTTTGAGTTGGCAAGTTGGTGTAACACCGGTTGATACGATTAAATTCACTTCTTCATCTTTCTTCCGGGATCCACATAGATTATTCTCTATAGCTTTGCCTTGTCTTTGACGCTATCCAATAAGCAGAACCGTTTGAAATTCTGATAAATAATGTGTTGGATATGACAAAGAACATTACAGATTTTAATTATTGATTGGTTGGTTCTTACGACATGTCAACTCTTGTTGGGTTATTTTATGCTGAAGACATAGTTTTATTCATTATTGATGGTTACTGAAAAAAAATTAATTCAATTTTTTTAAACACATTTTTCTTCAATTTAACCCATAAATGGGACAATAACAGATACTACCACTCCAGGTCAGGGTGGATCTTGGAGTCATGGTTATGAAGGTGTACTCCATTCTCGCCATCTTGAAAGTTGTTAATGAGTTGCCCCAAAGAGTTTTCATTTGTAAACCAAGTACTTTCGGTTCTTTTGTTAAACATTATCAATGCTGTTTATTATTTGTCTAAATGGTTCATATGATAACGCCAAAAGAAATTGTTAGAAAACTTGAAAGAAACAAGAAAAAAATTCAAAATTATTTAATATATATATATATATATATATATATGTGTGTGTGTGTGTGTGTGTGTGTGTGTGTGCGCGCGCGCTCCACACTCCTTTTACTTTATATATATACATACATACATATATATATATATATATATATGTGTGTGTGTGTGTGTGTGTGTGTGTGTGTGTGTAAAGGTTAACACTTCAGCATTAGACTAGAGTTTTAAATGTTACATAGGGAGATCATGTTGTGCCAAAATTGCAAGCGTTAAAGTCATACACACTATAAAAATCAGCATATGAAATATTACCATTTAACTTTGTTCGAACAATATGCAACTATTTCAACCACGTAACGGATGCTTGTGTGTTTGCGAATGTGTGTATGTATGTATGCTTTTGTGTGTGTGTGTGTGTGTGTGTGTGTGTGTGTGTGTACAAAGGTTAACACTTCAGTATTAGACTACAGTTTTAAATGTTACATAGGGAGATCATGTTGTGCAAAAATTGCAAGTGTTAAAGTCATACAGACTATGAAAATCAGCATATGAAATATTACCATTTAACTTTGTTCGAACAATATGCAACTATTTCAACCACGTAACGGATGCTTGTGTGTTTGCGAATGTGTGAATGTATATATGTATATATGGTTGTGTGTGTGTGTGTGTGTGTGTGTGTGTGTGTGTGTGTGGTGTGTTTGTTCGACACTCCCCAGAGCTCCATAATTGGAACCTCACCACTAGATGTAGTTTAACGTCATACACACGACACCCAAAGACAGGACCCTAAAAGGTACTAATAACACGGGTTGGTATAGACCTAGGAGTAATTGCAACGTAGGTGTGACTCCACTCTCTCTAAAAACCTCTATGCTAATAATACTTTCGTGTTTGAATAAATATACTGAGATCTGAAACTGATCTGTCCAAAGTAGCTCGCTATGATTTAAATTTTGTCTGGTTCAGGGCCACAAATAACTTCTAGTAGCTAGCCGCTGTTCATAAGCACTCAACCATTTTAATATTGATCAAAATCGACGCTGCTTAACTTCACTGATCAAATGAGAGGAACTGCTTTCAGCGTTATTTGACCATAAGCCAACTCGTTTGTTTTTAATACTTGCGTAATTGTTGTTATTTCTTGTTCGTCAAAACGAGGCTACTGACGGCACTGTCTACAATATATATATATATGTGTGCGCGCGCGTGTGTGTGTGTAATTGGGGTATATATATATATATATATATATATATATATATATATCTTCCTTTTGTTTCGTTGATCACGTGATTGGTTTTGTGGACCAATCAGGATTAACTTAACAATAAAGTTAATGTCCTTGCCAATTCTATAATTGAACAAGATGACTTCCCGTGATTTTCTTTGGCTCCCTTCAACAAAAACCCCCCTCCATTGTTTGTTTGTTTGTTTGTTTGTTTGTTTTATTTTCATAGGTGTTTGTTTTATTGTTTATTTGTCTTCCCAAAGGTCATTACTTAGATATTGATCGGCGTCGGAACCTCAGACCAAAATCTCCGTTTTTACGAATCAATTTGTCGGGAAAAATAAATTGAACAAAATCCGACTATTTTCTTTTTTATCTTTTGATTATTATTTTTTTTATTTTTTTATTTTATTTTTATTTATTTTTATTTTTGTAGATATGGTCTTTTCTTCGCCTCCACACCACCAATTTTTTTGGTTTTAAAGTTTTGTTTCGGTTTGTTGCCGTTATAAATACTGAACTTATTTTGATCATACAATGAAAGAATGCCAATTTCAGCTGATAGACAACCATTAGTGGATTCGGTTGTTGCTTGGTTGGTGAATTGGTTGGCTGGTTGGTTGGATTTTACGGCATGTCAACACTTGTTGGGCTATTTCATGCTAAGTTGCATATCCAGTCTCTAGTTTTCATAAAAGAGCACATGGACATTTTTCCGTACACCTAAATTAATTCCTGTTTCATTGTTGATGAGTCCATAAATTCAGTTGCCGTGTTGCTTGGAAGATAATTTGTATCTCAAAGTCCGAGACATTTTTTATGTCACATTTTCTAGGGCGGGTTCTGGTTTGCCCATTTACCATTTGTTGTAGTATGGTCACAATTCCTAGAGGATCACCTTTACCACCCAGTGGTACCTAGTCTTGTACTGTTTTGTGTCAATTTGCCGCATTTGCTTATTGGATAGTTAACCGTTTCGTTTTTGTTCTCCACACAATCTGCATTTGCTATTCTGTTGCGTCTTATCTACTCTCACTTAGATATAATTGGTCTTTATGGCATTATTTTGTGCTGCTATAATAAGTGATTAGTTTTCTCACGAGGTTTCGCTTTCTTACCCCTTTTTCTCATGTGCAGTATCCCTAGTTTGTTGTTTGAAGTATCCGTATAGTTGTTTTTCTTCCATTTCTATTTTCTAGTTTTTGTTGTTTTTCTGTTTGTCCTTAAGTTGCATACCCAGTCTCTATTTTTCGCAAAAGAGCACAAGGAAAGTTTATCGTACACCTAATATAATTCCCCTTGCATTGTTGATGTGTCCATAAATTCAATCGCGGTATTGCTTCGCAGATAATTCGTTGTTTGGCTGGTTGGTTGGATTTTACGGCATGTCAACCCTTGTTGAGTTTTGTTTTTGAGTATTTAAAATATTAAAAGAACTGCCATTAAAAGCCCAAAGGTATATACGAGTCAATTTAATAAAGATAAATAATAATGCTGTCATTAAAATAATAAGTTTTTAAGGTTTTAAAATGATTCATTTATGGGAGACGAATGACCGACTGCTGAATGACAAGGACTTCATTCCTTATCACCTCCCACATATATGATCTAACCTATTCACCATAACCCATTTAAACCTGATGGGTCACCCTGAAGACTAGTTAATACCCCCAATGGGTCAGAGTGAAGCAATAATGGAGTAGTGAAGTATTGGGGTTCATGCCGTAGTTATCTGCCAAGCAATACCGCAGCACATCCAGAATCACTTCTACTCAGATTTACGTAGGTCAGACAGTAATGACAGGAGACGCGTCATACCAGGACACTAAAACCTTCAGCTACCGCCTTCGGGTACATATATATATTTACCAACCCCTCCGCACGAGCAGGATGTGACACAAGGTCAATTTCTTAAGCGGAGTTCAACAGGTTTGAATTCAGAGTTTTCCTTCTCCTAGACCGGTTGCCTAACCAAGGTTAAAGAGCCCAGTCTGCCCTAATATTTATCCATAGCTGGAGGGAGATTAGGATTCATACCTTTCCCAAGGATATTAGCGCTAAGTGAAATGCAATTACCACATCCAGGATTTGAACTCGGGGTGACGAGTCCATTTCCCATGACTTTAACCATTACACCACGCGCTTCCTTCGGGTACATTATATGATAAAAAGGGTCATAGAGATATAAGGGCAATAGGGTTGGGAAATCATATAGGGACTTGGTCGCCGTTTAGCTTAAGTAATGGCCAAAGTGGAGTGTTGCATGTCATCGGATTCGGTTATCCTATCAGTCAAAATAACAATTGTATTCAAACATGATTTTTTTTCAGAAGTTCCAGAAATTTCTGTACCTATTCAAAGTCTGGAAAAATTAAAATTAGAAATAAAATAAATTAGAGTCCAATCTATGGGTCAAATATATCTGTCTAAAAATTATTAATATTGGATTGAAATGTTTGAAACCGTGTAACGTAGCAAACAAATTATTATTAAATAGGAATAATTACTTGAAAAGATAATTTATTCATAAATCATTTTATTGGATAAAAATACTTGACCGGATATATCAAGGAAGTCCTAATGGCATAGTGGTTAACGTGCAATGGTATTAGTGCTATGTGACTATGTGAAATGCAATAACCCCGTCGATATTATATATATTAATATATATATATATATATATATATATATATATATTATAAAATAAAAATTCGAAGGGCAATACAATGCATTGTATTGCCTTCGAATTTTATTATTTTAACATACTTAACAATGCTTCAAGAAAATTACCAATTACTTTTATATATATATATATATATATATATATATATATATATATATATTATATATATATGAGAAGTAAACAAACAATGTGTTTGATATGGGTTCTTTTTTTTTTTAGCCGACAATTTTTGGGAGAATATGTGCTTAATTGAAGTCGTACCTAATTTTTTGAAAATCAATTAATTAATAATTAATTATATATATAATATATATATATATATATATATATATATATATATATATATATATATATAAACTTCAATATTTCTTCTATAATGCTCCCTTTCAAAAAAACCTCTAAAAACAATTTCTTCAAATAAGGAATGTTCTCCTGACGATGACCTAAGGTCGAAACTAGTTGAGAATAAATAACATATAAGAAATATTCCTGCTTGTCTTATTACTTTTGTTCATACTATTATATATATATTATATATATTATATATTTATATATATATATATTATGATCCAAAATTTTCATGGTGTCTTAAGTTTTCCTTTTTTATCATATCAAAAAGTTATAAACCTTTCTAAATTAACAGTCCGTAAGCATTTTCTACAATATAAAACACATACTATTCTCCCCTAAACTATGGGTAAATGATAGTACGTACTGGTCTCTTTAACCATGGTATGGCAACCCGTCTAGAAGAAGGAACATTCTGAATTAAAATCAATTGTATTATTTGTATTGTCCTCGTTTTTATTGTTATCTGCACAACGCTTCGACCGATGTGCCCTCCAGCCTTCTTCAGGTATTACTTGTCGGACTTGGGTACCTTCTCGAACTCGGGACCCCCCTCCTTGAACTTGACAAGAAATACCTGAAAAAGGCTGTAGAGCACATCGGCCGAAACGTGCACAGAACAATAATGATGAGGACAATATTCCGAATTATACAAATAGTACAAATTATCAAGCAGAATCTAGAAAAAAATTGTATTGTTGTTTTAAACTTGATCTCGTGTCACATCCTTCTTGTGATGAAGGGGTTGGGTAAATGCATAGATCTGTATGTGTGTTCATTATATGTGTCCGAAAATGGAAAGGTGATGAAAGAGAAGTCACATCTTAATGTGTGAAGAATTTATGGTAAAGAATTCTTAGGTACTGATGGGGAAAAATAAATAAAATGATTCCATTAAAAAAAGAAAACAAATTATAAAAACAGAGAGTGTCTCATCTAATCGGTAGAATTACACCAAAAATATGCGTCAAAGGTAAATAATTTTCCAGAACTCTCTCTCTCTCTCTCTCTCTCTCTCCCTGCCCCTCTCCCCCTCCCCCTCTTTATCTATATATCTATCCCCTCTCTCTCTCCCGCTCTTTTCTCTCTCTCTCTCTCTCTCTCTCTCTCTCTCTCTATATATATATATATATATATATATATATACCCAAATCTTTATCTCTTAACACCCGCTGTACTCTTTCAGCAAAAAATATACACACATATTTGTCTTAGAATCGGAACACAGATAGATAGATAGATAGATAGATAGATTCTCTTTTTTTTCTTTCTTTCTTTTTTTATCTATCGGCGTTTTGACTGATACATTCTCCGACCCACTTCATTTTATCCTTAGCTTTTATTCTTTAAGAAATGAGATACTTTTCTGTTCTTTTTCTTTAAAGCCTGAATCAAAAACTCTTGCCTATTAAATTCCCCCCTCGGTTGTACCAAATTTTCTTGCTATTTTCTTTGGTATTTTTCTGTAGGGTGGTATATTTCAAAGTTCACTATTCTTTCACCTCAGAACTCATTCCATCAAATGAAGTTCTATTATTATTGATTTTTTCAGTGTAAACAAGTGACATGTGAGACCCACAGTAGTGGAAGAGCCGCTGGGAGCGGTTTAAAGTAGACAAAGAAAGAAATAGCTTCTTCTCTCTTTCTGTGTGTGTGTGTGTGTGTGTGTGTGTGTGTGTGTAGAAAGTAGAAAAATATAGTATTTCAAAACATTTTAATTTATTCTAGATGGTGAAGTCGACGTTAAAACGTTTTAGATCTTATCAAACCTTCATAAAAACCGAAACGTTTTAACATAGACTTCACCATCTAGGATAGATAGACAGATAGATAGATAGATAAATAGATAAATAGGGACATATGAATCCATTATCCAGCTTCTTTCATGCCTGTTTCTGTCCCTCTGCCTGCGTACCCGTGCAGAGAGGCGCACACACATACACAGAGGCAAATTGGTGTGTCCAATGTGTCATAATTGAATGCCATTCGTCCAGTGACCCAACTCACCTTGACATAGGAGCTTTGGCTCCTGTGTCTGTAAGATATATGATATCAACATGAATCTCCGGTGGTCATCCCCCCAGGTAACACCTACCCTCTCGATTTAAAGGGGCAGTACTGGATTTATTGCCTAGTGCATGAGGCGCCTCAAAAGAGAAATGCCGAAGGAATACACTCAATTTTTAACACTGGCTACTGCATGAGTTTCGGCTTGTGCGTGGCTACCCACGTTAATGGACAACCGAAGGCCAATGAAGATGGCTCTATCGAGACAGAGGAAACAACCCTGATTAAGAATTGCCCCTAAGATATGCGATACGAATTTTTTGTTTCATGGAATTATAAGCCTT
>CM042153.1:70454857-70472357 GCA_023376005.1 Doryteuthis pealeii
AACAGAATCACCACATGATACCAGCCAAACGCAATGTAACTTATCCCTTATTTATACAACGTGTCGACATCAGTGGATGCTGTTTGCTCCGTGTAACACCAGCTGAGCAGGTGGACACGTCCTTCCATCCGTCGCTCTCGCGATACTTTGGCCAGGCATCGGGTTTGATTCGCAAACTGGCGAGTATCGCTCGTTGGGATTCTCCTTGGAAGGCGCTGAATTCGAGAGCCAACCAGAAATGAATCGCAAGTATTTTATATTAAAACTAGAAGCGGCTATTCGGCCTTGCCTGTGTAGAGGATAGGATAATAAAAAGTCTTTCAGATTCATTGATTGTTTTTATCTTACATAATTGATTTATGTTTTATTCTCGAACGCAACCGATGACTTTCCCTTCTCTTACTATTTAAATCTTAATCTTTAAATATCTTCCCAGATATAAATAAAATCTTTGATACTTTTGCACAAAAAGCAAGCTTTGATGATAGTGAATGTGTATATATATTTACTTTATAATTAATTGTTTTATTTTCGTAGTTTTCTCCGTATATACATATACACAACTGCCCTTTATAAATGTATGCATTAATTAAGTGTATTCAAAAGTAAATCCACCCGACACTGGCGATTCTGCCAGTAGAAATCAGGATGAAAGATCTGCATGTACAACATTACATGCAGTTGTTACAAGATAAAGCATAGAAATTGACCTCTCTCTCTCTCTCTCTCTCTCTCTCTCTCTCTCTCTCTCTCTCTCTCTCTCTCTCTCTCTCTCTCTCTCTCTCTCTCAGTCAGTAGAGCGTCACCTAGAAATCACAAGGTTCCGGGTTCGACAGCGGCCCTCACCAACTCAGCGTTAAATAGCACACACTCCACCTCTGATGCTAGAATAATTTCCTTGGTCTAGCACTAGTGAAAAGGGTATAGACTGTCTCGCTGTCTAGCTGATACCAATGTTAGGCCACCCCACCGACTTTACACACACACACACACACACACACACACATATATATATATATATATATATATATATTAAAAAGTCAACGTCTCTGAAGACGAACTTTGTATTGGTGACTTAAATAAATAAATAAATAAATACAGCTCTTAAAGAAATAATTGAGCACTTTATAATCATTTCTCCAATATTAATAACAAAAAATTTATTTTATATATATATATATTAAATTTTTACTTGAAGGCACATACAACGCATGTATCGCATAAAATTCGATACTTTTTCTTATAGAAAATAAACTTGACAAGTGTAATCCCAGAAAAGGATGGCTCGATGTGTAGAATACCGTACAGACTGTTTCGACTTTATTAAGTCTCATCAGCGGTATATACTAACGATTTCCCTCCGACAGAAATCGAAACCGGGACTTCAGCAGACGCAGTGAAACACTAGTGAAACACTTTTATCGCCTCGGCCACAGTACACAGTTTTCTTATGTAGGGCGTGCAAAGATTGAATTCTAGTGAATGTTTTTTCTATTTGATTTTCCCTGTATTTTGTAAAATCTATATGAAGAGACAAAACTTATTTTGAGTTTCTGGTTGAAATAAAGTTATCATAGTCAAATGACTGTTTGTTAAGTTTTTCTTTCTTCGTAAGTTAATATATATATTATATATATATATATATATATATATATATAGTTTAGTTTAGTTTGTTTTGTTTTAACCTCAGTAGGTCATTTAATGCCGATAAAATTTTGAAATAAAGTCATTCCTAATGGGTACTCAATTTTTTTATAAATACATTTTTCTATTTAACCCATAGATGGGACTCTAACAGTTACTACCACTCCGGTCAGAGTGGACCAGGGAGCAATGGTGATGAAGGGGTGCTCCACATTCTCCAAAACTGGAAACTCACCATCAGATAGAGTTTAGCGTCATTCCCAGGACATATAGACCCTCAGCCAGGGCCTTCTAGCACCCATATGATAAAAAGAATTGGGGTTTGCCATAAGGGCAATAGGGTTGGGGCAATCATATAGGTGCTAGGGCTTGACATGACCAGCCGATTGATCGGAGGGGGGCCTCTCCAACCGCCCGTCTAACCTAAGTAAGCGCCAAAGTGGAGTATTGCAAGTCATGGACTGCTCATCCACCTGGGTCATATCCTTACGCATCAAGGGTCGCCACCCAGGTCAACAGATGGCCCCATTGAGGTAGTCTTACTCCTCTGCAGGGGTGCAGTCCGTACATTCTAACGCCCCAGCCGACCGGGTGGATAATAATATATATATATATATATATATATATATATATATATATATATCCATGTCTCACTTATATATAATATAATAATATATATATATATATATATATGTGTGTGTGTTGTGTGTGTGTTTGTGTGTGTGTGTGTATGTGTGTGTGTGTGGAGAAAGTAGACAAACACGGGATGTTATGGAAACTGGATGTTTATTGTTGACGAAGCAACGTTTCGGCCATTTAGACCATCATCAGGACCAAAAGCTCAGTCCTGATGATGGTCTAAATGGCCGAAACATTGCATCGTCGACAATAAACATCAGTTTCCATAACATCCCGGTTTGTCTACTTTCTCCACATATTGTCGGATTAATCCCATATATATATATATATATATATATATATATATATAACCTAAAATATTCATGTCGTTTTTATGCTCCATTTCTTATATTAAAAAATGGTAACAATTCTTTTCAACTAACAGTTCGTAAGAATTTTCTGAAATATAAAAGCCATGGTCATCATTTCCTATCAAGAAAATTTCAGAAAAGAATACTTAAAATATTTACGAGGGAAATAAATACGGCACTCCAAAAATTCAGAGTTTTCTTCTCTTAGACTAGTTGCCTAACCAAAATTAAAGAGCACAGTCTGCTCTACTATTTAGCCATAGCTGGCGGGGGGGGGGCAAAGGGATTCGTATATTTATAAAGAGCATTAATGCGAAGTGAAATGCAAACTGCCTCATCCAGGATTTGAACCCGGGTCGCCGGTTCCATTTCCAACGACAACCGTTACGCTAAGTCCGCCTCCAAAATTTGATTGTACGTATTTACCCAACCCGTCCTCTACCGGAAGGATGTAGTACAAGGTCTTTATTTGAAGAGGAGTAAAGTTGGTTTGAATTTTAAAAATTCCTTTTTATAGACTAAATACTTGTCATCATATAACTGTGCAAACCAGTGAGTATAGAAGAATAAAAGCGCGATTTTTAAAAAAATAGAATTGAAAATGTATCTATGATTACGATCTTCTGCATTAGATGTCTCATAAAGGTTTTGATGTGCCGTTAAAGAAATAAAACAAAATTAATTCTTGCCTAGTCTGGTAATTTTGTAAAGCACCGAGTAAAGGAAGTAAAGCTGGTTTGAATTCAGTGTTTTCCTAAACTAAATGCTTGATATCATATAGTTATTTACAAAGCTTGGCTTATATAGGACAAAGGTCGAAAGTATGAAATGACTCAGTGAGAGTCGAACTCACTAGTAATATTTTGCGAGTCTAGCTTGCTAGGCGGCCAACTTGATACCATACATTGTGCAAACGATAGAGGCGCGTGGTGCAATGGTTACCATCGGAGGAAATGGACACGACGAGACGAGTTCAAATCCTGGACGAGGCTGCTTCTCATTTCACATTATGCTATTAGCTTTGAGAAAGGTATGCTTCCAATAATATGCGTATATATAGTACGGTAGATTGGGCTCTTTAACTATGACCATGGTTAGGTAACGAGTCTAGGAGAAGGAAACTCTGAATTCAAACATGTTAAAGTCCGCTTAAGAAATTGACCTCGATTTACATCCTGTTCGTGCGTAGGGGTTGATATATATATAATATATATATATATATATATATATATAAGGTGTGTCATAAAAAGTATCGAGATTGTATCTGTATTTACCAAGATAGAAATGAACAATTACTGAAACGTTAATTTCAGAAAAGTATCTTCAATCTCGATACATTTTGACACACCTTATATATATATATATATATATATATATATATATATATATGGGAGAAATGTGAGGAGGTTAATCCGACAATATGTGGAGAAAAGTAGACAAACACGGGATGTTATGGAAACTGGATGTTTATTGTCGACGATGCAACGTTTCGGTCATTTCGACCATCAGGAGAACTGGGCTTTGGTCCTGATGATGGTCGAAATGACCGAAACGTTGCCTCGTCGACAATAAACATCCAGTTTCCATAACATCCCGTGTTTGTCTACTTTTCTCCACATATATATATATATATGTAAATGTATTGTGCAAATGAATGATTATGGACAAATTATGGACAAAATGCGATGGAACATTGAAAATATAGTTATAATTACAATTAACCCACATAGGTGTTGATATGCCGTTAAAAAAATAAAGAGCGCCGAATAAGGATCGAACACACAAAAGTAGTAATGGTCCCACCAGAAGACATTGGTAACAATTAAGCCACGCCAAAGTACTCAGCGTGCGTGCGTGTGTGCACGTAGATGCGTGCTTTTTATCATATATATATATATATATATATATATATATATATATATATATATATATATATATACTTGTGTGCGCGCGAGAGTGACTCGTTAGGTACGTATGCAAATAGATCATTTGTTTGTTTACACTTTGTGCTCTCAGCCGGTTCTTTGTTTACTCTGGTTTTCCTCCACCCCCCACCTCCCACCTCCAGACCCCCGCACTCTCTGTCCACGCCTTTTCGTCTCCATTGGAAGTCAGGGCTCAACGGACGTAGATGTTTGTTTGTACCCAACGTTGAATGTAAGAGAAGATTCCTTGAAACGAGGGTAATAGGATTCTTCACTTTATTTATTTTTATTTATTTATTTGTTTAGGCTTCATTTCTTTCTTTCATTCTGTCTTTCTTTCTTTGTTGCTTGTTTTGTTTGACAAGAGTGTATTATTGAGAGACAGAAAACATACTGAGATAGATAGATAGACAGACAGATAGATAGATCGTCCCAAATTTAAATGG
Organism: Doryteuthis pealeii; assembly: GCA_023376005.1. Taxonomy (NCBI): domain Eukaryota; kingdom Metazoa; phylum Mollusca; class Cephalopoda; order Myopsida; family Loliginidae; genus Doryteuthis; species Doryteuthis pealeii. The sequence goes on from CM042153.1 coordinate 70,459,862, forward strand.
CAGTTTTATTCCCATCCACCCACACGTACGTACGAACGCACAGATATATATATATATATATATTATATATATATATATATATATATATATATATAGAGAGAGAGAGAGAGAGAGAGAGAGAGAGAGAGAGAAGATCTGCCAAAATTGACATGGCAGTTTTACACCCACATACACGCACGCGCACGCGCGCACACACACACACACAGACAGATAGATAGATAAATAGATAAATCTGCCTAAATTGTAATGCCAGTTTTTACACACACGTGCACGCAGCCACACACACACACACACATACACACACACACACAGAGATAGATTGATAGATCGGACCAAATATAAATTTTACTTCCACTCACACGCACGTATGCACGCACGAACAGATAGATAGATAGATAGATAGATAGATAGATAGATAGATAGATAGATAGATCTGCCTAAATTGAAATGGCAGTTTTTTCACCCACACACACGTTCGCGCACATACACACATACACACATACACACAGATAGATAGATAGATAGATAGATAGATAGATAGATCAAGAGTGAGGAGGCAGTAATGGAAAGAGTGAGAGAGCAGTAATTGAGAGAGCTAGGGGGTCGGGCCTGTTATTCTTAACGAACGGCTGTTTAGTATTTATATAATGAAGAACATACAGGACAAAAAGATTGGACAGTAGAGAAGAAAAAAGTAACTGGAAATAAAGATAGAATACAAGAGGAACTTAGAGAAAAAACATGTGCTAGGGGTGGGGATAGAAAACTAAGAGTTTGGGAAAGAAAGAAAGAAAGAAAGAAAGAAAGAAAGAAAGAAAGAAGAAGAAAAGAAAAGAAAAGAACGGTAAAGAAATGAAAGAAAAAGAACAACAGTAAAATAAAGAAGGAAAATCAAAGAAATATTAGATAAAAAATCAATTACGAAAGAAAGAAAGAAAAAGAAAGAAAAAGAAAGAAAAAGAAAAGAAAAAAAGAAAGAAAAAGAAAGAAAGAAAAAAGAAATAGAAAGAAAAAAGAAATAGAAAGAAAAATAGCATCAAAGGAAGAACAACAGAAAAATAAAGGAAAATGAAAGAAATATTAGATAATTAATTAATTGCAAAAGAAAGTAAGAAAGAAAGAATGAAAGAAAAAAGAAGAGAAAAGAAAAGAACCGGAAGAAATGAAAAAAGAACAACAATAAATAAAGAAGGAAAATCAAAGAAATATTACCTAAAAAATCAATTACGAAAGAAAGAAAAAAAGAAAAAGAAAAAGAAAGAAAAAGAAGAAAAGAAAGAAAGAAAAATACCATCAAAGGAAGAAAACAGAAAAATAAAAGAAATGAAAGAATATTAAATAAATGAATTAATTGTAAAAGAAAGCAAGCAAGAAAGAAAGAATGAAAGAAAAAAGAAGAGAAAAGAAAAGAACCGGAAAGAAATGAAAGAAAAAGAACAACAATAAAATAAAGGAAAATCAAAGAAATATTACATAAAAAATCAATTACGAAAGAAAGGAAAAAAAAGAAAAAGAAAGAAAAAGAAAGAAAGAAAGAAAGAAAGAAAGAAAGAAAAATAGCATCAAAGGAAGAACAACAGAAAAATAAAGGAAAATGAAAGAAATATTAAAATAAATTAATTAATTGCAAGAGAAAGGAAGAAAGAAAAAGAAAAACTCAGCGTAAAATGAAAGGATAAAAACAGAAAATAAAAGAGCAATAACATTTTTTTTCTAAAAAAAATAAAAGAAAGAGAGAAAAAGAATGAAAAGATAAAAAGAAAATCAAACAAGGAAAGCAAAGAAAAAGTAAAACGAGAAAAGAACTAATGAAATTGCAAGAAAGAAAGACAGCAAGAAGGAAAATGAAAAAGTAAACACGAAAGAAAAAGAGGAAGAAAGGGGGTGAAGGAAAATAGACAAATGTAATAAAGTTCAGAAGAAAAGGAGCGAAAAAAAAAGAATGTAGAAAGAGAATAATGAGAGAGAAAAAAGAAAGTTGAACCACAAAAAGAAAGAAAAAAAAAAGAAAGAAAAAAGGAAAGAAAAGCAGGTATGAAAAGAAGAAGAAAGAAGAAAGAAAAGAAAGAAAGATGCATAGAAAGAAACAAAGAAAGAAAGAAAGAGAGAAAGAAAGGACCAAAGGAGAGGAGTAGAAATAAAGAAATGTAGAAAAATGAAAAAGGAAAGAAGAAAATAAATAAAGAAGAAATAAAAAATAGAAAAAAAAGAAAGAAAGAAAGGTATACATATAAAGAAAGAAAAAGAAAGCAGGTGTGAAAATGATAAGAAAAGAAAGAAAGATACATAGAAAGAAAGAAAGAAAGAAAGAAAGAAAGAAAGAAAGAAAAGCAGGTATGAAAATAAGAAGGAAAGAAAGAAAGATACATAGAAAGAAAGAAAGGAAAAGGAAGAAAGAAAGAAAAATATTTAAAGAATAAGAAAAAAAAAAATGTTGTAAAAGAGAGTAATCCTTGAGAAAAAAAACTTTGGAAGGGAGGGGAGGTGAAATAGAACCCCAGGGGTTGGTAGGTTATGGTTAGTATTAGTTAGCAACCGAGACAGATTTGTAGATTTACCAAAGGAGAAAGAGAAAAAAAACATAAATATGTTTGTATGGAAAATGTTGGTTTCATCTGGACATTTGCAAAATAGAAACATTCTATGATTCAACAATTTAGTTTACAAGTTTAATATTGTGTTGCAATTTCAGAATCATGAACAGACAGATAGATAGATAGATAGATAGATAGATAGATTGAATTGGTAGATAGAGAGATAGATATGAATAGACTGAGATAGATAGATAGATAGATAGATAGATAGATGTTTCAATATAGATTACAGTATATGAAAACCTCAATACGTAAGTATTAACCGCCTATTACAAATAGCTATGAGTTAAGATACTATCTTCTACTAATAATGGAGATTCGGTCTCCATTTTTCTCTGTAACCGAAACTACGTCACTGCTTACGTGGCGTAATCAGTGACCGAAAATCGTCAATACATAGAATAAAAACAAACCCTGTAATCAGTTATAAAAATTATTTTTCACTCTCGCCCTTTTCTTAGTAACAGCAGGTAGCTAAAACATTTACAAATAAATAACTAGGATTTTGTGCAAAGTTTATGTGTAAAATATTCAAAATAATTGTCTAATTAACAATTAATAGATGCACTCAACATTTTATTCGAGGGGAACAGAACTAAATTTCCATTTCAAATTGTTTTCTTTTTGTTTGTTTGTTTGTTTGTTTTTACTCCTTTAATAAATTTGATGAGTTTACTTATCTATGATAAAAACCCTCTAACATTGAAATTTTAACTCCCAACCTTCTCAGACAATAGCCTCAAAAAATAATTTTTACACCGCCTAGAGGGCGTTTTTTCTCTAGTTTCACTAATTATAGAATAAGCATTGAACTCACTAAGAATGGAATGCTAGCCTCGCTCGCAAACCATTATACCACACGAGGTGCCCATCATATAGTAGTCTTATTCTAAGAATAGGAGAAATTGTGTGGTGTAATGTTTGTCTTCATAGGAAATGGACTCGTCGACTCGCATTCAAATTCTGGACGAGGCTGTTAGCATTTCACATAGCGCTAATACACTTGGGAAAGGTATGCATCCAGCTATTCTCCTTCCAGCTACAAGTAAATAGTAAGACAGACTGGTTCTTTAACCTTGGTTAGGCATCTAGTCTAGAAGGAAGACTCTAAATTCAAACCAGTTAAACACCGCTTAAAAATGGACCTTTGGTCACATCCTACTCATGCGTAAGGTTGCTAAATAGCAAAAGGCCAGAAGTATAGAGCGCCCTGTGAGAATTGAGTCAAGGTTAAGTTTTAGTATTATCCTCCTGTTAGTTATAATAAGTCATCTATATATTAATACGCTTGTTCCTAAATCTTCCGTCTGTTATCATCCTACAACACCCTCTTGTTAAAAATTAGACCGTCTAAATCGTCCACGATGCAGTGCAAAAATGTGAATCCAGATTATCTGGTGTCACTTAATCAAATATTATTTATTTGTCCCATTTTATTTCACCCAATTTTGAAAATGAAATATTCCAAATGGTCTTACGTCACTTAATGCCCAACGTAAATTAAAATGAATTCCAAAAAAGAAATTACATGTTTGTTTTATTTGTAATATTGAAATTGTGAATTACAGAAGATATTTTTGTAATTTTGATCTTATGTTGTCCCGGCCTCTTACTCTGATTTACGCTATGAAAATATATTGATCTTGAAGTTTCTGTAGAATTAAATATTTACAAATGATATGTGTATTAAGTATTATATCGATTTTTATATATTTTTGTATTATTTATTGCAAAGACAACAGTAGGATTTATATGCAATGAAATTGCAAATCATCGTTTTTGGCTTAAATAGCTCCTCTTGATTTTTGTGTCATTTCGTAGAAATTCCACTCGTCCTGCTAGTAATAAATTATTTAGCTAAAGGTTTCGTATAGCTTTCAAGCGACATTCTGATTTGCTGAAACCTTATATATCGGCATTGCAGTCTTGGAAGACTATATAATTCTTGTGCCCCTGAAGTTACAGCGCTCCTGTGACTGTGAAGTCCAATGTTCGAAAAACAGCCTCGACCACAGATGTCGCATGTGAAGGCTGTCCCTGAAGATGTTGATGTGTCAGTGCTTTGTTGCCACCGATTTCTTTTGACCTCTTCGCTCATGGTGTTGCGTCAGAGTACTTCAGACATGAACAGTCCACTACGGAGAGCCTGCCGCCACCGAGGACGGTCCTGAGCCAAATTTTCCCAGCTGGAAGAGGTAATGCCAATGCACCTGAAATCATTCTTGCAGACATCCTTAAAACTCAGCTGGGGGCGACCAATATGTCTCTTACCAGATGGAAGTTCTGCATAGAGTATGTCCTTCGAGATTCGTCCATCATCCATGGACGAATCCCGAAGGACATCTGCTGAAACTTTATAACGATAACATTAATCATCATCATTATCATCATCCTCAAGGCGCACTGACAGCAACATTTCCCTCTCTCTCTCTCTCTCTCTCTCCTCTCTCTCTCTCTCTCTCTCTTCTCTCTCTCTCTCTCTCTCTCCATCTGACCCTATCAGTCATTGCTATTGATAAGACGAAATCCAATGTTCCCACAGACCTGATGAATGTGAGTCTTTGCTGGTCGGCTAACACTGGTGTGTATGTGTAGGGGTCTACCACAGGAGAACGTCGCTTGTGAGTTCGTCCTTACTTCTCCAACAGTGTCCAGCATGTCTTGCTTGGATGGTTTGCTAGATGGAAAGTAAGTCGCCGTACAGCTGCCGTGTATAGTTCATATCTAGCTTTATCTCTAGGTGTTTCGTTAAAATTCAAGTAGTGAAACCATACAATAGTACTGATACGGCTACAACTCTCGTTAACATGTAATGAAAAACATTCCATGTATACTCGTTGTAATAGTCGATATAATGAAAAAATGAACTCTCATAATTTGATGAGTCTGTATTTTTCCTCATTCGAGAAATTTCTAGGATTTCCGATGAAAGTGGAACCTCCTTTGATACTAATGCACAATAGCGCGCAAGAGACAACATCATTAGATTACGTATGAAAAAGCATTACATTTTATTATATTGAATGGAAATACCCGAAACCTTAGGGACGCTAAAAAAAGGAAAACAAATTTTTTTTAAAAACACCAAAACATTTTTTACTTGAATTATATATATATATATATATATATATATATATATATATATATATATTCTAAAACAAAACATTTAACATATTTTTGGTAGTAGCTTTAAATTTTAAATTTAAGAGAACAATTTTTACCATTTTATTGTGGTCACAGGAAGAACGTATTTTTATTAAGGATCGGAGGGTTGTAGAGTAATTATTATGGTCTACGGGGAATTTGGGGATTGAAAATAAAACGGTATTCGGATTTCTGGAGAAAGGGAGGGAAAAGAAATAAGAAAAAAGAGAGGTTAAAGTTTGGAACTCAATTGACCGACCAATGACCCTGAAACTAAAGTTAAGAATAAAACCGGAAGTTCTAGTTTCTGCAGAAGTGACCCTTCCACCCCGGGACGACAAACGGAAGAAGAGGAAAAAATTGGTCTTTTTCGGTTGGGCTTTCGTGGGAGACAGGCGGGGACCTTTCTTGGTTCCGCCGTATGGGTTTCGCATAGTAGTACCGAACATGATTTCTCTCTGAAAAAGAACCCACGAGCCTAGAAAGAAATAAACCGCTCCCTTGTGACTATACGACTTGCGTATGTTGTTTCTGAACTAACGACGACTATTACTACTACTAGCGAATACTACTACAACTCGACTTTGGTCGTATGCAACAGGGTTTCAGCTTTTCTGTTTGTTATTATGACCATAAATCTCTCCTTACCTGCTGTATCATAATCCCCTAAAACCCACAAATAATGTCTCCATTTGCATGATGAACCCCCACAATTAATACAAATAAATGTCTTCCGTAGAAGGCCACTCTCTTTGCAAAATTCTATACACCCTTCTACAGAAGACGAAACTTGGAAAATTAAATAATACATTTTTATAACTGACTAGCTGCGGCTACCCGGCGTCGCCTGGGAAGAGGAGGATTTTTTAAAGTTAGTCCCGCAGATCATTATTACTGAATCGTGAGTTGAATCCTCGTGGGATGCCCCATTTAAATCCCTATGTAAAAAAAAATAGACCTTGCATTGATCCAGCTACTCTTAAAATAAATGTTAATGTCTACTATCTAAAATATTAAATGAAAAAAATCTATGCTGTTATCATTTAAATTTTATTTTTAAATTATCTTCATGAATATAAATCAAATCTCTATTATTTTTGCCCAAAAACCAAGCCCTGGTGATATTTAATGTGTATATATATTTACTTTGTCGTTAATTGTTTTATTTTCGAAGATTCCTCCGGACATACACATACACAAAACTGCCCTTTATATATGTACTAGAAGTGGTTACCCGGTGTCGCCTGAGTAGAGGGGGGATTTTTTAAGTTAGTCTCGCAGATCCATTATTACTTCTCGGAGTTAGATCCTCGCTGGTTACCCCATAAAAATCCCCACGGAAATATATAACAATATAGTAAGAAATTTCCATTCAATGATTTACAATTTTAAAAAAAGATATAAATGATGCAATTCATTCAATCAATCAATATTATATTTCAAAGAGAGAAAAAAAGATAAACAAAATAACATGCTAATGACTTTCCCTTCTGTTACTTTTCAAATATGAATTTTTAAATATCTTCCTAAATATAAATCAAATCTTCATTAATTTTGCTCAAAAACCAAGCCCTGGTGATATTTAATGTGTATATATATTTACTTTGTCGTTAATTGTTTTATTTTCGAAATTTCCTCCGGACATACAGATACACTCAACTGCCCTTTATATATCGATAGATAGATTGTATTTTTATCTCAATTTTTTAGCGTTCTATTTTGAAAATAAAATTATAGTATCTCTCTACATCGGGAGTTTCCGACGTCTAATGCTATTCACACGTAAAACGTGATTCTAGTGATATTATCTTTTGTACACTATTGTGTATTAGTACCTGTTCCTTAGACGAAGATGTATTCTACAGAATATCAGATCAATATCTGAGCCAGAATAGAATAGTATCCCTTAAAGCGTGTTACCCCCGGGAAGAAGGAAAACATGGACAGAATCGTAATGCAAGACAAATGTCTGCAAGGTATGCAAACAAAATCATAGTATCTACAAATGATACGAGATATACATTTATTTCAGCAAGGCACTGTGACGAGCGTGAGAGACAGAAATATAAAAAAAACAACATGTTTAGTATTTACTTGAGCGATGTTAACATATATTTTGTACAAGTCTGACTAATTACAATTATGTTACTATTTAATCTGATATGACGTTAAATTGCATCTAATGGTGAGGTTCCAATTCTGAAACTCTAGGGAGTATGATGTACATCTTTACCGCCATTACTTCCAGGTCCACACTGACCCGGAGTAGTAGTACCTGTCAGGTTCCCATCTATGGGTTAAATAGAAAAAACGAGTTTTTAAAAAAAATTGAGTTTGAATAAAAGAAAATTGGAATACCTGTCAAGAATGAATAAAAGAAAACGTCTTCGGAAAAAATAACCCAGCAAGCGTTGACATACCGTAAAATCCAACCAACTACTTATTCTGAAAGTTTGATTCCAAAACTAATTTATTCATGATAGAATTTTGCATAAAAGCCTTATTTTATATTTATATATATAATACATACACACACACACACACACACACACACACATATATATATATATATATATATATATATATATATATATATTCTAATTTTTGTCTGTGTTTTTTTTGTTCTTTTTTCCAATGCTTCAAAATACAAAAAACAACGCTCACAAGACAAAGTTTATATACACACACACACACACACACACACACACACACATATATATATATATATATATATATATATAATATATTTATATATACATAAGATTTTTCGATGTTTGTTTTTTTAGAAGCATTGTTGGATAAAGTATATATTATTATTTATATTTTTGTTTGAAGGCAATTACAATGAATAATGCTTCTAAAAACAAACATTATTCCCTTCGCCGAAGAGCATAGACCTGGTTTGTTATTACTCACTCAACGTCCCCGTACCTCATATGGTAGAGGTGTATCAGTATCATTGACAGGTTAATTTCGCAAGGATTGTCCGGTGCGGATCGTGGCCGAAGCAGTATAGTCTCTGACTATGCCTGCTGAAGTCTCGGTTTTCGATTTTTGTCGGAGGGAAATCGTTAGTATACGTTGCTGATGAGACTTAATAAAGTTGAAACAGTCTGTACGATGCTCTACACACCGAACAATTCTTTGCCGAGATTCACTTGTCATGATTATTTTCTACAATTATTGAATTTTATGCGATATACACATTGTAATTGCCTTCAAGCAAATATAAATAATAATATATAATATATAAATATATATATATATATATATATAGAGAGAGAGAGAGAGAGAGAGAGAAATAGAGTGATAGATTGATATATATATATATATATAGAGAGAGAGAGAGAGAGAGATAGATAGATAGATAGATAGATAGATAGATCGGTTTTGTAGGCAGGTGTTATTAAATACTCCGAAAAACATTTTATTCATGATTTATAGTTGAATTTTTTTCCAGTTTCCTGTCTTTTTTCTGATGTTAGGATATAGCTAGATAGATAGATAGATAGATAGATATTAAAGATTACGATAGGTAAATAGATAAATAGATATGAACCGAGATAGATAGATAGATAGATATAGATTAGAGCAGATGAAAACCTAGACAGATGATATGGTAGAAAGATTCTTCAAAACATAATAAAATAACAATTTACGATCAATGGCTTGCTAACTATTGTACATCCCAAAGATCAACATTATTATTATTATTATACCCTCCTATCATCAAAATTTGGTCATCTCAAACGATCTGAACAGAATCTTGCCGTTTCCTGTCTGCCTCTCTGGCTACCACTGACTGTCACAAATGGAGACGACTCCCCCGTCCAGATGATCCGCCTGTTTGTGCATCTGGCTGTACATTTTGACGGGTGCACACGTGTGTTACTTATTTTGTGTTGGCGTGTGAATGACTACCCCAGATCTTTAGTACTCTAACTAAGACGTACTTATTGACCAATTGAATCAGTTTGGTAGAAAGTGAGATAGATAGAGAGTGTATGTGCGCATGCGTGTATGCGTGTGTGTGTATGAGTGTATTTATGCCTGTGCGTGGGCTTAGTAGAAAGTGAAATAGATAGAGAGTATGTGTATATGCGTGTGTGTGTGTATGCGTCTACCTCTGCGTGTGTTTGAGTGTATGCATGTACCTGTGCGTGGATTTAGTAGAAAGGGAGATAAACAGAGAGTATATATGTGTGTGTATAAGTGAGTGTGTGATAAGTGAGTGTGTGATGTGTGTATGCGTTCCCATGCACATGTTTTTGTGAGTGCGTGTGTGTGGGTGTGCTTTCGCTTGTTTGTATAAGAGATAGAGAGAGAGAGTGTGTGTGTGTGCGTGTGTGTGTGTGTGTATGTGTGTCTCTGTTATGTATGTGTGTGTGTGCCTTTCTCTGTGTGTGTTGTGCCTCTGTGTGCGTGTGCCTCTCTTAGTGTGTATGTGAGTGCAGTGCGTGAGTGCGCATGTGTGTGTGTGTGCGTTTGCCCCCCTATCTCTCTCTCTCTCTCTCTCTCTCTCTCTCTCTCTCTCTCTCTGTGTGTGTGTGTGTGTGTGTGTGTGTGTGTGTGTGTGTGTGCTGTGTATGAGTGTGTGTGTGTGCGTGTGCGTGTGCACGTGCCTCTGTGTGTGGGTGGGAGACTTTGTGTGTGTGTGTGTGTGTGCTCTGTATGTGCAGTGCCGCCCTCTCTCTCTCTCTCTCTCTCTCTCTCTCTCTCTCTCTCTCTCTCTCTCTCTCTCTCTCTTCTCTCTCTGCGTGCCTGTGTGTATGTCTGTATATGTGACTCTGTGTGTGACTGTGTGTGTGCATGTCCATATGTGTGTGTGTTTACCAGTGTGTGTGCGTGCATGTGTGTGTGTGCAATGAAGGATGCACCTAATGTAGCACTGTGGTTTGTTTGTTCCGAGGTTTGAAACTTAGAATACATTTGTTTATGCACACAGCTGCACTAACTGGAACTGGGGAAAATAAAAAGATAAACTTAACCACGCCCGCTTCCAGCAATATGAACTCAGTTCTTTGATGTCACCTTTGTACATACATACATACACGCATACGCACGCGCGCACGCACACACACACACACACACACATATATATATATATATATATATATATGTATGTAAACATAAGCATATGAATGCGTACTTATACGCACGAATTTGCACGTGCGGATACACCGGAACATAAGCTCACATATATAAATATTTACTAAACTGAGATTATTCTGGCACAAGGCCAATTGAAATGGGAAAGGCCTTAAAAATCAACTTTTAAAATCCTGGCGCCTTTCCATATATATATTATCATAGAGGTACACGTTAATTGTGAAACTTGAATCAACTAACCACTGTGACCATTTTCACCGGTAAGTCACTTTTTCCACAAATACCATAGATAGATAGATAGATAGATAGATAGATCGATCGATAGATAAAAGGGTATGAAAACACACAATATTGTTAAAATGAATATATTTTTATATCATTTTCCTAGCTAATATTGAACAATTATAAATCGAAATATTGTTCAATATTAGCTATGAAAATAATATAAAAATATATTCATTTTAACAATATTGTGTGTTTTCATACCCTTTTATCTATACATATACCGTCGGATTCATTCCTTACTCTTAAATATATATATATATATATATATATATATATATATATATATATATTAAAGAAATGTATACAATTATAAATTTGCTCTACTTTGTATTGAGCACTTTGTATTTGTTATATCGCTGACGTAACCCCTGGATTTTGTGCACCTCCAACGATCGTGCCCATATTCACCGGTAAGCCACCTTTTATCTATATTAATACATATATATATAGAGAGAGATAGATAGATAGATAGATAGATAAATAGATAGATAGATATACCAATAGTTAGTATGAACCAAGGAAGTGAACCGATTTTCTTGTCTGAAGGAGTCTCAGAGGCTGAACTTCATCAGCAGTCTTTAGCACAAATCGAGACAGTGAGCTACCTCGTAAAAGTGAGTATGAGTGTATAGAGAAGTTTAAAAGTGGCCGAACAAGCGTGACACGAAGAATGAGCAGGACGCCTGCCAACCTCCACCTCTGATGAGAAGATTCAGCAAGCTCGAGAGATGAGAATAGAGAACCAGTCTGTTGTCATTGTAGTTGTAGTTCTCTGCATATTAGTCATGGTTCTGTCAATTAAACCACCCACGAATGAACTCGACTTTGGTAATTTATGAGGAAGAGCGTCCCGGTCTCCTGCCTCATAAATTGCTACCCGGTGACTATTAAAATAACGACTCCCAGCTACGGTGTTACTTGAAAGAAAACAACCAACTTAGGGCGTTAAATGTATTTGGAGTGGGGGGGGCTTCTCTTTTTGTCGTTATTCTTATTTATTTGTCGTAATTCTTATTTATAGAAATTCGTCGTAATTCTTGTTTATTATCGTAATTTGTCGTAATTCTTGTTTATTTATCGTAATTTGTCGTAATTCTTGTTTAATGTTTATTTATCGTAATTTGTAATTCTTGTTTAGATATGAAGATGGATATCTATCTATCTATCTATCTAATTCAATGTGCTCGTTTTTTACTTTGTTTATATCTATCTATCCTCCCATCTATCTATCTATCTATCTGTCTGTCTGTCTGTCTAGTTATCATCTTATCTATCTATCTATCTATCTCCATTTGTTCATGCCTATCTATATCATTTTGTTTGTTCATCTATTTATCTATCCATCGTCATATCTATCTATCTAT
>CM042153.1:70477357-70542794 GCA_023376005.1 Doryteuthis pealeii
CCAAGAGCGTACCTTTTCATCGCTTGTTCTTAAATAGGAAACACCAGTATATTTCCTGTCGAATGTGGCTACCAGCAAAGTGTCATAGGCATTGATAGGTGAGACACCACCAAAGATTAGGCTGTATCACATTATATATGTACTAGAAGCGGCTACCCAGCATCGCCTGGGTAGAAAGAGGATTTTTTTAAATTTAGTCTCATAGATACATTAATACTTAATCGTGAGTTGCTTTCCCACAGAATGTAAAAAAGACCACTCTGAAAAGAAAAAATTAATGTCTACTATTTACAACATTAAAAACAAAACAAAAATTACATGCTGTTATCATTTATATTTTATTTCTAAATTATCTTCACGAATATAAATCAAATCTTTATTATTTTTGCTCAAAAACCAAGTTATGATGATAGTGAATGTTTATATATATTTACTTTGTCGTTGATTGTTTTATTTTCATAGTTTCCTTCAGACGTACATAGATACCAACGGTCCTTTATATATGTATAGATGTATATATATTTGTGTTTGTGTGAGTGTGTGTGCGAAGGAGAAAGAGGGGGAGAGGGATAGAAAAGGAAGACAATACGGAAAATTAAATTAATATGTTTTGTGATTAGGACTAGCAAAAGTAGGTATTTGCCTCTCATCCCACTTATGAGGGCGTGACACAAGGACATTTTTATGTGCCTACCACCCACAAGCCGAAGCTCATGGCTGGTAGGCAGAAAAAATGCGTCGATCCCGTCGGCATTCCCCATCAAGGAGGACGCCTCAGGCGCTGGGCAATAAACCCAGCCCTACCCCTTTAAATCGAGGGGGCAGGTGTTGCCTAAAGGGAAAGCCCCCTAGGATCGACGCTATTAATTTTACTTTACCGGTCCATTTGCCGAAGCACACTGGACCCCCGAGGGGAAGGAAAGTATGCGCGCCCTGGACACAAGTATTTAGGTTTTAATATAATAAAGTAAGTAAAGTCGACGAGGCGCCCTAAAGTCGGTATCAGCCAGTCAGTGAGGGAGTCTATCCCCTTTTCAATAGCGCTAGACCAAGGAGATTGTTTTAGCATCTGAGGTGGAGCGCCACACCTACCATCAGCTCCTTACTTTACCGCACATATCCCTGTGCTACTCATACGCTGAGTTGGCGGGGACCGGTATCGAACTAGGAACCTTGTGGTTTCTAGTCGAACGCTCTACCGACTGAGCTAACCCGGCTCCTAGAATATCATATTAAATTAGGAACACTAGCAGAATTAAATAAGAATGAATAGAAAAATAAAGTTTGTTTCTTTATAGTATCTTTGAAGCATTGTGTGTATGTGTAATATAAAGATTTTGAAGGCAATTTACAATGCAATATCGCCGTGGGATAAGTACTATAAAAAAACACCTAGTACTTTCAATAACTCTGAGGATGGAATTTTACTTCCAAAAATATTTAGTTTTGAAAAAAAAAAAAAGTTAAATAAATTCAACACATATTGCATTGAAAATTGCCTTCAAAATCTTTATATTACGAATATAAAAATATTACACTTATTTTTATGTTATTCTGATTGATTTCTATAAAAATCATTCATAGGATTGATTTTAATACGTTGTAGAATAAAACAATAATATTAGAGATAAATAACACCGAGTAATTATTTATTAGAGTCGATTTTGTTAAAACAAGTATGTAAATTAACCACACCTTGTATTATTATGTTAACCTTAGTGATATATGAAACACATTGCAGATTGAGTTGTTTGAGGCAAATCTAACTCAGACTTTCATGGAGACATCGTTGATAAATAAGATTTGTTCTATGTATCAATGATTTTTATTATAAATCATATACTCATTAATAAGCATACGCAATTCCTTAGGGTATTGAGACGTTGTTTCGTTGTTACAGACAAACACTGAATCTGCATTATAATAAGATAGCTGAATTTTTTTTCTCTGTCTCTTTGTCTGTCTTTGTCTCTGTCTCTGTCTCTGTCTCTCTGTCTCTCTCTCTCTCTATATATATATATATATATATATATATATATATATATATATATATATATATATATATTTTTCAAAAAATTACACCACATAATTTATGTCTGTGTGTCCATTTGAAGATAGATTCATTACATTTTTGTGTAATATATATTTACTTTCAACATAATCGTTTTCTTTAGCGGTAAATATTAATCCTATACATCGAATATTTTCATATATATATATATATATATATATATATATATATATATATATATATATGGAAACGTTATTAAGTATATATATATATATATATATATATATATATATATATATATATTGCACAATTCTCCAGGTTTGATACCGGTGCTCAGCAAGATCAAGAGTAAGAGTATCACAGCTTGTATATGTGCGATAAGGTGGAGAGCTGATGGTAGGTTTGGTGCTCTACCTCAAACACAGACGATCAACCTAGGTCTAGCGCTAATGATGCCACTTCGCCTAATTCACCTTTTACTTTATATATATATATATATATATATGATGAGGCCTAATAGGCCGAAATGTACATACAGAGATTGATTTTTCTCGATTTGTTTAGCCATACATTTAATAGGTATTCCCGCCTAATTCATTATTAATTAATTAATTTTCAAAATTAGGTACGACTCCAATTAAGCACTTATTCTCCCAAAAATTATCGGCAAAAAGCCATTCAAAACAAACCGTGTTTACAACTTATCATATCGTCGTGTAATAAAAGTCACTAGAAGTGGAATATTAACCTACTCTAAACAAATCATAAAATCTAAGAAGTCCGTTTAGTGTAGAGGTTATGAGATCGGCCTGTAGCTTGGCAGTCCGGTTTCAGGGCGGTCTTCCGATCTATAGCTCTGCTGATGAAATCCGAAATGTACATACAAGATATCTCGATTTGTTTAGCCATACATAAAGGTATGCCTACTTTCATTATTAATTTTAATTTTCATTAGGTACCTAACTAATTATATATATATACAATACATTTACATATATATATATAATGTGTGGTGTGTGTGTGTGTACAAAGGTTAACACTTCAGCATTAGACTACAGTTTTAAATGTTACATAGGGAGATCATGTTGTGCCAAAATTGCAAGTGTTAAAGTCATACACACTATGAAAATCAGCATATGAAATATTACCATTTAACTTTGTTCGTACAATATGCAACTATTTCAACCACGTAACGGATGTTTGTGTGTTTGCGAATGTGTGTATGTATGTATGCTTTTGTGTCTGTGTGTGTGTGTGTGTGTGTGTGGTGTGTGTGTGTTGTGTTTCATATTCGCTTCTTCTGTAAGACTGGTGTTCTACCACTTGTGTGTGCTGCCGGAACCAACGAATAGAAGCCACGTGTGTAAACATGGTCTCGCCATCCGACGTCACTTCAAAAAGATCGTTTTTCGACCGAAAAAGCGATTCTCAAACGGTTACAAATATTCTTTCGACTCTTTTTCAAAAAAACTCTCTCTCTCTCTCTCTCTCTCTCTCTAATATATATATATCTCTATATATATATATATATATATATCTCCCCCTCTCTCTCTCTCTTGTTCCGTGCTCTCCTTAATAATTCACTTTTTTCTCCATTCTACCCCGATTATTATACGTCAATTTTTTTCTCGTCTATATACATATATGAATTCATTATTTTTTTTTAAATTGATTCATTTCTCTCATTATACCATCCCACCCTACCTCTTTATCTATTCCTCTCCCCCTCTTCCTGTCTGTCTCTGTCTGCTCTCTCTCTCTCTCTCTCTCTCTCTCTCTCTCTCTCTCTCTCTCTCTCTCTCTCTCGTGGTTTATCTCTTTCCCTCTTGTTATTATGCAACCTTTCTTTGTTTTTTGTTTTTTTACTGTTGTCTTCCTTTTCCCCAGTCTTTCTTTCTTTCCTTTCTTTTTTCTTCTCTTTCTTTCTTTCTCTTTTTTCTCTTTTTCCCTTTATTCTCTTTTCCTTTCTTTCTTTCTTTCTTTCTTTCTTTATTTTATGTTCTTATCGCTTCCAGTTCTTTTTTTCCGTCCATTTTTTTCTTTTTGATTCTTTCTTTTTTCTTTTCTTTCTGTCTCACTTTTTCTTTCTTCTTTCTTTCTTTCTTTCTTTCTTTCTTTATTTTATTTTCTTATTTCTTTTCATTCGTTTTCCATAGTTTCTTTCTTTGGATTCTGTTCTCTTTCGTCTTTTCTTTCATTTTTTCTTTCTTTCTTTTTTCTTTCTTTTATTTTTTCTTTATTTACTTTCATTTTGATTCAATTCTCGTTCTTTCTTTTCCCCTTTCTTTCTATATTTCTCTCTTCTTTTTCTTGTTCTTCTTTCATTCGTTTATCACGCATTCATTTATTTTTCATTCTTTTTTCATAGTTTCTTTCTTTGGATTCTGTTCTCTTTCTTTTTTCATCTTTCATTCCTTCTTTCTTTCCCTTCTTTTTTTTTTCCCATTCTTTTTTTCCTTCATCTTTTCTTTCGTTTTGACTCTATTACCGTTCTTTCGTTTTCCCTTTCTTTCTTTTCCCTTTCTTCCTTTCTTCTTTCTTTTTCCCTTTCTTTATTTATGTCTTTCTTTTTCCCTTTCTTTCTTGTTCTTCATTCATTTGTTTAAGATTCTCTTTTCACAATGAAGACAATTACAGGTGGAAATTGCATAACTTCCTCAGCCATAAGGCCAGGCCCTAAATATGCATATTAACTAACCATAGATTAATTTGACACCAAAGAAGCTTCATATTGATATTTACACACCTTAATTGGCACAGGATCAAACGAAGGTAAAGATTACAGGAAGAGGACTGTTTTGCGCCAGTCCACCAGTCGTACCTTTTATTAAAAATCAACACTTCAGATCGTAGCTTTTAGCTGAGTTCAAAGAACTAGCGCTGACACCGATGGCAATTGCGTAACGTTTTCAACCACGTGACACCTGCAACCACGTGAAACCTGCAAAAGTTTCCAGCGAAAGCCTCGTTTTCAAGTGTATATCCGGTCTCTAGTTTTCACAAAAGAGCACTAGGAAATTTTTCCGTACCCCTAATATAATTTCCGTTTCATTGTTGGTGAGTCCATAAATTCAGTTGCGAATCTTGGAAGATAATTCATTGGTTGGTTGGTTGGATTTTACGGCATGTCAATCCTTGTTGGGTTATCTATACATATATGAAGGACAGTTGGTGTGTAGATTTGCCTCAGAACAGTCCATATTATTAGCGTTTAAAATCCTGCGATGTGTGTTACATATCATTAAGAAATGAATGTTTACATGGTGTGAATAATATGCATACGTTTTTACAAAACCGTGTTTAATAAATAATTACTTGTGTTATTGATTTCCATTATTACTGTTTTATTCTCAAACGTATTAAAAACAATCCTATGTATAATTTTATATTGAAATCAATTAGAATAAAGTAAAAGTAAGTGTAATATTTTTTTGAGTTCTTATTTAATTTCATTAGTCTTTCCAGCTCAATATAACATTTGATCATATTAAAATATAAATACTTGTACCCGGAGGGCGCATTTTTTTTTTTTTTTTTTTTTTGATTATAAATAAATATTATGTCGAGGCCAAATAAAGCGGTATTTTAGCGGATCAAAATAAAAAAAATCTTAGGATTGTATTGTTTAACCTAATTTAATGACTGGAGAAGCAAGGATGAACTCATAAGTGGAAGCCAGCACTTGGGAAAACCTGGACTGTCCAGCAAAGACATACATTGACCAGTTCTGCACGGAAACTGGATGCCACGCAGAGGATCTCCCAGGGGCAATGAATGATAGAGAGGGTTGGCGAGAGACTATCATGGATATCCGTGCTGCTGGCGCGACATGATGATGATGATGATGTATGACAGTAAAGAAAATATTCACTGTCTGCATGGGAATCCACTGAATTATGGTCCGTGAAGGCCTCACTACCTGTTCTCTGTCAATCGTTAGATTGTGCCTTTGTTGTTTTTCCAATATGTCAAACAAAGATGGACTTACCCGTCCATCTTCTCTTTACCAGCTGTTAATTCATTTGGTCCTAATCTACGAGTGTTGTTGTGTTGTTTGTTGTTGTTGTTGTTGTGTGGTGTGTGTGTGTGTGTGTGTGTGTGTGTGTGTGTGTGTGTGTGTGTGTGTGCGTTTTCCGTTGTGCCGTGGAGAGGTGAATATAGGGAATATGAGATTTAGTGTCTTCGACAGTGGTATTTACATCAGCAGAAACATTAAAATGCGTGCGTGGAGGTGATGAAAGGGAGTAGCGGTGGTAGTGGAAGAAGAAGGTGTTTAAGAAAGAAAGAAATTGAAAAAAAAATAAGAAAAAAGAAAAGAAGAAAAGAAAAACGATCAATGACAGGATGCAATGAAAGATAGAAAGAAGAAGCTTTTTTTTTCTTTCAAACGGAAGAAAACTGAAAATCTGGAAGAATGTTTTGGAAGAAAATTGTCTTCTATAAGTAAAAAGACAACTGGATACAAAAAAAAGAATGATAGAAAAAATGTAAAAAATGTGGTTATAGAATTAAAGAGAGAAAAGGCGTCCTGTCTTTTTTGGTTGAAATCGAATGGTATAATGGCTTGTTGGTCGGTTGGTTTTAAGGCACGTCAACCATTGTTGGGTTATTTAGTGCCGAAGACAATTTGTTTTTATGCAATTATATGGTTTTAAGCCAGTAATTCCGGATGCTGCACAGAGGAGCTCCCGGGTGCGATGACGGACAGGGACGGTCGGCGAGAGATTGTCATGGATATCCGTGCTGCCAGCGCGACAAGATCATGATGATGATGATGATGATGATGATGATCATTAGTAAAAGATTATAGCTTCGTGTAAGTAAAAGTCAACGGGGCGGCCTAAAGGTATCAGCCAGTCAGCGAGGGAGTCTATCCCCTTTTCAATAGCGCTAGACCAAGGAGATTGGTTTTAGCATCTGAGGTGGTGAGCCACACCTACCATCAGCTCCTTACTTTACCGCACAGATCCCTGTGCTACTCATACGCTGAGTTGGTGAGGACCGGTATCGAACTAGGAACCTTGTGATTTCTAGCCGAACGCTCTACCGACTGAGCTAACCCGGCCCCTTGTGTAATCAATCTTAATCCTAATAATTTGTAACAGAGATGGTTGTTCAAGTCTAGGTGAGATACCATGATGTCAAATGATGATTTTCTAGGTAGGCATCATCATGCCAAATTTTGGGGGTGACAGAATTTCTTCAGATTTTCATTTTACTTTCATTTTCTTTTTTAAAATACCCCTTCAAAATCTTTCCTTTTTTCATTTCTTCCTAACACCGACATATCTATATATATTGCCAAATAGTTCAATGTACACATGCTCGTGTTCCTTAATTGTACGACCGTTATCATCCTGCAACACCCTCTGGTTAAAAATGAGACCGTCCAAATCGTACAAGATAAAATAAAAAATATAAATCCTGATTGTCTGGTGTTGCATATCCGCCGAATTCTTATTTCTTATGAGTGTCGTCTACTCAGCTAAATAACGGGCCATTCCGTCTTAATTATAAAGAAATAAATGGAAGAAAAAGGACATGCTAAACAAAAAAAATATAATAAAAAATAAAGAGAGTACGGGAAAGATAGAGAGAGAGGGTCGTTCTAGCGATAACGCTAGTCTGTTTCAATCGAACATAATGAAAAGATGAAAAGAACAAAAGAACAAAAAAGTGAGAGAGCATAACCGGCTACACCACCTGAGCACCCCACTCAGCGAGGGAGATAAATAGCTGTAAGTACTGCCTTTAAGTACTCGTTATATTGTTGTGTCTAGTTGTGTTTTACATTTTAATAAACTTGGTTAAGGTAACATGTGCTTTTCTCTTGTAACTTTGATTTATGTATCTGTACATTATTCCTCAAAATCTGTACACAGCTATTCTTACAGGTTATTTTATGCCAAAGTTAGTCCTTTGTACAAGTAATTATAATGTCTCTAGTAATTAATAATCATTTGTAATAATATAGCTTGAAGTCATCATCATCATGTTACGCAATTAGCACGGATATCCATGACAATCTCTCGCCAACCCTCCCTATCATTCATTTTCCCAGGGAGATCCTCTGCGCAGTATCCAGCATCCTCGCATAGTTGGTCAACGTAGGTCCTTGGTAGGCGGTCCGCATTGTCCATGTGTTGGCTTCCACAGGAGAACGTCGCTTATGAGTTCGTCCTTGCTTTTCCAGCAGTGTCCAGCATGCCTTGTCCGTCTCACCCGGGTAGCTTATGAGATGGGGGCAGGTGGCCATACAACTGTTTCCTTGTGGGGTGCTGTTTCCACGATTTGTTCAAGACTGCACGCAGCATCCTTGTGCAGCTCCCATCTAGCTTATTCTCATGGCGCCTCGTTAGGGTCCAAGTGGTGCAGCCATACAGTAGTACTGACATAACCACAGCCTGGAAGACGGCCACAAACAAATTATCAGTCATATGGAAATCCGATCTCACTGACATAGCTTGAAGTAACTATTCGTAATATAAATAATTTGCACACAGCTATACTGGAGTACGAACCTACTTACTACGATATCGCAATCCAGACGTTAGCCACAAAACCACGGTGACTCCCTATACGCCAAGAAAAAGAAAACTATAAAAATCTGGGAATATTAAAAGTGGATACCGTCAAGCAAACTGTGATGAAAGAAAAGGTAAGAACGGAGTTCCTCAAAAAAAGAAGAAAACTTCTTGAAACCAAATCCTACAGCAGAAATCTCATCATCAAAGGAATAAATATCTGGTCAGTCTCTCTTGTAAGATAATCTGAATCCTTTTTAAAACGGACAAGGAAGGAACTCAGGCAGATGAACCGGAGAACAAGGAAATTGATGACGATGCACAAAGCGTTACACCCGATGGATGACATAGAAAAACTCATTTTCAAGGAGTGACAAAGAAAAGAGAAACAGGAAGAGAAGGAAAAGAAGCAAGAATATTTTTTTAAATTCGGATAAGAAGGATCAAAGAAAAAAATGAGGAAAAATGAGGAAAAAGTTTAAGATATGAAAAAGAAAAGAAAGAAAAGTGTAAGGGTCGAAAACGAAGAAAGATAGAAGAAAAAGATGAAAATAAGAGAGAGAGAGGGAGAGAAGGAAAGGGGGAAGGAAAAGCCTGAAGGAAAAAAGAAAAAGATAGAGAATAGAGAAATAAATAGAGAAAGAAAGAAAGAAAGAAAGAAAGAAAGAATTAATCTAGGAAGAAGAAAGAAAAGATCTTTTAAAAAGTAAAACATAGAGAAAAAGGAAAGAAAAATTAAACGAAGAAAAAGAAGAAAAATGAAAAACGTTCGTATAAGAAGAATTAAAAATGGAAGAGTTCGTGATGTAATGGTTACCGTCATAGTAAATGGACTCGAGTTCAAATCCTGGACGAGGCTGTTCGCCGTTTACATTGTGCTGATAAATGAAAAAAGAAGTTGAAGAAGAATGAAAAAGAACAAGAAAAAGAACAAGAAGAAGTTGAAGAAGAAATAGAGTTGAAGAAGAAAAAGAAAGAGAAAAAGAAGTGGAAAATGAAATAGAAAAAGTAAGGGGAGTAGAAGAAGGGAAGGTAGACAGGAAGGAAGAAAGAAATCACGGCTTGTACAATTACTTTCCTGTTTACAAGAAATTCGGTTAAAGCTCTGGGGTAGGGGTAAGAAATAAAACTAGACAGATGGACGTAAAAGGGTTGATGATTGTAAACAATAAGTAAACAAATGTCGTGATGTGACACGGGCGAGGCAGGCGGAAATGACCGCTGTTTGACCGAACTTGAAATCCAACCGGTGGAATTACTGGTATGGGTGTGGATGGGAGAGGGGTACCCATTCCACCCCGTACTAATCATCTGCTTGTAAATATCCAGCATTCTACCCCTTCACCACATCTCCGACCGACAAACAAATACAAACAAACTTAACAGTCTGGCACATAAATAAACTAAGATATATATATATATATATATATATAATATATATATATATATATATACAGAGAGAGAGAGAGAGAGATGAATAGACTAAGATAAATAGATAAATAGATAGGTAGATAGAGATGAATAGATTTACTTACCTGACACCGTATTCCTATACAAAAACCTATATGATACACACGCACACGCAATTTTAAATTATTAACGATTTCTGATTTGCAAAATTTTAACTGATGTTGTAGCTTCGGTTCTGGGCAAACACCAAACTATCTTTTTGGTACAAATAATGTTCAATATGTGTGAAATAATAATAGAATTTTTTTAATTTAGTGCCACATTGGGATATTGATCTTGCTATGAAAAAATCAGAAATCATCAATAACTTAAAATTGGTTGACTTTCAGACTTTTTCGATAGCATTTTTGGATTTCTTGGGCAAAAATACTTTTATAAACCAATTTTTAGAAGTAGGGAAGCTCTAGAAATCATTTTACAAACAAAAATAGATTACAAAAAGTCGCCATTTTTCGCGAACCCCACCATATTTGTAGAGATAAAAATCGGCATAACACCGCCGGTTTTTGGAATTGGGAGCTCAAATTTTGGGGAATATCTAACTTTAACACAGTCTGTACCTGTACACAATTTCTGAAAAATTGAAGGGACTTGGTGATAATTTTACTTTTTCTGGGGGATTTGACATGGAATTGACCGTATATATATATATATATATATATATATATATATATATATATATATATATATATATATGCCACCATGTCGGTTGAGGCTGCAGAATACGTCGACTGCACCTCTGCAGAGGGGTAACTCCACCTCATGTTGGCTCTGGGTTGCGACAGAATTTTAGTGGCTGAGCAGAGCAGTCATGCAACTCCACATTCGCCCTTACTTAGGCTAGAGGGGCAATAGGATGGGCCAATCAACCGGTTGATCACGTCAAGCCCTAGCACCTATATGATTGTCCCAACCCTATTGGCCTTTAAGGTAAGCCCTAACCCTTTTTTTATTATATGTGCTAGAAGGCAGTGGCTGAGGGTCTTGGTGTTTTGATATGTCCTGCATCTTATGGTGAAGTTCCAATTGGGTAACTAGTAGAACATACTGAGATCTTCAGTCTTGATATGCCAACTGGTCCACAAGGAAAACCCTGCATTGAAATCAACCGTGCCCCGCTTAAAAATTGACCTTTTGTCGCGTCCTGCCAGTGGCGGAGGGGTTGGGTAATACAAACCCTTAAGACTAAAAGGTGGATTTTTACGAGTATGTAAATTTCATTCTACAGTATTAGTCACGTGACCACATAACACTCGCAGACAACGATATTTATCTGTTTAAATGATTAGGTCATCTGCTAGCCTCATTCGAAGATCCATTTTTTTTGTCGTTTTAAAAAGGGTGGACGTATTTCGTGTATAAATAAATCCTACAAAGCCGTGAGAGACGAATTTGAAGTGAAGGGTATTGTGATGTAAGCAGTGAGGTGGTTTTGGTTACAGACAGATTTACACCGAATCTCCATTATGATATGAAATTACTAAGATATATCTCACTTGAGATAGATAGATAGATAGATAGATAGATAGATAGATAGATATGAACTGATTGCGAATGATAGATTTGATAAAGATATGAGTTTGATATACCTATTAGATAGATAGATAGATAGATATGAGCAGATTGCGAATGATAGATTTAAGATATGAGTTGATATACAATTAGATAGGTAGATAGATAGATAGATAGATATGAACAGATTGCGAATGATAGATTTAATATAGATATGAGTTGATATACCTATTAGATAGATAGATAGATAGATAGATATGAACAGATTGCGAATGATAGATTTGATAAAGATATGAGTTGATATACCAATTAGACAGATAGATAGATAGATAGATAGATAGATAGATGCTGGTAAGAAGAATTTAGAACGTGAGAGAAAGAATAAAAAAAAGGCGTTAATGTTTAGAAGGGTTGTAGGACTGAATGGGCGTGCAGCCGTTTTTGGAGAAAAAAAAAGCAACCAAAAAAAAAAAAAGCAAGTAAACAAATTGAGAAATTAACAGATGGATTCTGAATGCCAAATCTAGAAAGGAACAACCAATGCACTGGATTGACCCCACCCCCAAAATCCTCTAAACGTGCGTAGGAGGGTCGCTTGGGAGTAGGAAAGACTAAAAGATGAAGGGTTTGCAATGCAGACTGTCACAGGCCAAAACTGCATGACATCAAATCTGAGAAGTGTAGGACGGGGGAGGGGGTAATGGAGTTGTATCGCAATTAATCCTACTAAGGATTTTGAAAAATAATAAGTCTTATTCTTGCTTATACAAAATCTTACTTGGCAAAAAATAATTTTAGATAATAATAATAATAATAATAATAATAATAATAATAATAATAATAATATACTCTGCGAATGTAGCAAACTAGCGCAACGAGAATGCAAAACTAGACACGACTGGGTTGGGAAGGTGATCCACTGGGAATTATGCAAAAAATTAAATTTTGACCATAAAACAAAATGGTATATGCATAAACCAGAATCTGTTCTTGAGAATGAAAGGCACAAAATTCTCTGGGACTTTGAAATAAAAACGGATCACCTTATCCCAGCAAGAAGACCAGACCTAGTGTTGATAAACAAAAAAGAAAGAATTTGTCAACTGGTGGATTTTGCAGTGCCAGCAGATCACAGGGTGAAGCTAAAGGAAAATGAAAAATGGACAAATATCTGGACCTTGCCAGGGAACTGAAAAAGTTATGGAACATGAAAGTGAAAGTGATACCAATTGTAGTTGGTGTACTTGGAACAGTCCCAAAAGGATTAGAAAAGGGTTTGGAAAGTTTGGATATAAGAGGAAGGATTGAAACTATTCAGAACACTGCACTGCTGCAATCTGCCAGAATACTCAGAAGAATCCTGGAGACCTGAGGAGACTTGCTGTCACTCAGACTCCAGCGAAAGACCATCAGCCAATGCTGATGTGAAAACTCAAAAGGAGTAAATAATAATAATATAATAATAATAATAATAATAATAAATGCCATAAGGACAAATTATATAAAAGCAAAAATGGATAAGACACAACGGAATAGCAAGTGTAGAATGTGTGGGGAAAAGACGAAACTGACAATCACATAATAAGCGAATGCAGTAAACTCGCATAAAGAGGGTACAAGACTAGACACGACTGGGTTGGAAAGGTGATCCACTGGGAACTGTGCAAGAAATTCAATTTTCACCATTCAACTAAATGGTATATGTACAAGCCTTAATCTGTCCTGGAGAATGATACGCACAAAATTCTCTGGGACTTTGAGGTACAGAAGGATCACCTAATCCCGGCCAGGAGACCAGACCTAGTTTTGATTGACAAGAAGAAAAAGACTTGTCATCTCGTGGATTTTGCCGTCCCGGCCGATCACAGAATGAAAATGAAAGAGAGCGAAAAGATCGACAAATACTTGGACCTTGCCAGAGAACTGAGAAATCTGTGGAACATGAGGATGAAGGTCGTACCAATTGTAATTGGGGAACTTGGAACGATCCCCAG
Source organism: Doryteuthis pealeii (assembly GCA_023376005.1). NCBI lineage: Eukaryota > Metazoa > Mollusca > Cephalopoda > Myopsida > Loliginidae > Doryteuthis > Doryteuthis pealeii. Next base: position 70,490,869 of record CM042153.1, read on the forward strand.
GGGTCTGGGAAAGAGTCTGGATGAATTGGCAATCAGAGGAAGAATCGAGACCATCCAGACTACAGCATTGTTGAGATTGGCTGGGATACTCAGAAGAGTCCTGGATATCTGAGGAGAGTTGCTGTCACTCAGCCTCCAGTGAACTACATGTTACGGCAGATGTGAAAAATTCGAATAGTGAAATAATTATAAAATTTTTTTCAGGTGAACAAGAAAACTCCTAGAAACCAAGCCCAGCAGCAGAAATCTCATCAAAGGAATAAATACTTGGGCCGTCCCCATTATAAAATACTCTGTGCCATTCTTAGAATGGGCAAAAGAGGACTCAGACAGCTCGACCAAAGAGTTAGAAAATTAATGAGAATGCACACGGTCTTACACCCTGGAGACGATAGGATAAGCTATATGTAATCAAGCAAAAAAGGTAGAAGAGGTCTTGCCAAAATAGAAGATTGCGTAGATATCACAATCCAAGAACTAGAAGAATACACAAAAAGAACAAAGAAACATTACTTATGGCAGCCAATAACAGCAGCTGCAAAAAAAAAAAAAATAAAGAAAATAAAAAAACAAAGATGGAAGGAAAAACACGGATCCCCTTATCCCAGCTAGAAGACCAGACCTAGTATTGATTAACAAAAAAAAAGAGAACTTGTCATCTGGTAGATTCTGCAGTTCCAACAGATCACATCATAAAGATGAAGGAAAACGAACAGATAGACAAATACCTGGACCTTGCCAGAGAACTGAAAAGGCTGTGGAATATGAGGAATATTGCAGTTGGTGCACGAGGAACGGTCACAAAAAGCTTTTAAAAAAGCCTGAACGACCTGGAAATTAAAGGAAGAATTGAGATCATCCAGAAAACGGTATTGCTGAAATCAGAATGCCCAGAAGAGTCCTGGAGACATGAGGAGACTTGTTGTCATTCAGACTCCAGCGAAAGACCATCAGCTAACGCTGGTATGAACAACTAATAATAATAATAATAATAATAATAATAATAATAATGGTATACGCACAAACTGGTATCTATCCCAGAGAATGAAAGGCATAAAATCCTTTGGGACTTTGAGATACAAACGGATCACCTAATCCCGGCAAAGAAACCAGACTTAGTATTGATTAACAAGAAGAGAACTTTTCATCTCGTGGACTTTGCCGTCCAAGACGATCACCAGTGAAAGGGAAAGAAAGCGAAAAGATAAACAAAAACTTTGACCTGGCCAGGGAACTGAACTAAAAACGTGGAACATGAAGGTAAAAGCCGTACCAATTGCGATTGGGGCCGTTGGAATGGTCCCCAAGGGTTTGGGGAAAGTCTGGAGGAATTGGAAACCCGAAGAAGAATCGAGACCATCCAAACAACAGCACTGTTAAGATCAGCAAGAATACTCAGAAGAGTCCTGGAGACCTGAGGAGACTTGCTGTCACTCAGCCTACAGTGAACCACCAGCTTAGGCGGGTGCGAAAAACTTTCAAAATAATAATAATGATAATAATAATAATAATAATAATTTTATTATAATGGGGATTCGATACTTGTTTGTCCGTAACCAAAATTATGTCACTGTTTACGTCACAACACCCTCAGGAATTGCGTAAGTTTATCAATTAGTGTTTGATTCATAGTCAAAATCATTTATACGTAGAATAAACTTTATTCATTAACGATGTCTCTATAAAAATCTGAGTTAGATTTGCCTCAAAAGTAAAACCTGGTTATCTAGTGTTGTTTATCCACCGAATTCTCATTTCTTATGAATGTCATCACGTCAGCTAAATAATGAACCATTCCGTTTTTATTAGAAAGAAAGAAAAGGAAGAAAAAGGACATTTTACACAGAAAAAATATAATAAGAAAGAAAGAAATTAGGGGAAAGAGAGGGGTGAGTGCAAGGAAACAATAACGCTAACGATAACCTGTTTCCATGAAAAGGGGAAAAGATGGAAAGAAAGAAAAAAAAGAGTGAGGGAGATTTGAATTAAGATTATTATACTTTTCGGTTTGCTCAGTCGGTAGAGCGTTCGGCTAGGAATCACATGGTTCTTGATTCGATATCAGCCCTCGCCAACTCAGCGTATGAGTACCACAGGGATCTGTGCGGTAAAGTGAGGAGCTGATGGTGTGGCGCTCCACCTCAGACGCTAGAATAATCTCCTTGGTCTAGCGCTAGTGAAAAGGGGATAGACTCTCTCGCTGTCTGACGGATACCGACATTAGGCCGCCCCGACGACTTTATTTTTACATACTGATTTATTTCAATAGCTCTAACGTAAACATATCAAACGTTTTAACGTGTGGTATATCCACAGGTCCCGTTAGTAATAATAATTTCTAACAATTTCTGTTTCAAGTAACTATATTAATACAAATAAATTGTTATATGGTTTCAAGTGTTCTTATCTATTTGGTTCATAGATGGAACCCTAACAAGAACTACCACTCCGAGCACATGGAGGTACCGTATTTGACGGCGTATAAGGCGCAGCCCCATTTCAGCAGGTTAGATTCAGGTTTGGTTTGTGATAAAGTTTTGAAATAAATCAATTCTTTATGGATAATACATATAGATATTATAGATACATTTTTCTATTTAACCCATAGATGGGACCCTAACAGGTACTACCACTCCGGGCCAGAGTGGACCAGGGAGCAATGGTGATGAAGGGGTGCTCCACATTCCCCAAACATCCAAAACTGGAACCTCACCATCAGATAGAGTTTAACGTCATTCCTAGGACATGTAGACCCGCAGCCACCGCCTTCTAGCACCCATATGATAAAGAGGGGTTGGGGCTTGCCATAAGGGCAATAGGGTTGGGGCAATCATATAGTTAGATTCAGGAAAAAAGTTTTAAGTGTATTCAAGCATATATTGTTGAAAACAGTCTAGCTGTGCATTATACAAGCAGAAACATAGCTGAATAAAGCAATAAAATAAGGATGCGTGGAGTTTAGGGTAGGTAAAAGGACGGAGCGTAATCTGGGTTAGTGAGCATCATAGAGAAGATTAACCTAGGCCTACGGGAGGTCTCAAACTTCACTTACGATGTATAAGACACAGGGCAATTTTTTTAGCCAAAATTTTGGAAAAAAAAGTGCGTCCTATATGCCGTCAAATACGATAACTTTTCATAAATATTTTTTATTTAGGTACATTATTAAAATTTTGTAAATTTTCAAACTGACCCAATGAAGAAGAAGAAGAAGAAGAAGAAGAAGAAGAAGAAGAAGAAGAAAACTACACCTACTATGTATAAGACAGGGCAAATTTTTGAGCCAAAATATTAGAAAAAAGTGCGTCCTATATGCCGTCAAATACGGTCATTGAAAAAAAAAGTGTGAAACTACACTACGCAGAACGACAGAACAGCAGCCTCACCACCGGTTGTAGTTTAGTGTCATACTCAGGAACATCCTTTTAATTCTGGGGGTGGAGTTTAACCTTCCACTGGGGATACAGTTGGCATATTCCAGGACGAGTCGATTGGAAATATCAGGGCGCTAGAAAACGACATTTTGATCCTAGACAGAGAACAAACATACTCTGATCCTGACACAAGTGTTGATTTATACGTAAATATTCCCATCATTTATGTCGCTTCTCCGATATAGTCGAGAGGTGAGGTAAACCAATACCTCTCAATGATGATCCAAGCACTTCTTGACGTTTTCGAGAGCAACGTGTCAGGTTCTCGTCCACTTTGCGATTTAAAGCATCACTAGCCGGACCTGTCAATATACCAGAGTATGGTAATTTAATTATTATAATGTTTGATATGTTTACTTAAGAGCTAATGCTAAATAGTTCAATATGTAAAAAGTATAATAGCGTTGATTCAATTCTCTCTCACTATTTTTTCTTTCTTCCTCTTTTCCGTGCGCTCACATCCTCTCTCTAGCTTAACCCCAACTTCTTTCTTTCTGTCTTTCTTTCTTATTATATTTTTAGGAAGCGCGTGGTGTAATGGTTAAAGTCATGGGAAATGGACTCGTCGCCCCGAGTTCAAATCCTGGATATGGTAATTGCATTTCACTTTGCGCTAATACCCTTGGGAAAGGTAGAAATCCTACTCTCCCTCCAGCTATGGGTAAATAGTAGGGTAGACTGGACTCTTTAACCTTGGCTAGGTTACCAGTCTAGGAGAAGGAAAACTCTGAATTTAAACCTGTTAAACTCCGCTTAAGAAATTGACCTTGTGTCACATCCTGCTCGTGCGGAGGGGTTTGGTGAAATATATATTTTTCTGTTTAGCATGTTCTTTTTCTTCCATTTCTTTCTTTATAATAAAAAGAAAATGCTCCATTATTTAGCTGAGGTGACGAAACTCATAAGAAATAATTCGGTGGATAAGCAACACCAGATAATCAGATTATACATTTTTGCATTTCATCTTTGACGACTTGGACGGTCTCATTCTTACCCAACAGGGTGTTGTAAGATGATAACGGTCGTACAATTAAGGAACACAAGTATTAGTATATAGATAATCGACAACTGATAACCGTCCACTCTTGTATTTTATATCAAGAGACAAGTTACCGTCCTTTTAACCCCTTAACCCCTGGCTGATCGGGTGTCTAATGCATCTCATAGTGCAGATTGAAAACCATAATCTGTATCCTTTGTCTATCAGACCATCAGAAACACCATGATTCTCCTTTTTAAGAATAAAGCAGTCGTAGTTCCAGAAGAAGCGATCTCGGTAATCTGAACATTAGCTACATAAATCAGAGTAACCTCCCCTTGTTTCTTTCACTTTGAGGAAACCGTGTGTTTTGTTTGGTAAAAGCACGGATTTTTTGACAAATTGGGTATACCTATACTTTTCTAACATACAGGTACTCTTATAGAAATATTAACATCTTTTTTTTCAAATCACCTGTGGGAGATTCTAAGCATATGTTGACAGGGATGGTGAACATGTGGAGACTGTTTGAAAATATATTAAAGATATTCCTATAAGGGTGTTAACATTTTTAAATCGATTAAAAAAAGATGTTAATATTTCTATGAGAGTACCTGTATGTTAGAAAAGTATAGGTATGTCGAAAAATCAGTGTTTTTACAAAACAAAACACACCACGGAGTAAATGAGCTCTGATGATGCTTTTTGTAAAATCGAAGTATTGATCAATATCAGCTATGATTATATTATAAATTGTTTTCTCTTAACAGCATTGTGTGATGTTTTCATTCCACCTTTCATATTCATATATATATAATATTATATATATATATATATATATATATTATATATATATCATTATTGTTAGGTCGCGCTGACAGCACAGATATCCATGAATCTCTCTCTCTCTCTCTCTCTCTCTCTCTCTCTCTCTCTCTCTCTCTCTCTCTCTCTCTCTCCGTTTATATACCCGACGTAACGAGTATATAACATAATTTTCTACTTCGTAACGCTGTTTTTCTATATAAGAAGAATAGGCATACCCCGAAAATCAGCCCTGGTGTTATATTTCGGAGTGAAAATTAATGTAAGTTCTGTCTTATTTTCTGGGAAACACTGTAGTGAATAGATCATCTTTAGATGTGTACATAAAATAAGTTTTGGCGGGAAAGTCTATAAAAAAATACAAAAAGAAAAACTAAAATGCTTTTTTATACACTCTGATAGTAACGGTAAATAGCAATTATGAGTCAAGTTGAAATAAAATGATTAAAAAACCGTTAAATTTCTTCTTGCTTTTTTTTTGTTTTGTTTTTTTTTTTGAAGCGGGGTAGAAGTTGGGTGTTTATTTTTAGGGAGAGGCTACCCGAAGAAAGAAGTAAAAGGAAAAAAATCCGGTTTCCTCTGAAGTGGGTGCTGGGGTGGGGGTAAAAGGGGGGAGTCGTTCGTTTTTCTTTTACAATTGTTTACCCGGGCTTCTCAAAATAGTCACATCCTGTGAAAGGAATGTTTACATTGCGTTTCTGGATCTTCAGAAAGTGTTTACAACATATGTTTACGGACAAACACACGTTCATATATATATATATATATATATATATATATATATATATATATATATATATATAATGGGCCGCCGCCTAGCGGTATAATGGTTAGTAAACTATTATTATTATTATTATTATTATTATTATTATTATTATTATTATTATTATTATTATTATTATTTCACTCCTTGCGAGTTTTTCACACCAGCGTAAGCTAATGGTCTTTCACTAGAGTCTGGGTGACAACAAGTCTCCTTAAATCTACAGGAATCTTCTGAGTTTTCTAGCTGATCTTAACAATGATGTTGTCAGGATGGTCTCAATTCTTCCCCTGATTTCCAATTCCTCTTTTCTGTTATTATTATTATTATTATTATTATTATTATTATTAGTTCTTCACACCAGCATTGGCTGATGGTATTTCCCTGGAGTCTGAGTGACAGCAAGTCTCCTCAGGTCTCTAGGATTCTTCTGAGTATTCTGGCAGATTGCAGCAGTGCAGTATTCTGGATGGTCTCAATTCTCCCTCTGATTTCCAGATTTTCCAAACTTTTTTCCAAGCTTTTTGGGACCGTTCCAAGTACACCAACTACAATTGGTATCACTTTGACTTTCATATTCCATAGTTTTTTTTTTCAGTTCTCTGGCAAGGTCCAGGTATTTGTCCATTTTTTCGTTTCCCTTCATCTTCACCCTGTGATCTGCTGGAACTACAAAATCCACCAGTTGACAAGTTCTTTCTTTTTTGTTAATCAATACTAAGTCTGGTCTTCTTGCTGGTATAAGGTGATCCGTTTTTATCTCAAAGTCCCAGAGAATTTTATGCGTTTCATTCTCATAAAATTCTCTGGGACTTTGAGATAAAAACGGATCACCTTATCCCAGCAAGAAGACCAGACTTATTATCATTATTATTATTATTATATTATTATTATTATTATTATTATTATTATTGTATTCGAGTTTTTCACACAAGTTTTAACTGCTGGCTTTTCACTGAAGTCTGAGTGACAGCAAGTCTCCCCAGATCTCCAGGACTCTTCTAAGTATTTTAGCCGAATTTAACTACTGTACTCTGGATGGTCTCGAGATCAACTATCTTGTAGGGCAACACTAATATTGACGCCTTCTCGCCTTCTTTTCTTGAGTTTTTCTATGTCATCCCTCCGGTGTAAGGCCTTGTGCATAGCCATCAATTTCCTTATTCAATGCTATGTCTAAGTCTATCTCTTGTCCATTCTAAGAAGGGTCCAGAGTATCATACAAGGGATACTGCCCAAGTAGTTATGGTTTTGATAAGATTTCTGTTGCAGATTTTCAAGAAATTTTCATCTACGGAATTCTCAATCCTGCCAAGTCCTGTTCCTTCTTCTCCTCTTGATACATAGCTTGTCTTTGTCATGCTTCAGGTGTAGAACACAAAACTTGATGACGATGATAACATCGTCATCAAGTTTTGTGTTCTATGTTCGAATTAGAAAGGATCCAGAGTATCGTAAAAGGAAACTGCCAGGGAATTTATTCATTTTATAAGGTTACTGCTACAGAATATGCTTTCAATAAGTTTTCTTGTTCTTCTGGAGTACCCCTTTCTTAATTTCTCTTTCGTCATTGAAAATATACTACGGATTTTCGAGAATTTTACCAATATGTATATATAAGGACGAAATATCTCTCTCCCACTTGGACTTGTTTGAGTCATCATTTTTGTTCATTCTTCCTTTTACCTCACCATATACTGTCGGATTTTACTCCAACCATCCTACTTTCATATATATATATATATATATATATATATATGAGTAAGAAAAGGTGGAATGAAAACATCACACAATGCTGTTAAAGAAGAAAACAATTTATAATATAATCATAGCTGATACTGATCAATATTTCGATTTTACAAAAATCATCATCAGAGCTCATTCACTCCCGTAGTTGTTTGGGTCGGAGAGGAAAGTCAAATGAGTTTACAAAAAAAAAACCTTAATACTGCAAAAAACGAAAGACGTTACAATATTCACCAACGTGGGCATTCGCGCCATATATATGTCGGTCATGTCTCATATGTATATCTTTTGTCATCCAAATGTAGCGAATTTTTGAGATGTTGGCAACAAGACGAAACAATTTAAACGGAAGGGATGGGTATTAAGAAATGTGACGGTTGGAATTCAAAAGATTTTAGTAAAGGAATTTTTTACGATTAATTGTTTTTATTATTTAAATTTATTTTTAAGTTCTGTATTTCATAAATGATTAGATATTTACTGTATTTAGTTTTTATATATAAAGTGAAAAAGCTATGGGCGGAATATGTTAATATTTTAGAAAAGGAATTTTTAATATATTTTTTTATTTTACGATTAATTATTTTTAATTTTTAATTATTATTTTTAAGTTCTGTATTTAATAAATGATTAAATATTATTGTGTTTGTTATTATATATAAAGTAAAAAAGGTTATGGGCGGAATTGGTTATTATTTTAGATAATGTTAAGCAATTTGGATCTAATGTAAGGTATTATTTTAAACCGAAAAACAAAAACAAATAAAACGGAAAAGATCTTATATATATATATATATATATATATATATATATATAAAGTAAAAGTAAAGTCGTCGGGTAGTCCTAAAGTTGGTATCATCCAATCGGCGAGGGAGTCTATCCCCTTTTCATTAGCGCTAGACCATGGAGATTGTTTTTGCGTTTGAGACGGAGCGCCACGCCTACCATCAGCTCCTTACTTTACCGCACAGATCCATGTGCTACTCATACGCTGAGTTGGCGAGGGCCGGTATCGAACTAGGAACCTTGTGGTTTCTAGTCGAACGCTCTACCGACTGAGATAACCCGGTCCTAAAATTCACAAAAATCGTATAATCATCCACAGAAACCGCGTTTCGACGTATCCCCTCTCTTCAGTGTGGCTAGACATTAGCTAGACTCCAGTCGGGATGGAAACCTGATCGACTTATCACCAGTTAGGCTTCTTAACAACTCGGCTATCTGCACCTGCAGACTGGTACGAGGATTTTAACTGATAAATACATACATATGTATATATGTAAAGACCGTCAGAGAGTGCTCCATTCATTTTATAGGAGACCGTATAAATTTAGAATTGAAAATATACTACGGCTGTTTAAGAATTTTATATATTATATATATATATATATATATATATATATACAAACACACACACACACACACACACATATATATAATATATATATATATATATATATATATATATATATATATATATATATATATATATATATATATGTATATTGGTAATTCAATGTCAAATCATCCAGGCCATGTCACTCACCCCGTTCAATAAAACTATCTTTTTGGTACAAATAATGTTCAATATATGTGAAATAATAATTGAAAAAATTGTTGTCATACACGCAGTGCCATATTGGTATATTGATCATGCCAGGAAAAAAATCAGAAATCATCAATAACTTAAAATTGGTTGACTTTAAGACGTTTTTTATAGCATTTTTGAATTCCTTTTATATACCAATTTTTAGTAGTAGGGAAGCTCTAGAACTAATTTTAGACAAAAAAAAAATAGATTACAAAAAGTCGCCATTTTTCGCCAACTCCAACAAATTTGGAGAGCTAAAAATCGATATAACTAAGCCAATTTTTGGAATTGGAAGCTCAAATTTTGAAGATCGTCTAATGTTAACATAGTCCACACATGAAATAAACTTCAGAAAAATTGAAGGGGGTGGGTGATAGTTTTACTTTTGCGTTACGTATAGATATATATATAAGATAAGAACTACAGTACAAATCTAAATAATACTAATTGTCAAGCCTCATCTTAAAAATTCAGACAAATGATATATATATATATATATATGTGTTGTGTGTGTGTGTGTGTGTGTGTGTGTGTGTGTGTGTGAGCTGATAATCAATAATCATTTATGATTAATATTTTTATTTGATATTTATTCAACTTATTAATTAAGAATATTTTAATTTAAGTAAAAAAATGATAAGTAAAATAAACAGAAATAATCGATAGATAAATGAAAAATTGACTTTAACTGATTATTAAACATCATATAAATCATGATATCTTTTAAAATATTGAGTGGTTTGAACAGAATAACAAAAATAACAGGAAAATATATGTATACCTGTCTGTCTGTTTCTGTGTGCATTTGTTTGTGTAAGTGAGTATATATATATATATATATATATATATATATATATATTATATATATATATATATATATATATAAACACTTCCTGGTCGTTCGTCTGTATATATATAAAAATAAATATATGAGTGTGCATCTATCTATCCATCTCTCTCTCTCTATATATATATATATATATATATCTTATTATAATGGAGATTGTGTGTTTTTCTGTCTGTAACCGAAACTATATTCCTACTCAAGTCACAATTCTCTTAGTTATTGACATCACATTCTCCATGATTTTATTTTTTATTTAAACCTCAATTATTAATAAAATTGACTTACATTATTAATACTGTTAACTATGTCTACATACTGACAACATGCAATTATATCTATATATACAACAAAATGGCGGTTTACAGTGTGAACGGGGAGGCTAATTGCATATTAATATTAAAAATCGAATTTAATAAATATGTGCTTAGTATTATTGATTTCTAACTGTTTGGTTTTATTTTAATGAATATAAGAAAAAGTCTCTTCAATGAATCTTAAATGAAATCCATTAACAAGATAAAATAACTGTCATTTTATTCTTTACTTCCTCTTATAACTAAATACTTAAATTAGAAAAAAATAACAATGAAAGACGAGAGTGATGGAAGAGTAAGTTTCAGTTGTTCTATTTTTCGATTATACCCCCTCTGTTTCAAATATGTTTATCTGCATTCTTATTTAGTTTCATTAGCCTTTCTAATCTAATATGATATTTTATTACATTAAAACTTATATACTTGCACCCGGAGGGTGCATATATTTGCTAGTATATATATATATACATATTATAAAAAAGAAGGTCCGCAAAATGGATTATGCTCTCAGAAAAAAATGTTTTATTCTTTTTGTCTTACATATGCCACATGTGTTTCTGATCTGTTGTCTTCTTCAGGCATTGAATTATTATTTTGGCAGAATATGTCCGATATTTGATAGAAACACGTGTCGCATATGTAAGATAAAAATAATTTTTTTAAATTTTCTGAGAACATAATACATTTTGCGGACCTTCTTTTTTTATAAAATATTGAATTTTCTTCCGTTGGAACCAGAACAACATTATATATATATATATATATATATATATATATATATATATATGTGTGTGTGTGTGTGTGTGTGTGTGTGTGTGTGTGTGTGTTCGTGGAGTGTGGACATGAAGTCAACGGTGTTTCTCGCCAACCCCTTGGTTTAAGAATCGCATTGGCGAGAAACTGTCAGTTATCAAGCGCCGTTGACATCATATATACCGCAACCCTAACATAGATATAAATCCTTTATCCACGATATTGAGCACTATTTACTCATAGATATAGCACACTATATTATAAATATTATTATATACATATATATATATATGTGTGTGTGTGTGAGTCTGTGTGTGTGTGTGTGTGTGTGTGTGTGTGTGTGTGTGTGTGTGTGTGTGTGTGTGTGTGTGTGATTGTTCAATTGACGAATGTGTATATTAATGTAAATATGATATAAATATAATTGAAAAATATTTTTGTGAAACAACCAGTCACACTAAAGATTTTCTTCGGCGGTTTTAAAATGGTTTTAATTACGTTTTGGAAATAATTTGAAGAAAGAGAGAGAGTGAGGGATTGAGATTGAGAGAGAGAGAGAAAGAGAGAGAGAGGGGGGTAGAAATATAATTTCTTTTTATTTCCCAGTGTATCTATCTTTTTATCCATCTCTCTGTCTATTTGTCCTTTGGCTGAACTGTTTTAATTTAAACGGCAAATCCTTCCTTTTTTTTTTTTTAATATTATCTAATTTCTCCACTCAGTCGACACTTAATGCCTGTTTGTTACGGAGCAAGGGAGGTAACTCAACTACTTAATAACTTGGCGCGCTTTCACTGTATTTTTAGAGATACCGATGCGCGTTAAATTTCAAGCATTTTCTTCTTTTTTTTAAAAAAATTCTGTTCTAGTTAGCAGTTGATTAAAATTGATTTTAAGTAAACCTAATTTTCGTCATTTGAAATTGAATAAACTGCTTATTTCAATTTTCTTAATTTATCTTTTTTTGTTTATTTTATTTTATTTTTATATATATATTTTCCTAAAAAAACTAAACTGACCTACCCTGATTTAGTCATCGGTTGGAAAACTAGTATGTTCATGCTGTAAAAAACTCGTAAAACTTTACAACGTGATCATTATCATTAAAGATAGTTGGTTGGTTGGTTGGTTGGTTGGTTGTTTGTTTGGTTGGTTGGTTGGTTTTACGGCGTGTCAACCATGTTGGATTATTTAATGCCAAAATCAGCTTTTTTCCTTCTTTCTTTTTTTTCTTTTCTTTTTTTTTTTTTTTTTTTTTTTCAGGCAGTGATTTGTAAATAATTATAGCTTCAAGTAACAATTCTTAATCTATATATTAATACTCCCGTTCCTTAATCTTCCGACTGTTATGATCTTGCAACACCCTCTGGTTAAAAATAAGACAGTCCAAATCGCCTAAGATGAAAAGCAAAATCCTGTTAATCTGGTGTTGCTTATCTGCCGAATTCTTATTTCTTGTGAGTGTCGTCAGATCAGCTAAATAATAGACCACTCCGTTTTTGTTATAAAAAAGGGAAGAAAAGAGACACGCTACACAGAAAGACTATAATAAGAAAGAAAGAAAGAAAGAGATTAGGGGAATGATAGAGGATGTGGGTGCGCGCGGACGTTAATCAGTTTCAATCGAGCTTAATCAAAAGATGAAAAGAAGGAAAGAAAGTTATGTGCTTTCAAGGGGCCAGTTTAGCTCTGTCGGTAGAGCATTCTCCTGGGAACCGCAAGGTTCCAACTTAGATATCGTCCCGTCAATTCAGCGCATAAGTCCCACAGCTTAGATAAGCTGATCTGTGTGATAAAACACCTGCGAGCTGACGGTAGGTGTCGCACTCCACCTCAGCAAAAACAATCTCCCAGGCCTAGCGCTACGAAAAGCGAATAGACTCCCTCGCCGTTCGACTGATACCGACAATAGGCCACGCTGCAGACTTAACTTACTTACATATGGTTTCAAGTATTCCTATTTAATACTAATGATTTTAAAAAGATATATTTAAGTTCTAAATGATACTCTAACAGTTTAATTTCATGCCCAGGACACAGAAATTATTTTCACCGAAGTTAAGCAGCAAGGAACCTGTTGAATATTTATATGGTGACCATTTAAGCAACTACAGGTACTGTAAAAAACGGATATCAAAATGACTTGATTCGGCATTAAATGGCTCGAAAAGGGTTGATATGCCGTAAAATGAAATAACCAACCAACCAACCAGCCAACCAAAATAGTTTTGTTCGGATATAGCCACAAGACAATGACAAAAAGATTATATTTTATTATCATTAATTACCCCAAAGCTTAAAATGTATGTAGAGCCAAAGCATCATATATATATATATATATATATATATATATATATATATATATATATATATATATAGTTGCAGAAGAAAGGTTTTTTTTTCTCTCTACCACTGTTCGGTTTTCAAGGTGCACGTTCTTCAGGAGAGTTCTTCTTTCTTCTTTCTTTCTTCAACTCTAAATGCTCTACACTTTACGAAATATATTGAACACGCTCTGGATTAACTACTAATGCTTACTACAGTGAAAACGTTATACCAACATTTGAAGAATATATATATATGTATATATATATGTATACATATATATATATATATATTATATATTAATATATATTTCACTTATTTATATATATATATATATATATATATATATAATAGTCGACGGGCAGCCTGAAGTCGTATAGCCAGTCAGCGAGGGAGTCTATCCCCTTTTCATAGCGCTAAACCAAGGAGATTGTTTTTTTAGCTTCTGAGGTGGAGCGCCACACCTACCATCAGCTCCTTACTTTACCGCACAGATCCCTGTGCTACTCATACGCTGAGTTGGTGAGGACCGGTAATCGAATAGGAACCTTGTGGTCTTTAGCCGAACGCTCTACCGACTGAGCTAACCGACTCCTCGTGAGTTTTTCACGCCAGCGTTAACTGCGGTCTTTCACTGGAGTCTGAGCCTCCTCAAGTCTCCTCAAGTTTCCAGGACTTTTCTGAGTATTCTAGGGATCTTAACAATGGCCTAGATGATCTCGATTCCAATTCCTCTAGTCTTTTTTTTTTCCAAATCCTTGAGGATTGTTCCAATGTCAACAGTCTCACGTCCTGATGTCTAGTTCTCTCAGTCTATTTTCCAGGTTTGTTCCAAAGGCTCGAACTATCATTAGTATCACTGTCACTTTCATGTCCAAAACTTTTTCAGCACTCGAGCAAGGTCCTGGTATTTATTCAATTTTTCGCTTTCCTTTACTTTTCATTTTGTAGTTTACTGTAACGGAGAAGTCCGCTAGTTGACAAGTTTTCTTCTCACTTATATCTGTACATATAGTGGAGAAGCGTGGTGTAATGGTTATCATCATAGGAAATGGAGACGTCGGGACGAGTTCAAATCCAGGACGAACCAATTTGCATTTCACATTGCGTTAATACCCTTGAAATGTATGAATACAACTATTCTTCCTTCAGTTATGGGTAAATAATTGGACAAACTGGGCTCTTTAACTTTGGTTAGCAGGAAAAACACTAAATTCAAACCTGTTACAGCGCACTTAAAAAATTGACCTTGTATCCCACCCTATTCGTGCAGAGGGGTTTGTAAATATTTATAATTATACACATATACGAGGTGTGTTCAAAAAGTATCGAGACTAGCTTTATCCCTTTATGTCAAATTCGTACAGACTCAATTTCTCTGAAATTGTTAGATTTTTAGCCCAGTTGGACACCATGGCGCAACGGATATAGGTGTTGGGTTAATACAGTTCTAAGTGACAATCATCTGTGGGCTGCAGGTTCAGTCCTGGCCAAGGGTGATAGTAATAGAATACTTACACAGCTTAACACTTGCACTCGGTTATGGTTAACAGAATGGGAACAGTTTACCCCCGTGGATTGAATAAAGGGCTCGGTTCGAAAGTTCCGTGAAGGCTCGCGTCTACGACATGAAGGCTCCCGAGTTCGACAAGAGGGTTCCAGGGTTCGACAAGGTGACCGAGTTTGACAAGAAACACCTGAAGAAGGCCGGAGGGCACATCAACCGAAACATTGTGTTATATCAACGAAGATGAGACAATAGTCCGAATAATCCAAATAATACAAATCGTACACTCATCTACACGGTATATGTGCTAGAATGCGGTTGCCGAGGGTCTTAATGTCCTGGGTATGGCGTTAGACTCTATCTGATGGTGAAGTTCCAATTTTGGAGCACTGTGGAATGTGGAGTACACATTTATCACCATTCCTCCCAGGTCCACTCTGACCCGAAGTGTTTGTTTGTTTGTTTTACGGCATATCAACCTCAGTGGGTCATTTAATGCCGACAAAGTTTTGAAATAAATTCGTTCTTAATGGATAATCAATTTTGTTTATAAACACATGTTTTTCTATCTAACTCATAGATGGGACCCTAACAGGTACTACCACTCCCGGTCAGAGTGGACCTGGGAAAAGTGGTGATGAAGGGGTACTCCACATTCCTCAAATCTCCAAAACTGGAACCCCACCATCAGATAGTTTAACGTCATTCCCAGGACATAAAGACCCTCAGTAACCGCCTTCTAGCACCCATATGATAAAAAGGGTTGGGGGTTGCCAATAAGGGGAATAGGGCTGGGGCAATCATATAAATGCTAGGACTTAACATGACCAGCCGATTGATCGGAGGGGCCTCTCCGACCGACCGTCTAGCCCAAACAAGGACCAAAGTGGAATATTTTATGTCATGGACTGCTCAAGCCACCTGGGTTCTATCCTTATGCATGACGGGTCGCCACCCACGGCCAACAGGTGGCCCCATTGGGGGGAGTCTTGCCCGCTACAGAGGTGCAGTCGGTGTATTCTAACGACCCAGACTACAGGGCGGGACCCGAAGTGGTAGTACCTGTTAGGGATCCATCTATTGGTTAGATAGAGAAAAAAAATGAGTTAAAAATGTGTTTTAAAAGTTGAGTCTAAAATAGATTGAATACCCAACAAGAATAAATAAAAGAATACATATTCGACATGAAATAACCCAACATGGGTTTACGTGCCGTAAAATCGAACCAACCAACTCATCGATATCATCATGGGCCATGTTCACGAGTCGTTTAGAATATTCATAAAAAAAATGTTTTCTGACATAAAAAGAAAATGCCAATATTTCGCACACTACAGATTACTGATAATAAACTTATCGATTAGCCCCCGCCCCACTCTCTATTTTTTCCAAATCGATTATAAATTAGTATTTATTTATATTTCTCTCAATAGAACGTTTGGTCATTTTCGCTGGCAACTTTCATCGAATTGGTAGATTTAATCTTTATAAATAGAAACGGCCATCTTTAAATAATCGCCTAGACAATCTTAAAAACCAATAATTCTGGATTCTCTCATCAGCAAAATCTCCCCTACTCTCTCTCTCTCTCTCTCTCTCTCTCTCTCTCTATATATTATATATATATATATATATATATATATATATATATAGATGTGTGTATGTGTGTGTGTGTGTGTGTGGTGTGTGTCGTTCCTTCACTCGATCTTTCTCAGTCTGTTAATATATCTATCAATCTATTTATTTATCTATTTATCATTCATTGGTCTATGACTTCTGTGTATGTTTGTATGTATCCAAATCTCTCTTCTCTCTCTCTCTCTCTCTCTCTCTCTCTCTCTCTTCTCTCTCTCTCTTCTCTCTCTTCTTTATATATATATATATTATATATGATATATCTGTAATATATTATCTATCAAGTCTATTTATTTATCTTATTTATCATTTCATTGTCTATGCTTCTGTGTATGTTTGTATGTATACCAAGATCTCTCTCTCTCTCTCTAATCTGTTCTCTCTCTCTCTCTCTCTTATATATATATATATATAATATATATATATATATATAAATATTGTCTATTATCACCTTTACTTGTGCTGTTATGTATGTAAGTATGTATGTATGTATGAATAGGCATATCTAATCTATCTATCCACGTTAATCTGCTTTCATTGGTTATTCTATGTAATGTATGTATGTATGTATGCAATGTATTTAAATATCTCTCTCTCTCTCTCTCTACTCTCTCTCTCGTATATATATATTAATATTATTATATATATATATATATTATATACTATATAGCTTATCTTTCTTCACCTTCTTTTACTTGTATTCTGTGATTGTATGTATGTATGTATGCATGTTTAAGATCTCTCATCTCTCATCTCTCTCTCTATATACTATATATATTATATATATATTATATATATATATAGTAGTACCTCTCTCACACACACACACACACACACATATATATCTTTTCTCAGTCTGTTTATATATATCTCTAATTCTCTCTCTATCTCGTCCTCTTTTATTTGTTTTTGTGTATGTATGCATGTATGTATGAATCTCTCTTCTCTCTCTCTCTCTCTCTCTTCTCTCTCTCCTCTCTCTCTCTGTCTCTCTCTCTCAGTCTCTCTCTCTGGCTTTATTTGGTTGAAAAATAATAAAGAGCAACTTGATTAATTTAATGGATAACCAAACTGAACTGATTTAAAAGTTTATACTGTGATGTCACAGCATTTTTGTTTTAAAATGGAATAATTATCACAATACAGCTATTGCATTTCTTCAACAATCATTTATTTACATCTTTTAATCGTATGTAAAAACGATTTTATAAGTATCTTACCTTGTATTGGTATCTATCGTCCTCTCTCTCTCTCTCTCTCTCTCTCTCTCTCTCTCTCTCTCTCTCTCTCTCTCTCTCTCTCTCTCTCTCTCTTTCACTGTCCTTATCCCTCATTCTCTCTGTTTCTCTTTGAATGTGTCTCTCTCTGTCTCTCTGTCTCTTTGTCTCCCTGCCTCTGTCTCTGTCTCTCTGTCTGTTCTGTCTATATCCTCCCCCTCTCTCTCTCTCTCTCTCTCTCTCTATATAATATATATATATATATATATATATATATATATACATATATATATATATAATATATATATAGAGAGAGAGAGAGAGAGAGAGAGATAGAGAGAGAGGAGTGTTGTATACAATTGCATGGCTGTGTGACTGTGTGTACAACTATAAAATTCTCAAAAATATGCTTGTTTGAGCAGATGTGCATATATATATATATATATATATATATATCACGCACAAAGCACTGTCCCTGTCTATAGCTCTGCTGATGAGGCCTAATGGGCTGAAATGTACATACAGAGATTGACTTTTTCTCGATTTGTTTACGCTTTACATTTGGACCGATGTGCACGCCTAATTCATTTAGTTATAATTAATTGATTAACAGATTGGGTATGGCTTTAATTGGGCACATGATCTCCCACAAATTGTCGGCATTCGCCATTTTCAAACACACTGTTTGACTACTTCATATATATATATATATATATATATATATATATATATATATATATATATATATATATATTTTCTATTTGTGCGTGTGTCCGTCTGTGTTTACGAGTACATGACTGTGTATACTTGTGCGAATACTCAAAAGTATGAGTGCGCGAGCATGTACATCTGTGTATATGCATATTTGTATCTATATACATAGAAAAATATAGTTTGTGTGTGTGTGTGTGAGCGCGTGTGAGCATGTGTGTGTGTATATGTGTGTGTACGTCGGTAATATTCTCAGTAATATGTTTGTGTGCATATACATGTGCACGTGCACATACATATATATATATACACACACACACATATATATATATGAATATCGAAGAATATATTTTTGCATGCGTGCATTCATGTGTGTGTGTGTGTGAGCTTGTGTGTGAGTGTATGTGTACGTCGGTAAGAGTCTCATAAATATGTTATATGCATATACATGTACACGTGTGTGCACACACACACACACACACACACATGTTCTTCCTCATATCTCTGCAACATATATATACATTATACATACATATGCTTATATATATTATGGACATATGCATATGTATGTATATATACATGTATATATATATACATACATATATATATGATATATATATATATATACATATATATATATATGTTATATATATATCATATATATATATATGTATGTATATATATATACATGTATATATACATACATATGCATATATATCAGATATGTATGTATGTATGTATATATATATACATGTGTATATGTACACACATGTGCATATATTATATAATATATATATATATATATTCAATTAAGCACATATTCTCCCAAATATAATATATATAATATTAATAATATATATATATATAGGCGAATACATCAGCCAATTCTCGCCAGATATTAAAGCAATAATCCGGCAATATGAAAAAACAAAGGATAGGACTTGCAGACAGAAAATGGCTGCTTTATTTAACAATATATGCCTACAGGAGAAAATGCTGCTAATACACACATATATATAATATAATATATATAATATATATATATATTATGTTATATGTATATGTATATGTATATGTATGTATATGTATAATATATAAATATATATGAATATCGAAGAATATATTCTGCATGCATCCATTCGTGTGTCTGTATGTGTGTGTTTGTTTGTGTGTGTGTGTGTGTGTGTGTGTGTGTATGTGTGTGTGTTAGACTTTTCCCGCCAACCAGCTTCACAATGTCTTTCTTCTCTGACACGATGTGTGTGGTCATTGATCCCACTCCGACAACGACAACAACAGCCTCCGCTTCGAAGCTGCGTCGTCTTCTTCTTCTTCGTGTTTATTATTCTCTAGTCGGGCAACCAGGGAATTCGGATTGTTGTTGTTATTTAGTGAGGGAAGAGGTGGGTGCCGTTGCCTTTTTTTTTTCTTGGGGTGGTCAACATTCCATAGTCTCCCCGGAAAAAAATATCAAGCCATAAAAAAGGGAGTCCTGAAAATCAGAAGATAAATAAACCGAAAAAGGAAAAATTGAATTCCCCACTCCATTTCCACACACACACACACACACACACGCACACACACACGCACATACACACACACACTCCCCCCCCCCCCCTCTCTCTCTCTCTCTCTTCTCTCTCTCTCTCTCTCTCTCTCTTCTCTCTCTCTCTCTTTTAATCCTTACATTAACTTGGTTGGGAGTGGAAGCTGGTTACCACTAGGTTACTCCCCGCCCAGTTATCATGCACACACACACACACACACGCACACACACGCACATACATACACACACACACATATATATGAGGGGAGGCTATAGGAGAATCCGGAAGGTGTTCCGGCTTTACGTTCTTTTTTCAATACAACTTGTGCTCGTTGAATCTCAAAATACTTCTGCAAGCGAAAATGGAATTGCGATTTTTGGCATCATCGTCCACCTGCTTGCGAGGGGTAAATTGTCGCCATTTTAAATTATTAATTTTGTGTATGCGTTCTGTTTGTTTCAGCTTTTGTCTATGGCGTAGCATCAAGACTAAGTTGAGAATTGAGTTGTGCTTAAAGCAGCATCATGACACGATTAGCTCCTCCAGAAATTAGGAAACGACATGCTGTACTTCTTGGCATTCACACCGCAAACTCCAATGCGAAGTGTTTGGGCGTCAATATGTGGACAGTACAGATGATTCGAAAATAGTTTTTTTCATAAGAAAATTACTCTCGAATTTGTTGCTGAGATCCTGGTCATGATTGACAACGATCCCAGCTAGGTAACCAGGTCCATAGCCAGGAGCATGGTTCGAAAATTGCATAGGCGATAAACTGATTGTGATCTCTTGACTATATATAGTTAATTATGTAATATAGTAAAAATTGAAAAAAACGCAAGTTTCATTAACGATTGATGTTTAATAAGTCTACGCTGCAGTGTTTCGGTCTGTTTAATAAACCCTCATCAGGGATTTCGTTGGTCTAAGGAAAAAATGAATTGTTAATGAAAACAAAAGTCTGCGAGCCTCTGTTTTTGGTGTGTGGCTGCTTTTGTTGAAAGCATTGTGGTAGCCTTCAAAACCAGCCACCAAACCAATATATATATATATATATATATATATATATATATTATATATATTATATATAAATTTTTACTTGAAGGCATTTACAACGCATGTATCGCATAAAATTCGATACTTTTTCTTATAGAAAATGAACTTGACAAGTGTAATCCAGCAAAGGTGGCTCGGTGTGTAGAATACCGTACAGACTGTTTCGACTTTATAAAGTTTCATCAGCGGTATATACTAACGATTTCCCTCCGACAGAAATCGAAACCGGGACTTCAGCAGACACAGTGAAACACTAGTGAAACACTATATCGCCTCGGCCACAGTACACAGCTGACCATCCCAGCGAAATTAAGCTCGTCAAATGATACTACACTATACTATATATATATATATATATATATATATATATATATATATATATGTGTGTGTGTGTGTGTGTGTGTGTATGTGTGTACAAGAGTAATCCAAAAGTAAGGTTACCAAAGGAAACTGTTCGTGCGGCTATTAACAACAGTGTTCTGTTTGTTGTGCTAGCGCTTGCACTTGCGCCTACGCCTGCACCTACGTTTGCGCATGCGCCTGCGCCTGCCTCGCTTTTATGCTGTCTTGGCTTGGTAGTCGTTCCTGATGGAGCTCCCGATTGACGCTACTGCTTAGTGTGAAGTCCATGCAGTTATTAGGTTTTTCAATACAAAAGACATTAAACCGATTGAAATTCAACGTCAATTAACGGAAGTGTATGACCAGTCGTGCGTGGATGTCAAAACGTTTGCAAGTTTTGTCGGGAGTTTAAAACGGCGAGGTTCAACCCGTCCTCAACGACATGACGGCGAGCTGATACGACACGGGCATACAAAAACTGACGCAGCGCCGACAAAAGTGCATTGACCGAAATTACAATAATGTAGAAAAATAGATAGATGTTCAAACGTTAAAATGTTGTAAACATTGTTAACAATAAACAATAAACGTCTTCTGTGATTTCTGAATATTTTTGAGACGTTCCCTTTGGGGATTACCCGTGTATATTCTTCAAACAAAAATTATTTCGCGTACGCGTATGTATATGTGTGTGTGTGTGTGTGTGTGTGTGTGTGTGTGTTAGACTTTTTCCGCCAACCAGCCTCACAATGTCTTTCTTCTCTGACACGATGTGTGTGGTCATTGATCCCACTCCGACAACGACAACAACAGCCTCCGCTTCGAAGCTGCGTCGTTTCTTCTTCTTCTTCTTCATTGGGTCAGTCTGAAAATGTACTAAAATTTACCTAAATAAAAAATATTTATGAAAAGTTACCGTATTTGACGGCATATAGGACGCACGTTTTTTCCAAAATTTTGGCTCAAAAAATTGCCCTGCGCCTTATACATCGTAGGTGAAGTTTGAGACCTCCCGTAGGCCTAGGCTAATCTTCTCTATGATGCTCACTAACCCAGCTTACTCTCAGTACTTTTATCTACCCTGTACTGCCAATTGCTTTTATACAGCTATGTTTCTGTTTGTGTAATGCACAGCTAGACTGTTTTCAACAATATATGCTCAAATACACTAAAAACTTCTTTTTCCTGAATCTGACCTGCTGAAATGGGGGTGCGTTTTATATGCCCGTGCCGTCAAATACGGTAGTTTGAAAAAAAATTCACATTCATTTTTAGACCTTATTTCGTTTTTCCTTTTGTTTTGTTTTGTTTTTTTGTTTTTTTATTTGTTTGTTTGTTTGTTGTTGTTGTTGTTGTTATTGTTTTAATGATTGGGTTATTACTACTCATTAAATATCAAGGAAATATCTGGAGAAGGCCGGTGGGCACATTGGCCGAAACGTTGTACAGATAACAATGAAGATGAAAATAATAGTCCGAATAATCCTAACAATACTAAATATCAAGGACTTTTGGATGGCCCTAAAATATAAATTCTAATATGTAATCTAAATCTATGTCCTATGAAAGAAAACAGTATTTAAAAATTTACATTGCATTAAAATATAAAGGATATTCATAAAGTCTTGCAGCAGTTCTAAAATCTAAAACTTAGTAATTCACATTATACAAATGATAGAATCATTTAGTAAAAACCAAATGAAATTTCAACAAGACTGCCAACTTTGTTATTAGATCTTAAATCTGATACATGACCTTATAGTATGACCGTAGTTCAACAAATAAAACTACAAACATTAATAAAAATGACCCTAGTTTAAATTGAAATTTTCATTTTTTTTAAATAAGACTTTTATGTTGTCTTCTGTTTCTTTTTTTTTTTTTCTTTTTTTTCTTTGTTTTTTTTTTCTTTTTTTTGGGAGGGGGGGGTTCAAGAAAAAGAAGAAAAAAGTTTTAATTCTTTTTATTCTTCGAACCTAAAATAACGTAAAATTTGTACATGTTTTAATCCCTAATTCAAAATATTTGTCTAATTACCTCTAAAACCATAGTTAAAAAAAAGTTTTCTCATTTCTAAGGTTATTATTATCTTTTTATTAAAACTAATGAGAAACTTAATTAAATTTTTATGAATAATTTTTCGAAGCCTGTAAAAATAAATCTCCAAAATTACATGAATATTAATTTTATCTACAATTATTTTTATATCATTATCAAGAAAGATTGGAGGAAAATGCTGATATAAATTTTATTTGAGGAAATAAAAAAGAACCAGAAATATCTTCATTTGAATATTTGTTTAAATTTCCAAGAATCTCACATTCCACAATAAAATTCGCCAATTTTCTCGGATCTCTCTTCCAATTATTTCTCGGTGTTTGTGTATCAAATACTTTCATTTTTTTACTGGAAAAAATTGATTTCCGATCAAATTGATCAAAATTTAACTTTTTAATCTCATAAACTTTGAAAAATCTTCAAAAAATAAATATTTTACCTGCCCGACAAAAAATTACAATCAATAAGTCTTTAAATCGTTAAAACTTTTCACGAATAGGACCATCCAGGATTTTACATTTCCTAAAAGAAGTGGGATTGTACTAAAAAATATGAGTAATTGAACAATTGTTAAAATCTCTATATATATATTTGTTTTCTACCAAAATATCGCTACGAATCCAAAACTTAGTCGACATTGAATGACCCACCGAGGTTGATATGCCGCAAAAAAAAAATCAGAACAAAGTGATGATAGCTATAATTAATTTATTATCTACTCAAACAATATCACAAAGGGGGGGGTCTGCAGATCTGCGGAAAATATCGTATTTGAATAAGTAATGAATAAAAAAAGTTTTGTTTTCAAGTAACTTTTAATGACTACATTTTGAAGAATATTTATTTATCTAACTCCTCCGCATGAGTAGGTTGTAACACAAGATCGATTTGTTAAGCGTAGTTTAACAGGTTTCAATTCAGAGTTTTCCTTCTTTTAGACTGGTTGCCTAACCAAGAATAAAGAGCACAGTCTGTCGTACTCTCTACCCATAGCTGGAGGGAGAATAGTTGGATACATACTTTTTCCAATGGTATTAGCGATATGTGAAATGCAAACAGTCTCGTTCAAAATTTGAACTCATCTCGCCGTGTCCATTTTCTACGACAATAACCTATAACTAGAAGGAGAATAGTTGGATACATGCTCTCATTCGAAGGTGGAACATTGCTATTGAGAGAAACGGTTACTATGAGGAAAGCTGGGATATGATACACAGAGAACCAGCTTCATTTTCATGTATGATACATGTTCCTGTGTTGGTAATTATACCTGTCCTAAACAAAAGGGCATTACTTTTTTACTAAATTTCGAATTTGTTTTGTTTCCATATATTTTATTTAGCCAACCCCTCTGCCACGAGTACGATTAGGCATAAGGTCAGTTTTTTAAGCTGAGTACAGCTAGTTTGAATTCGAGTTTTTCTCCTAGACTGGTTGTCAAAACAAGGCTAAAGGACCCAACTACCCTACTATTTATTCAATATTGGGAGGGGGAGAAGAGATGGTTAGCTGGTTAGTTGGATTTTACGGCATGTCAAACCTTGGGTTATTTTAAGTCGAAGACGTTTTGATTTTATTAATTTTTGATGAGTATTTAATTTTTAAATGATTCTTTTCTATTTAACCTATAGATGGGACTCGCATTAATGTGCTAGATGGCCGTTGAGCGAGAAGCTTCCTCCGACCTTCATAGGTTTTGTTTTTCGTCCTGCTGGGTGTCTAGCCATCCTACTCACCAGGCAAGCTACCGGTTTAGTCGCCGATGATCCGACTATGAAACAGGTAGTACGGGGTTACATAATACCCATAGCGCTTTGTGCGACCTGACTAAGAAATACCTGGGTTGGTATCCAGGCGCGTAATAGTTTAATAACCCCTGCTGCCTTGTGGGTATCCTCTGAATAGGAAATGGCTAAGGGAGAAAACCCTGACAGAAATTACGGCTTGGACTCCGTTAGTTAGTTCAGTGTGTAAAACACTATCTGGCAATTCCTACAGCCAAACTGACGCCGAATGTATTAGTTCACATTTCCTTCGGATCACACCAGCGAGGCAGAGAGGTGGGGGGGGGCTGTCACTTGGGCAACCCATACATGGGCCTCCATACATCTTGCCGGCTATTTTTCTTTTGCTCTGAAGATAGGACTAACAGGTACTACCACCCAGGCCAGAGTTGACCTGGGAGAAATGGCGATGAAGAGGTAGCCACACTCCTCAGAGCTCCAAAATTGAAACTTCATCATTAGATGCAGTTTAATGTCATACTTAGGATACGAGAAGAGATGGATTCATGCATTTCTCAAGGGCATTAGCGCTAAGTGAAACTCAAACAGCGTCCAGGACTTGAACTCGAGTCAATGAGTCCATTTTCAACGACGGTAACCGTTACGCTAAGCGTGTGTGTAAATATATGTTTTGTTTAAGTGTGTGCGTTCACCATCTTCTGAAGTTACTACACAGAAATAAGCAAAACTTTAAACTCCAATTGAAAAAAAAAAAAACCTTTATACAGTGGACGAGAAAAAACAGAAAATCCTGTTTGTATATTCCCATTTTCATTTCATGCTCTCTTCTCTCTCTCTCTCTATATATATATATATATATATAATATATATATATATATATATATGCCTCTCTCTCTCTCTATATATATATATAGAGAGAGAGACCCTCTTTCTCTCTCTCTCTCTCTCTCTCTCTCTCTCTCTCTCTCTTTCTCTCTCTCTCTCTCTCAATACATATATATATATGTGTGTATATATATATATGTATATATATATACATATGTATATCGAGGCCAATGAATATATATGTGTGTATCTCTCTCACTATATATATATATATATAATATATATTATATAATTGTATATGTATACATACATATATATATTATATGAGTGTGTGTGTGTGTGTGTGTGTGTGTGTGTGTGCCGTGAATTTGTATATTTGTGTTAGTAAGTATCAGTGTTGAGGCTTCTCGTGACTGGATATTGTCTGTCACCATAGCATAAATACGCAAAGAAGAAGAAGAAGAAGCACTTTTCGCCAGATAAGTGCTTGCAAGAACACTTAGCCAGAAATACAGAAAACAAAGCTAAAAGCCAAACAGGTACTCTTAACTAACATACAAACAAATTCGCGCCTGTAGCTCAATGCTTAGACATTTTCTTCTATCTTATTCCGCTAACAACAAATAAACCGTTTAAACACCATTTTCACTCGAGCAACAATCGAAATCCATTGGATATGAAGATCGTGGTGATAAAGAAACAACACAGCATAAAAAGAAAGGCTTATCAAAAATATTAGTTTCCTTTCAAATTAACAGTCTGAAAAATCCAAATAATCCAATTTCATTTGTACTATTTGGATTATTTGGACTATTGTGCTCATCTTTTTGTTTGTGATAGATAGGAATACTTGGAACTATATAACTGTGTGTAAATCATTTGTATTAAGAATGATGTGGCATTCGCCAAGGAATCGCATGGTTCCAGATTCGAACAACTCGTCGCATGAGTTGCAAAGCTTGAGTAGTCCTATCTGTCCGGTAAAGTGTCCGTTGTAGTGCTCCGACTTTGCAAAAACAATCTTCTTGGTCCATTGTTAGCGAAAAGGGGATATGTTCCCTTACTATTTCTCTGTTTCAATTGGACACATGGCCGAGTGGATTAGGCAGGTAGGTTAAAAGACAGTTCTAAGTGACAGTTATCTCTGGTTCCCGAGTTCAATCATGAGTGAAAGCAGTTAGAAAAATAATTAACACAACTCCTACCCCAGCTTGGGTTAGCGGAATGAGAACAGGATACCCCCGTGGAATAAATAAAGGGTTAGGTTCAAAATTCCGTGATGGCTCCCGAATACGACAAGAAAGTTCCCGAGTTCGAAAAGAAGGTTCCCGAGTCCGAGAAGGTTTTCGACAAGAAATACCTGAAGAAGGCCCGAGGGTATATCGGCCGAAACGTTGTACAAGTAACAATGAAGATGAGGACAATAGTCCGAATAACGCTAATAATACTGTTCCCTTACTGTTCTGCTGATGCCGATAATAAGCAACTCAACCTACTTTACTTTTTTACAAGTTTAGTAATTTTAAGATTAGTAATTGTTTACTACGGATTATTATTGTGATTAGTTAGCTGAAAGCTTATAATAACTTGCAAATTATTGGTGTAAGATAGAAATACTTGTAACCATATATATATTTACCAACTCCTCCGCACGAGTAGGATGTGACACAAGGTCAATTTCTTAAGCGGAGTTCAACAGGTTTGAATTCAGAGTTTTCCTTCTCCTGGACTGGTTGCCTAACCAAGGTTAAAGAGCCCAATCTGCCCTGCTAATTTACCCATAGCTGGAGGGAGAGTAGGATTCATACTTTTCCCAAGGGTATTAGCGCTAAGTGAAATGCAATTACCACGTCCAGGATGTGAACTCGGGGCGACGAGTCCATTCCCAAGACTTTAACCATTACACCACGCGCTTGTAACCATATAAGTGTGCCCAAACAAATGATTCTTATTAAATAATTCTCGTGAAAATGATTTTAATTTTTAACACCATGAAACAACACAAAGTTCTGGTTCTCTGAATTTTTTAGATGAGGCTTGATAATTTGGATTATTTGGATTATTCAGACTATTGTCCTCATCTTTATTGTTATCTGCACAACGTTTCAGCCGATGTGCCCTCCGGCCTTTTTCAGGTATTTCTTGTCGGACTGGAAAGCTTTCTCGAACTCGGGAACCTTCTTGTCGTAATCGGGAGCCATCTCTGAACTTTGAACCCAGTTCGAGAAAGCTCCCGAGTTTGCGGTGTTCCTGAGCAGGATGTGACACAAGATCTATTTGTAAGCGGGGAATTCAGAGTTTTCGTTCTCCTAGACCAGTTGCCATTCCAAGTTTAAAGAGCCCAGTCTGGGTGACTGAAAAGTCTATGACTTGCAACACTACATTTTGGCCCTTACTTAGGCGAGACGGGCGGTCAGTGAGACACCCTCTAATCAATCGGCTTGTCACGTCCAGTCCTAGCTCCATTGTCCTAACTCCATTGTCCCTTATGGCAAACCTCCAACAATTTTTATCATATATGTGCTCGAAGGTGATGGCTGAGGGTCTTAGTGTCCTGGGTATGACATTAAACTGCATCTAGTGGTGAAGTTCCAATTCTGGATCTCAGGGGAATGTTGGGTTATTTTATGCCGAGGACGTTTTGTTTTATTTTTTCTTGATGGGAATTCAAAATTTTCTTTAAACATTATTTTAAAGTCATTTTTCTATCTAACCCATATTAGACCCTCACCGGCACTACCACTCCCAGTCTGAGTGGATTTGGGAGTAATGGCGATGAAGGGGTACTCCACACTTCCCAAAGCTCCAGAATTGTAACTTCACCATTAGATTCAGTCAAACGTCATACCCAGGACACAGGGGTTTACAGTGTGTATTATACAAGGGTATAAACTGTAATACGAGCATCGATTTCTACGAAATTAATTTTCGAGATTCAATTCGTTAAAGCTCTGTGTGTTTGTGGTTCACAATCGGGTGACGTGATGTTGTCTCTTTCGTTTGACCAACAACATAACCTTTTCATAAATTTCGTTAAATCGTGGAATTTTGGGCCGAGAGAGGTTGAGAGCTTTTTGTCAAAATCAATCGCAAAGAAAAAGCCCAGACAATCACATCCTGGCAGTAAATTGAGATCTGACAGTTAGGAGAACAAATAGTGTTATTGTTCTCGTCAGTGGGTTTACATGTCCCTCCAGCAAAAGAGAGACAATTATTTGCTGAGGGTCTTTCTTCTTTCGGTGAGTTTTAATTGCATTACACAGGCCGTAAACGCTATCTTTGCCAATCGACAGGTCCCACCTTAATTGTTAACTAATGAAGACAAAAACCACAGCGAATACCCCATTGAGTGGATTTATTAAAAGTATGTATTATAGAACAAACAATAATTTCTGAGAGAGAGAGAGAGAGGGAGAGAGAGAAGGGTGGGGGAAGGGGGAGAGAGAGGTGGAGAGGAGACACTGATAAAGACAATGAGATTCTACAGGCGAGTACACAGATGGATAACTAGTTTGTATGAGAGAGAAAGAAAGAGTGAGGGAGAGAGAGAGAGAAAGAGAAAGAGAGAGAGGCGGGAAAAGAGACACTGATAAAGACAATGAGATTCTACAGGCGTGTACACAGACTGATAACTAGTTTGTATGAGAGAGAAAGAAAGAGGGAAAGAGAAAGAGAAAGAGAAAGAGAATGTGTGTGTTGTGTGAGAGAGAGAGGTGGGGTTACAGATATATACACAGAAAGATCGGTGGATACACACTGGATATACACACCGAACACAAAGAAAAATATTCCACAGGCAGATAGCTGGAAAGAGAGAGAGAGATAGAGAGAGAGAGAGAGAGATAGAGAGAGAGGGGCTATAGAAAAGACAGATTCTACAGGAGATTATACAGATTGATAGCCATAGAGAGAGACACACACAGACAGATAGACAGACAGAGAAAGACAGAGAGAAAGACAAAAAGAGAAAGAGGGGACACAGACAAATCCTGCAGCCGAGTAAACAGATAAAGAGAGAGGGGGAGAAGAGAAAGAAGAAAGAAAGAAAGAAAGAAAGAAAGAGCAACAGAAAGTGAGCTAGTTAGAGAAACAGATAGATTGATAGGAAAATAGATATTCTAGAGGTAAATACACAGTCATATGTGGAGAGAGACACACGTAGCCAAAAAAGAAGATTCTATATGCGGTTACACAAACATCTAAAAAAATGAGAGAGAAAGAAAGAGAGAAGTAGATAGATAGAGAGAGAGAGGGAGAGAGAGTGAGAGAGAGGAGAGAGAGAGAGGGGGTGAGACAGGCACACACAGAGATTATACCTACAAAACTTCATACTCAGAAGACATAAACAAATGAAAGAAGGTTAACTTAGATTGATAGATATATAGACAGATTGATTGATTGATAAAGAGAAAGAGAGAGAGAGAAGAGAGAGAGAGAGAGAGAGAGAGAAAGAAAGAAAGAAAGAAATGCTGAAATATATATAATATATATTATATATATTATTATAGATAGATAGATAGATAGATAGGAACTGAATATATATAAATTGATAGGTTAGAGAAACAGACTATGTCAGACAGAGTGTGAGAGACAGAGACAGAGAGAGAGAGAGAGAGAGAGAGAGAGGAGAGAGAAAGAAACATACTGAAATAGATAGATAGATAGATAGATAGACTGAATATATATTAATTGATAGGTTAGAGAAACAAACAAAGTCAGACAGACAGAGTGTGAGAGACAGAGAGAGAGAGAGAGACAGAGAGAGAGAGAAAGAGAGAGAGAGAGAGAAAGAAACATGCTGAAATAGATAGATAGATAGATAGATAGATAGATAGGAACTGAATATATATAATTTGATAGGTTAAAGAAACAGACTAAGTCAGACAGACAGAGTGTGAGAGAGAGAGAAGAGAGAGAGAGAGAGAGAGAGAATAAACATGCTGAAATAGATAGATAGATAGATAGATAGGAAAGTCAGACAGACGGAGTGTGAGAGACAGAGAGAGAGAGAGAGAGACAGAGAGAGAGAGAGAAAGAGAGAGAGAGAAAAGAGAGAGAGAAAGAAACATGCTGAAATAGATAGATAGATAGATAGATAGATAGGAACTGAATATATATAAATTGATAGTTTAGAGAAATAGACTAAGTCAGACAGACAGAGTGTGAGAGACAGAGAGAGAGACATACAGAGCAGAGACATACAGAGAGAGAGACAGAGACAGAGACAGGGAGAGGAGAGAGAGAGAGAGAGAGAGAGAGAGAGTTTCCACAGATCATAGGGATAATGTAAAATTAAACGAAGAACAAATGTATCCGATAAGTCATTACACGCTCAGCTTGATGGATTTTGATGTGTTTCTTATTGAATAAATTTCTTTCATTCGAGCCTCGATGTCAGCAAGACAGAAACCTTTTGTGATCTGCCAAAAGGACTTCACGTTAAGGCAACTGAAGCGTTTCACCAACAAAAGACCTGATCGTCTTTCTCATCTTTCTCCCCGGCCACCATTCATTATTATCCACTCATTACTTCTCCCCCACCCTTCTAATGATTATTATCAACGTTATTATACGAGCATAGTATCCGTCAAAAATAACGGAATTAGTTACGTAAGTTTGTATGTATTTATGAGATGAGGCTTGATATGAATAATTTTGATATTTCGGGCGGTTGTCCTCATCGTTATTGTGATATGTATAAATAAATACAATGTTCTGGACTCTTTAAATTAATAAGTATTATTTGTATTATTCAGATTATTGTCCTCATTCTTCATTGTTATTTGTACAACGTTTCAACCGATGTGCACTCCGGCCTTCTTCAAAAATTCAGAGATATCTTTAAATTAAGTTTGATTAAAACGGTTAGGTAAGTAATAGTATTCTTTACGTCATTTTGAAATTTATCTTTTTAGAATATGTAATTTTCTTCCATTTTATTTTTATATATCTAATCACATAATTTTGGTAGCATTTATGCTGCTTGGAGTCATTTGAACTAGTGGTAATGATTTCAGCCCAGAAACCACGTTTGAATTTAAGGTTATCGTCTGATGATGACTTATTTTAAGGTAATTAAAAAAAAACTAAATAATGTCCGATGTTACAGTGGCCTGAACATTGTGTTTATACATACTACAATAAAGACGAGGACAACAGTCCGAGATATCAAAATTATAGTTACGTACGGTTAAGTATTTCTACCTAACATTTTTAGAGTGTAAGATATGTGGTTGTCATCTTGTCGTCTTAGTTGGGTTCTTTTGACTAAGGGTTTCTTCTAATGCCTAACTTTACTCATCGTAATTAATTAAATGTCCAATTGGACACATGGCCGAGTGGATAAGGCAGTTAGGTTAAGACAGTTCTAAGTGGCAGTTATCTCTGGAACCTGAATTCAATCCTGAGTGAAAGCAGTTAGAAAAATAATTAATTAACACAACTCCTACTCCAGCTATGGTTAGCGGAATGAGAACAGGATACCCGTGAAATAAATAAAGGGTTAGGTTCAGAGTTCCGTGATGGCTCCCGAATACGACAAGAAAGTTCCCGAGTTCGAAAAGAAGGTTCCCGAGTCCGGAGGTTCCGAGTCCGAGAAGGTTCCCGAGTCCGACAAGAAATACCTGAAGAAGACCGGAGGGTATATCGGCCGAAACGTTGTACAAATAACAATGAAGATGGGGACAATAGTCCGAATAACGCAGATAATACTAATCTTCAAGCCTCATCTCAAACATTCAGAGAAATAATTAAATGAACTATAAGACTTTTATTTCCTGATCAAGATTTTATTCAGCCAATTCTTATTCGCCGCGCGGATAAGAATCAACCTCGCAGTAGCAGGTCTACTCTGCCTCAATGTCAAGTCGGAACTAAAATCTAAACTAACTAATCATGTGACGCGCGAGATTCGCACCTCTGGAGTCAGGGTTACTAACAGTCCTGGTATTTTTCCACTGGTTGATCTGAAAGCCAATGGCCCCTTATTCAGCTACAGGGTTTGTCAATAATTAATGATACCATGAATTGTAAAATAAACTGTTCTCTAATGATAAATATCATCTTAATATTCTCGTTAAATGTAGATATTCACCAACCTCTCCGCTAGATTTCTTTTCAAAACAGACAGGCCCTGACTACTTAGAAAACTGCTGCAACACAATCTTCCTAGATCCATTTCCCTATATATGATATTGAGTCTTACTAAACTAAAACTATTGAGAAGAGAAGAAACACGAAAACAAAAAGGTTCAAATAACGCGCAAGAGATAATATCATTAGAATCGCATTTTACGCATAAATTGCAGTAGATTATGGAAAGTCCCAAAGTAGACTACAAAGTTTAGGGTATTTCCGTGAAATGTAATGCTTTTTATTTGTAATTAATGATATTATCTCTTGCGTGCTATTGTGCATTACTACAAAAAAAATTGGAATAAAGATAAACGCAAAAGGAAACAGATTTAATTTTTTTTAATGGAGGCCAATCGGCGCGATAAAAACCTAAAAGAAAATCCCCTCAAAATCTTCTTCTCTCATCGTCCCGCCATAATACCTACTCTCATCATTCACCCCCCCCCCATACACACACACACTTTGCCTCAGTCTGGGTTTTATTGACGGAAGGCGAAATCGCTGGAAAGACATTTCTAAACTATTTGCACTGATATTTTGACGCGGGACTTTCTGTCTTCCTTTTAGCTGACGGTATACATGTTTATTTGTTTCGGGGGTTTTCTTTCTGAAATTTGAGTCAATTTTTTTCCTTTCTCCCCTTTTTACCAGAGTTTTCTTTGGTTTTCTTACCTTTTTGCTTAAGCTGTTAAACTAGGTTGTTTACATTCATATATATACATATACGTTCCGATTTTAGTGTGAGAGAGGACAAACCGGTGCAAATCAAAGTGTTACCGAAAAAAAAAAACACCCGCAAAGACAAAAGAAAAAACTGTTGAGAATAAGTGGCAACATCAATGTCAAATGAACGAAAAAAATACTAAATAAATAATTTTGGCTTAGTCTGGCACAAGGCCGAAAAAGAAGAGTATCGAACGCGCTACGCAGGTCAGCCATTAGAAATTATAAAATCTTATTTCTTTTTTTGATATTTGTGTTTCTATTTGTTCATCGAAGATGTTACGATTCGTGTAGCCATTTTAAGGCTGTAGTTGAAAATAGTTTTACAGTGGAGGTCCTTTGGGGCATAAAGTTTTATCCTTTCTTGAAGTAGAAAGATGTAGTATCAGTTTTAATCCTTGTCAGCTGATCCGTGTTAAAGAGTTGTATAATCCTCGTCTGTTGGTCCGTGCTAAGTTGTATGATCTTTGTCTGTTGGTCTGTAGATCCAGCGAGCAATTGTAGGACAATTCATCAACGCCTTTAAATAGTAAATTAAATACATGTTTGGGTGTTCTGATTGGCCTATTCATCCAACGCTGTTTTGGAACAGTCTATAAGTAAAGTAGTGTTCATTAGCACATCTTATACCACAAATATGCCAACAGAAGAACTATACGAGGGTCGACTGAAAAGTTAATAGTCTGAGCAAGATATAGGAAAAATATGGGTTATCCTCCCTAAGGCTGTGAAGCTGGAAGTAGGAACAGCTGGGTGAAGGAGAGTCTATGGTCCTATGGAAGACTTAGCCAAAGCCCACTTACCCGTAAGCAGCTAGGCAGAAAGAAGAGAGCAGCAGCCTTTCTGATGGACAGTTACGAGGGTCCACAAGAAGAGCCGTAAACGAAACTACCACGAGAAATCTTAATCTCACCAGATATTCACTCGCTAAGATAAATGTTTAATGCAAATTAAACTTGTTACATTGTAAGATTTTTGACCGCTAAAAGCAATCTTTAATACGCACAATATAAACGTCTTTGAAACTATCTATTTGACTTGTGTTTTTCCATTCTTACGACTCATATGAAGAGTCGTTGATAATTTCCCATAGATACACTTATGGAAGATGACCAAATGAGGTATATTTTTCATACTCCCCCTTTAAACTTGTTAAGATTATTGACCGCCAAAATGATATGTTTTAGCAACCTTTAATATGCACAATATAAACGTCTTTGAAACTATCTATTTGCCTTGTGCTTTTCTATTCTTACGACCTATATGAAAAGCCGTTAATGATTTCCCATAGATACTCTTATGGAATATTATCATATTTATTTTTCATACTCCCCTTGTGATCCACTCACTTGGATCAGTATTGTACTATTTGAATTCCATTAATAAAAAAAATCCGACTCGGAACCACAAGGTTCCAGTTTCAATACTGGCCTTAATCAACTCAGCTCATGAGTAGCACAGGGATATCCGTGATCTAACGCTAGGGAAAAGGGGATAGCCTCTCTCGATCTCTGGCTGATACTGACACTAGGCCACTCCGTCGACTTTACTTATATATATATATATATATATATTGGGGAGAATATGTGCTTAATTGAAGTCGTACCTAATTTTGAAAGTTAATTAATTAGTAATAAATTAATTAGGCGGGCATACCTATTCAAATGTAAGGCTAAACAAATCGAGAAAAATCAAACTCTGTATGTACATTTCGGCCTATTAGGCCTCATCAGCACATATTCTCCCAAAAATTGTCGGCTAAAAAAACCATATCAAAACACATCGTTTGTGTATTTACTTCTCATATATATATATATATTATATATATATATATATATATTGTGTGTGTGTGTGTGTGTGTGTGTGTGTGTATGTGTGTGTAAATTATTAATGCTATGTATGCTTACGTGTGTCTAAAATGTGTGCGTATATTTAGAATGCATTGTTTGTGTGCGTATGCGGAGGATGTATGCAAGGTGTGTATGTGTGCAGGTCTAAGGTGTGAATGTGTGCATGGAACGTGTGCTTTCATATATATATGTGTTGTGTGTGTGTGTGTGTGTGTGTGTGTGTGTGTGTGTGTGTGTGTGTGTGCGTGTGTGTGTGTTCATATGTGCGCGCGCTTGCGCGTGTGCGCGTGATTCTAAAATGACAAATGTTTGTATTCGTGATGCAAGTAGACATTTTAACCGCGTCTCGACTACTAACCAACCCACCACAACCACGTGTTTAATGCGAAAGAATATTCCCCTCCCGCCACCCCATTCTCTCTCTCTCTCTCTCTCTCTCTCTCTCTCTCTCTCTCTCTCTCTCTCTCTCTCTCTCTCTCTTCTCGAACTAGTCACGTTCTGTAATAAACGGGAAAAGTTCAAATTGGGAAATAAGATCTCAAATGACTGAATCCCCAGTAATGACACCAATAGGAGTGTTGCGATGCTGCGTTTTCAAGTAATTGGTCGCGGGGAATTGAAGGTGTTGAACTAATATGGATTCCATCGACCCCCACCCCCCACACCCCGGCATCAGTGCATACAAAAGAAGAAAAGAAGAGAAAGAAAGAAAATAAATGTTTGCTGTGGCCAATATGCCTTTCAGTATCCTTTATATATATATATATATATATATATAGAGAGAGAGAGAGAGAGAGAGTCATTCACAGACACGTGTTTCGACTTATCAAGTCTCTTCAGTGTGGCTAGACATTTTGTGAGCTACCTATATATATATATATATATATATATATATATATATATATATGTAGCACACTAAATGTCTAGCCACACTGAAGAGACTTGATAAGTCGAAACACGTGTCTGTGAATTTCTGTGAATTTCGACTTATCAAGTCCCTTCATAGCGGCTAGACATTTTGTGAGCTACCTATATAATATATATATATATATATATATATAGGTAGCTCACAAAATGTCTAGCCACACTGAAGATACTTGATAAGTCAAAACACGTGTCTGTGGATGACTATATATATATATATATATATATATTCACCGCCAGGATAATGCAATGATCATCTGTTTACAGATTTGATCTCTCTGGTGATCGTAAAGTATATACACAGATGTATGTATTTAAAAGAGTTAAAACACCGCTCCATAATGGCAGCTGGTGATGGTCTAGAGGTTAACAGATCGGGCAGACGTAAAGTCAGTCGGGTTTTGCTCCTGGTCGGAGTTAGTTGCTGTGTCTAGGCACATTGAAGACACGTGAAACGTCGAAACACGGTGTCTGTGGATGACTTTTATATGTATAGGTAAATGGTATAAAATATTTCCGTGATAGGATTCAACTAAATTTGAGGACTCAAACATTTTATTATAATGGATATTTGGTGTATGTCTGTCTGTCTGTCTGTAACCGGAACTACGTCACTGTTTACGTCACAATACTCTCAGGAATTGCGTAATTTTACTAATGAGTATTTAATTTATTGTCAAAATCATTAATACATTGAATAAATCTTATTTATTTACGAGGCCTCTAGGCAAATCTGAATTTGCTTCTAAACATCCCATGTTATTAGCGCGTTTAAAATCCTGCAATGTGTCATATATATCACTAGGAAATAAATGTGCACATTATATATGGCGTGTTTATTTGCATACTGGTTTTAAGGAAACCGGGTTTAATAGATGATTTTAAAAAAACACCCAATATGAGTCTAGGTAAAAAAAATCATGCACAAGTGAATAGGCAGATATTCTAGGCGAAAACAAGACATTAGGTTTATAAGTTTCCAACATTCACACTGGACACATAGCCTAGTGGATAAAGGGGTTATGTTAAGACAGTTCTAAGTGACAGTTATCTCTATACTAAAGGTTTCAATCCTGCTCAGGAGCAGCAGTATCATAGAATAATAATTAACACAGCTTAACACCTGTACCCCAGCTATGGTTAGCGGAATGACAACAGGATACCCCCGTGGACTGAATCAAGAGTTGGGTTCAAAGTTCCGTGATGGCTCCCGATTATGACAATAAGGTTCCCGATTACGACAAGAAGAGTCCGACAAGAAATACCTGAAGAAGGGCGGGGAGCACTTCGACCGATAACAATGAAGACGAGGACAATAATTCGAATAATACAAATAATACTAATTATCAAGCTTCATCTAAAAAATTCAGAGAAATGATTATTATTTGGTATTATACATTTTTTACCGAGGATTTCAAGTAGATTACCCTACTGAACCCAAACTCAATAATGACTAGGATTTACCAACAGAAAAACTAAGCGCCTGAAATGGCGACCAGAATTTTATCGTTATTAAACGAGAAATTACATCATTTGACATTATTTAACTATTTTTCAGCTAACATCATAGGGTGAAGCGCAGTGGTATACTGGTTAGAGTCGCAGGAAATGAACTCTTTTTAAGTTTTGAAGGGTTACACCGGAGTGTAGACTTTAGGGTTCTAAAGATTGAGATATATAAAAAGATATATTTCAATTCACCGCCATCAATTCAAGCGCTTATTTAAGAACATAATGTTCGATACTGGAGACACACTCTTTTCCGAGACGCTAATATATATATATATATATTATATATATATATATGTGTGTGTGTGTGTGTGTATATATATATTATATATATATATATATATATGATAAAGGAGATGACTTACCGGGGAATAGAATATTGGTCGATACAAATATTTACCGCATAAGTCAGGGTTATAAAGAATAGGAAGGGCTCAATGCGTTAGTAGAGCGGATTTAGTACAAAGGTATATATATATATATATATAGAGAGAGAGAGAGAGAGAGAGAAAGAGAGGAGAGAGAGAATAGAGAGAGAGAGAGATAACATACTTAAGTTTCACCAAAAAAGGATCATCAGGGTTAATTATAATGAATTACTCAAGAAATTGATTAATTAAAGACAATTGCGGAAGTGAATAATTCAATTATAATAATACAAATACAAATAATAGTTCTATTAAAATTCCGCAATTGTCTTTAATTAATCAATTTCTTGATTAATTAATTGCAATTATTCCTAATGATCCTTTTTGGTGAAACTTAAGTAGGTTATATATATATATATATATATATATATATATATATATATATATATATATATATATATATATATATATATATATATATATATATATATATGTACATCTTTTTCTTAACTCATGAATATTCTATTTAAAAATGGGTTAATAGAAATTTTGCAGATTTTGATACTGAATCTCCCCAACATTCAGTGTCACTTTGATTAAGGTATGTAAGTCTGTAAAATTTGCTGAATTTGAGGAAAACTGCAGTAACCAGAAAACCTTAATTCAACCTTAACGTTTAACTCTCTCTCTCTCTCTCTCTCTCTCTCTCTATATATATATATATATATATATATATATATATATATATATATTATATATATATATGTGTGTGTGTGTGTGTATCTATGTATCTATCTTAACATTTTTATTGAAATTTTTTGTTTGTTAAGAAGATACTTTTGAATACACACACACACACACACACACACACACACACACACACACAACATATATATATAATATATATATATATATATATATATATATATATATATATATACCATATACACACAGGTAAGCCTGATATATTTGTTGAATGTCTCTGGCGTTATTTTGCACTCTTATCGCACTTATCATAAAGGAATGTAAACATTTCTTTTTTAATCTTGTTTTCTCAAAATCGTGCAAACGATTCAAATCATACAACAACCATGGTGTGTGTGTGTGTGTGTGTGTGTCTGTGTCTATATGTATGTATGTATATATGTATGTACATTCATATACATATATGCATATATACATATTTTAATATATATATATATATATATAATATATATATATATAGGGTGCTATGAGTAAATTGTCGCCATTTTAAATTATTAATTTCGCTAATGCACTTTGTTTACGTTTTTGTCTACTGTGCAGCAAAGAGTCTGTGAGGAAAGCAGCATGATGACTCAATTCATTACTCCATAAATTTCAAAATGGCATACTTTACAGTTTGGTATTCATTGGCGCTCCAATACAAAAATTTCAGATTGTTTGGGTGTCAATCTGAGGACAGAGTAAATGATTTGAAAAGAATTGGATGAGTCCAATGGTGATTATTAGGGTACGGCAACTCGGAAACCTCGATCTGATCGTTCTGATAAGAAAAGAACTCCGGAATTTCTTAGTGAGATTCACACGCTATCATTAAAAACGATTCCAGGTCCATAGCCAGAGACATATGAGTTTTACAATTTGGTGGGCCATCCTTTAGGCTTTAAGCAAGAGCGCTTGTCCAGTGGAAATCCTCGATAAAGTATCCTTTGGTTCTCCCTAGTATTGTAAGTTCCTCCTCAATGGTTGCAAATGAACTATCGCAAGTATCAGTGTTTAAGTAGTGAATCAGCCACGCATTATGGCTGTTGATTGGCGCAGGAATAAACCACGTGACGTGACCACGCCCAGTCTATAAAGTTAGGTGGTGTATTGCAGTGTTTTAGTTTCTTATCAGACAGGTAGTGCACGAAGACATTCACTATTTCTCATACAAGATTAGAAAGGGCCAATTTTTATCACAGGCAATGAAAGGACAAGCGGAATGGCCGCGCTGCAAAGATGATATAAACAAACTCAAGCATCCCTACCTCCGAACATCTTAAGGACGGAATCGGTTAAAATTACAAATCATCGTCAAAATTAAAACGGAAAAATATGACTTGGGCATAGATTTTAATGAATTTAATTATTACTAAGGACACGATTTATGTTATTTTTTACTTAAATTTTAACCGTTAGTTGTGTTTTTAACCGTTTTTCATTTGACGTTATTTTCCTACAGAGGGCCGCAAGAGAAGTAATTTTTAAGGGAGATAAATATTTTCCGAGAATTTATTAACATCAAAAACACGGATTATTACACGTTTGATTATCTATACTTAAGAAAAGCACGCGTCGCCTGTAATATTGAAACAGAAAGTACGTTTTTTGTTTGTACATGTTTATTAATTCTGACTAGTCTTATCATTCATCTGTTTTATTTTATCTATTTTTTCCTTA
The DNA here is from genome assembly GCA_023376005.1 of Doryteuthis pealeii. NCBI lineage: Eukaryota > Metazoa > Mollusca > Cephalopoda > Myopsida > Loliginidae > Doryteuthis > Doryteuthis pealeii. Next base: position 70,532,021 of record CM042153.1, read on the forward strand.
AACACAACTAACGGTTAAAATCTAAGTTAAAGATAACATAAATCGTGTCAGTAATAATTAAATTCATTAAAATCTATACCCAAGCCAAATTTTTCCGTTTTAATTTTGACGACGATTTGCAATTTTAACCACGGAATCTTTGTGAGATGCAACACTCCGCTTTTTGAAGGGGAAACCTCAAGAGAGAAAATGAATCTCTTATAATCGCAGCAAAAGACAATGCCATAAGAACAAATTATATAAAAGCAAAAATAGATAAGACACAACAGAATAGCAAGTGTGGAGTGTGTGGAGAAAAAGACAAAACGGTCAATCATATAATAAGCGAATGCAGCAAACTAGCACAAAGAGAGTACAAAACTAGGCACGACTGGGTGGGAAAGGTGATTCACTGGGAATTGTGCAAGAAATTAGATTTTCAACATACAACTAAATGGTATATGCACAAACGTGAATCGGTCCTGGAGAATGCGACACATACATTTCTCTGGGACTTCGAGGTACAGACGGATCACCTAATCCCGGCCAGGACACCAGACCAACTGTTGATTAACAAAAAGAAGAGAACTTGTCATCTCGTGGATTTTGCCGTCCCGGAAGATCACCGAGTGAAAGTGAAAGAAAGCGAAAAGATATACAAATACTTAGACCTAGCCAGAGAACTAAGAAAACTGGAACATGAAGGTGAAGGTCGTGCCAATTGTAATTGGTGCCCATGGAACAGTCCCCAAAGGTCTAAAAAGAGTCTAAAAAAGAGTCTGGGTGAAATGGAAATCAAATGAAGATTCGAGACCATCCAAACTACAGCATTGTTAAGATCAACTACAATACTCGGAAGAGTCCTGGAGACCTGGGGAGACTTGCTGTCATTCAGCCTCCAATGAACCACCGGCTAAGGCGGGTGTGAAAAACTCGAATGGAGAGAAATAATAATAATAATAATAATAATAATAAGAAGAAGAAGAAGAAGAAGAAGAAGAAGAAGAAGAAGGTTCCGTTTTTGTTTTTTGGTTTTTGGTTTTTTGGGGTTTTTTTTTCTTAGTAAACATTGTTTGTAATATTCTCAATGTATTTACAAATGAAACGAACGTTCTCTCAATGTTCCAAACATTGTATTTAATCTAAGGGAGGTAACTAATACTACTTGTAAAAGTAATCTCCCTTACAAATTTCACTATACTGATTTTACTACAACTTTGAAACGATAGATGTTTTTCTTTCTTTTTTCTTCTTTTCTTTTTTCTTTTCTTCTTTTTTTTTTGGGGGGGGGGGTATTGGGCGTGATGTATTATGCTATAGTGAATGTATTCGTTACCGATTATCTTTGCATCGCAGATGCAGAATGATAGATTTATAATTCTTTTTGTTAATTCGAAAGGCAACCAGAATGAAAATCAATTAAATTTTCAAATATGTTACAATACAGAGATTCTTCGTTATTACTGAGCTTTGCTTTAGAGTACTTCACAAATATAACACCTTTTTTTTAACTGAAAGCGTGTATCAATCCTATATTGAGCTTATCGATCGACGCCATTTTACCATTGATCATTTCGAGTGTCTATCACGTTTTAGTATCAATACGATATATAATAGGGACCAACAATTCAAGCGTAGATTTTCACTTAAAAAATGAATTAAAATTAATTAAATCGATTATTTAAGGTCAACTTTTTGTTTTAGTCGGAAAATAGTAACATTATGTGCATCAGTAAAAAAATAAAAATTGAAATTAAAAAAATGATATTGCATATGGAATTTATTTTTAATACATTTTAAACAATTAAATTCGCCCCAAAAATGAGATTTATGACGCACTCAAAACAAACCATCTTATCAACTTTTTAAAATACTTTTAAAAGTTTATTCTAAGAAACCAATAACAAAAAAAACATTAAATTCACCATGTACATAAAAATTACCCACATGTTGATATTTTATTTAAATGAAAAATAAAACTCCGTTAAACAATTCTTGTGCATTCTTGTTTACAAAAAATTGACCGAGAAATATATTAAAAGTATGGTAAGCAAGATGTAACAATTCCCTAACACCCCTGACTGATAAACAAAATATTACTAAAAATCAGTGAGTGATCCGATTTTAATAAAACTTTCAGTGTTGACTTATTAATCAATTAATTTTGTAATCGGATAATTCCCTGATTTTTGGTATTTTGTTTTTCGATCAGGGGTAGTGATTTGATTTTGTAAAATACGTCTATGACGTCACAATTGTTGGTACCTAATATTTAAAAACTTAAGTAGGTATGTTTTGTGGAGGGTTTAAACGTCAATGCATACTTAACAACAAAATTGAGAGCAATTATAAAATCTAAATACAATGGTACCTTATATAGTTTAATTCATTCCGCTCGTAACTCAATTTCCTCGTTTATTCAATCACTTTTCCCCATTGAAATAAACTGAAATGCCATTCATCCATTCCAGCTCCCGCAAAAATACACTATTTTTTGTTACGCTTTTTTAAATAAGGAAAATAGCAACGTGTTGTATAAAAATAGAATGAAATAGAATGTAATTTCTTATGGACTGTAATATGTTTTAATGTTTTTGTTTTTTATAAATAATATTTTTCTTTGGCGTAATAAATTTTGAAACAAATGTTTTTAGTGATTCATAAACGTATCTTAACCCCGTTCGTACCATAAATTTTAGCTCTCAATTCAAAGCAAAGATCGACCGAGTGATAAATCGTAACGCAAAAGACACGTAAGTTGGGACACATGTAAGTCAACGTACCATCACACACACACACACACACACACACACACATATGTATATATATATATATATATATATATATATATATATATATCTTTTTATAATGCAGATTCGGAGTCTGTCAGTCTGTAACCGAAACTACGTCACTGCTTGATACAATACCCTCAAGATATATTTAGTAAGGAAAAAGGCTTAAAAATCGGTTATTTTACGGTTATGGATCCAATCATACTCACAGGTATATTCAGATACTTGTGAGAAGAAATGGATCTATAACTGCAAAATAGCCGATTTTTAAACCTTTTTGTTTTAATATATATATATATATATATATATTATATATTTCAAAGAGAGAGATTAAGACTCCTCCAAATGGACTAATCTATTGGCCTGGTGGCACATCGTGGTGCATAAGGATAGAACCCAGGTGGTTGAGCAGTCCATGTCATGCAATATTCCACTTTTGGTCTTACTTGGGCTAGACTGATCAATTGGCTGGTCACATCTAGCCCTAGCACCTATATGATTGCCCCAACCTATTGCCCTTATGACAAGCAACCAACCCTTTTTATCATATGGGTGCTAGAAGGCGGTGGCTGAGGATCTTCATGTCCTGGGAATACGTTAAAACCAAACCAAACCAAACCAATACAAATTTATTTTTTAACTCAGTGCCATGAAAGATCGAATTAGAAATACTGCATGAGTTCCTCCCTCTAACTATTAATGATTCTAAATTATTTTTTAATTAAAGAACCAGATTAGTTCTCAATTATTTATTGGGTTAGGTTTGGTTGGTTGGTTGGTTGGTTGGATTTTACGACACATCAACCTTGTGGGTTATTTTATGCCAAAGATATTTTGCTTTATTCATTTTAATGGGTATTCAATTTTGTAAAATTTAAACTAATTTTTTAAACACATTTTTTGTATTTTTCTATTAAACCAAGATGGGACCCTACCAGGTACAATAAGCCCGGTCAGAAGTGACCCGGGCTTATTGTACCTGGAGAGTAATGGAGGTGAAGGGGTAATCCACACTCTACCAGAGCTACAGAATTGCAGCCTCCCCATTAAGATAGTTTAACGTTACACCAGGATACTTACTGGGTTTAGAATATAGTAAAGTCGTCGGTGACCTAAAGTCGGTATCAGCCAGACAGTGAGGGAGTCTATTCCCTTTTACTAGCGCTAGACCAAGGAAATTATTTTAGCATCTGAGGTGGAACGCACACACCTACCATCAGTTCCTCACTTTAACCGCACAGATCCCTGTGCTACTCAAACGCTGAGTTGGCAAGGGCCGGTATCGAACCAAGAATCTTGTGATTCCTAGCCAAGTGCTCTACCGACAATATATAACTATTAACCATAGCGAAAATGAACAACCGTGAGTGTCAATGTACTCCGCAATAAGAGTGCAGGCTGAAAACATTCTCTGTATCGTTTGTATACAAGAACTTTATAAACACTATTAAACTTAAATCAGGAGTGAAGAAACTTTCCTTCACTTCATTAAAGACTTCATTGAAATTGTTTACCAATAAAACCGACTAGATGCCACACGTGCAGATCATTGTTAGTGAGTTCGATTCAGACTTCTGTCCTGGACTAAAAATTATAAGCTTATTAAATCCTACAAATCACCCCTCTCTCTCTCTCTCTCTCTCTCTCTATATATATATATATATATATTATATATATATAATATATATATATATAGAAAAGTATATAGATGACCTACTTAAGTTTCACCAAAAAAAAGGATCAGCAGGGTTAATTGTAATGAATTAATCAAGAAATTGATTAATTAAAAACAATTGGGAAGAGAATGATTCAATTATAGCCGTTGAATATATATATATATATATATATATATATATACTATACATATATATATTTTTGTGTGTGTGTGTGTGTTTTGTTGTGTAGTATGTGTGCCAGGGATATATATATATATATATATATATATAAATATATATATATATATATATATATATATATATATATGCATGTTGAATTAAACAAAGACACATCTCCTGTTTACAATTTTATTTGTGATTTTTTAATAATTTGGGTGGAATTCGTGGATTAGTCCCAAAGTTCACGTCCCGAGTACTTTTGGCACTTCGAAGCTTTATACATAAAACAATACAAACCATCCTTAAACAAAATTAATTTCCAACGCAGTCGCAAATTTTAAAGTATTTTAAGTATTAATATATTGTTTTCGTGAAATTTTCGGTAATATTGGAAGCAAAAAATATAAAGAGAACAAAAAAACATCATGAATTATATATATAATATATATATAAAAAATATGAGAAAATATATATATATATATATATATATAATATATATATTTGATATTATATGAATATAATGATATATATATATATAATATAAATATAGATTACGATATCATATATTATATTATGAATGATGATGTTAATATATGATATATATATATATAGAGAAAAAAAAGGAAGGAGGATGAGTGGATTATATTATATATATATATATATATATATATTTGGTAGTTGTAGTAGTATGTGTGTGTGTGTGTGTGTGTGTGTGTGTGTCTGGCGACAGACCGAGTGAAATTAAGTAATTAGCTTTGCTTAAGTTGGTCTTCCCCTGGCTTGCACCTACCCCTCCGTCTAAAAGGGTCAGGAGTCAGGTTCATCGGTTGATGCCTGAGACCCTACACCCCAACCGTATGTCTTAACCAAAGATTCGATTCTTTTTGTTTTTTCGTATTTTTTAAACAGCTTATTCTACATGTGGTCGTTTGTCTTTGCTTAAGATTTGTGGAATCTGTATTCTCCTTGTATTTTTAATGCGTAATTTAGCGGTATCCTAATGTAACATAGTTGAAGGTGTATGAAAGACAACGCTGAAGAAAGTAACATCACACTTTCAAGGTGGAAGATCTGAGCCTCCAACAGACAGGGTTGGCGAGACACCTGCCGCACAGGAGCTAAGCAGCTCAATAATGAGATAAACATGACTGCAGAGCAGCGGCGTCTTCGTCGTTATGAACAACCAAATGTAGATGGGAATTTCCCCTGCAATGTGTGTGACCGCATCTGCAAGTCCAGAATTGGACTAATGAGCCACCATAGGTTAACAATGAAAACATGGAGTGACGTCATCGCGTCTGTGACGGACTTCGAAAAGAAAGAAAGAAAGAAAGAAAAAAGAAAGAAAGAAAAAAGAAAGAAAGAAAGAATGTAACATAGCTTACTCTTCTAAGACATCAAATCAAGAAGTAAGTAAACTTTGCCATCTTTTTCTTTACGGAAGACTAAAGGGACACATTTATTTATTCCTTTTTAAAAGATATCCCGATTTTTATCTAGGGCTTGAATCAACTGTTAAGTGCGCGTATCCTAGCTGTGTTGTTATTATATATATATATATATATATATATATATATTATATATATATATATATAATATATATTTATGTATGTAGTTTTGAATATTATATTATATATTATATAATATTATTTATTGTATTATTGTATATATATATATATATATATTATATATTTAATATATATGAGCATGTTTGTATATATATATTATATAAATATATATTCGTATGTATGTTGTGTGTGTGTATATATATATTATATATATATATACTAGACAGAATGTCGTAACAGAGTTGTAGCTCTAGAAGTGAGATAACTTGGTAGTAGGAGGAAAAGTGAGTTTGCAAAACGAATTTAATTTTTTTAAATAAAATAAGGCTGAAAAAATTAAAAAAAAACTACTTTAAAATCCTTTTTGTTAAGATTTCTAAGAAAGGGAACGTTTGAACCCTAATTTAGATTTAATTAAGAGCCAAGATGTTGGCGTGCTGAATGAAACTTAACATAACAAATCCGTTTCAAAACACGACCAAATCTCTCTCTCTCTCTCTCTCTCTCTCTCTCTCTCTCTCTCTCTCTCTCTCTCTCTCTCTCTCTCTCTCTCTCTCTCCTCTCTCCCACTGAGAAATTAACATATACAACGAGGAGTAATCAAGATATACAAGAGAGGGAGAAAGTACAGGCAGAATATAATTAAGAGACGGTCAGTTTTTTTACCTTAATTGCAAATTACGACTAATTAGAACAATTAAAATAGAATTTTTCGAACGTAACTCAATCCAAAACTAGGGAATAATATTTATATATTTTTCACTTATGTGTTAATTCTCTCTCTCTCTCTCTTCTCTCTCTCTCTCTCTTCTCTCCTCTCTCTCTCTCTTTCTCTCTCTCTCTCTCTCTCTCTCTCTCTCTCTCTCTTCTCTTACTAATTCTCACTCATCCCTCATTCTCTCTTTTTATCTATATCGCAATATGTATATCAATTATAATATCTTTCATATTTTAAACATCTCTCTCTCTCTCTCTCTCTCTCTCTCTCTCTCTCTCTCTTCTCTCTCTCTCTCTCTCTCTCTCTCTCTGTTAAAACAATTCTCCACAGTTCCGAACACTCTCCTTACCCGAGTCTTAAAGAAAAGATAATTTTGCGTGAATTGGCGAGTCGAAAATAGTTGTCTTAACGTCTCATAAAACTGCAAACATTTCCCTTAGAATGTTTCATGACGGGAGAAATAAACTGACAAAACACGGTAAAAGCATCCACAGACCGGATGTAGCCAAAGTTTCATAAAACCTACTTTTACAAACATTTGAATCTCTCATTATATCGATCTGATTGACCCACCCACTCTCCCCACCAACCGTGTTTTAACAGTGGACAAATTATAAAAAAAAGTTTCTGTCCGGTGATTCTAAATGTCTATAATATCAACTTGTTACGATTTTTTGTGGCCACATTTAGGCTTCAAGCAAAGAGCACTGTCCGGCGGAGAATCCCTTTGTTTAAGCAGAGCACGATCCTTAGAGAAGAAACCTTTGTTGCTCCTTGTGTTATGTACCCTTTCTCGTCGGGTACATAGCCAGAGTTCTGTAAGAGAGAGGAGAGAGGAGAGAGAGAGGAGAGAGAGAGTTAACATGAAAGTAATATATTGATATACATATGCATATAGATAAATAACAGAAGTAGGAAGTGGAATTATAAGCAGAGAGAGAGAGAGAGAGAGAGAAGAGAGAGAGAGAGAGAGAGAGAGAGAGAGGAGAATTAACACATAATGAAAGATATATAATATTATTCCAGTTTTGGGATTGGTTACGTTTGAAAAATTCCATTTTAATATTGTTCTAATTAGTCCGTAATTTGCAATTAAGTAAAAAACTGAACCGTCTCTTAATTATATTCTTGCCTGTCACTTTCGCCCTCTCTGATGTATATTCTTGATTACCTCCTCGTTGTATATGTTAATTTCTCAGTGGGAGGAGAGAGAGAAAAAGAGAGAGAGAGAGGAGAGAGAGAGAGAAGAGAGAGAGAGAGAGAGAGAGAGAGAGAAGAGTAGAGCAGAGTCATCAGAGAGATATAGACAGATACATATATAACTTACTTGGTGTTCTTCGCCTAGTCGCCATGTTGATTCTACTTCTTCTTCTTTCTACTTCGGCCATTATGTCTACGTCTAGTCTGGTTCTCTTGTTGGTTCTTCATTCTACTAAGGGCATGCTTAATTAATTAATAAGGCTTATTGCTTTTCAAAGTTTTATTTGTTCGTTTCTAACTCATCGCTCGGAGCTGACAGCCAGGATGAAAACACGTCTGTTTCATCCGGGATCTGGCTCTCAACTGACTAACTAATATCGCAGTGACTTGCGATATTCTCGCCTCTGGGGTCAGCTGGGCCAGTACTGTCACTGGTATATTTCCATTCCCTCGGAGTTTCGCTTCATGGGTTGTCAAAACCCTACGCCACCATATAATTATGCAGCACTTGGTGTCCCTTAATGTTTGGGTATATCCTTTAGTTGTTCCTTGGTGTTCCCTTAATGTTGGGTATGAATCCTTTAGTGTTCTTGGTGTCCTTAATGTTGGGTATGATCCTTTAGTTGTTCCTTGGTGTCCCTTAATGTTGGGTATGATCCTTTAGTTGTTCCTTGGTGTCCTTAATGTTGGGTATGATCCTTTTAGTTGTTCCTTGGTGTTCCTTAATGTTGGGTATGATCCTTTAGTTGTTCCTTGGTGTCCTTAATGTTGGGTATGATCCTTTTAGTTGTTCCTTGGTGTCCTTAATGTGGTATGATCCTTTAGTTGTTCCTTGGTGTCCCTTAATGTTGGGTATGATCCTTTAGTTGTTCCTTGGTGTCCCTTAATGTTGGTATGATCCTTTAAGTTGTTCTTTGTGTGTCCCTTAATGTTGGGTATGATCCTTTAGTTGTTCTTGGTGTTCCTTATGTTGGGTGTGAGCCTTTGGTTGAGGTCCGTTCGTCAATGTCAAATGACGTGCAAATGAACGGCTGTCAATATCAGTGATTAAATAGTAACTAAACCACGTATTCGGGCTGTTGATAGGCTGGGGTTTAAACCCCGTGACCTCGCTGAGTCTATAAATTTAAGCGGGGATTACAGCACGCCTTATACAAAAATACGTCTGGCCTTGTGCCACATCTAAGCTAAAAGCATAGTAAATAACTATATACAAAAAAAATTCAATACAATATGAAAGTTTATGTTATACATATGATAATTCATATTATACATACTAGCAAATATAGCACCCTCCGGTGCAAGTTATAAGTTTTAATGTAATGAAATATCGTATTAAATTAAGAAAGCTAATAAAACTAAATAAGAATGCAGATAAAATGATTTGAAACAGAGGGGAGTATAATCGAAAAATAGAATATTTCTGAAACTTACTCTTCCATCACTCCGTCTTTCATTGTTAATTTTCTATTTAAGTATTTAGTTAAAAGAGAAGTAAAAAATGAAATGACAGTTTATTTTTTCTTTGTTAATGGATTTCATTTAAGATTCATTGAAGAGATTTTTGCTCATATTCATTAAAATAAACCAACAATTAGAAATCAATAATACTAAGCATATTTTATTAAAATCAAATTTTTAATATCAATATGCAAATTAGCCTTCCCGTTCACATGTAAACCGCTATTTTGTGTATATATAAATGACAATTTGCAATGTTATTAGTATGTAGATATGGTTAACAGTATAATAATGTAAAACAATTTTATTAATAATTGAGGTTAAAACTGATAAATTCATGGTGACGTGACGTCAATTACTAAGGGAATTGTGAACTTGAGTAGTGATTTAGTTTCGGTTACAGACAGAAAAACACACAATCTCCATTATATATAAGATTATAAGAGGTCCACAGAGTGTTAACTCTGGTTTTTATAAAACATTGGGCTACTTAAGGATAAGTACCCAATGCGGAAAATACTTTCAGTTAGGAAAACAACAAACGCGGTTAGTTACATGTATATAACTTTATTATAAATATTAGGGGAACAAAGTCCCCAGGCTATTTAATGTCACAATTGTTCCAAACATACACAATAGTGTTAATAGACAAAGTGGTAACCACTTACTTTAAGTAAGGCTGTGGCGTCTGGTATGCCACTATAGTGTCTGCTGGAGAGAGATGACAAGCACGTCCAGGCTTGTTCAGTGGCATCGGAAGAGGGTTCTCTCCTTGGGTTCCCGTGTCATGTGACCAAAATAGGTCTCCTGACACAGGGATTCACCAAAACCCTCAGACAAGGAGCTGCCCTTACAATATGATAAACTGGTTAGTTAGCGATAGTCCACCATAATTGCTGGCTTATGAACACGGTATACGAGTATGTCAGAATAGTTCAGGACTGGTGTCACAAAAAAAAAAATATTTCAAATCCAAACTAAAAACTACAAAGTAATCCCCGGGAGTTTAATGCACTTTGCCACCATTCTTGTCAAGCTTGCATGCACTCATGGAAGGATTCTTCTGGATTCTCTGTAGATCTATCGTCACGGCTTTTTGATGTCGGTGCACATCTCAAAATGGGTTACCTTTGTGACCGCTTGAGCTTGGGGAAGAGGGAAATCACATGGAGCCAGGTCGGGCGAGTAGGGAGGTTGAACAGCACAGTGCGTCTTTTCTGG
>CM042153.1:70542804-70557804 GCA_023376005.1 Doryteuthis pealeii
ATATTAAAAAAATTAAATATATATATATTATATATACAAGGTAATCCAAATGACTGGTTGTAAGGATGATTCTAATTTGGTATCTTCAAATTCTCACCGTATAACCATACTCTATGCTCTGTAGGTGCAAACATATATTCATACAAGAATTTTTATAATTATATATATATATATATATATATATATATATATATATATATATATATATATATATGCACACACAGATATATATATATATATATATATATTATATATGTGTGTGTGTGTGTGTGTGTGTGTGGTTATATGGTTTTGGGTGTAGTCATGTGGTTGGGTGGGGGAATAGGTGTTTCGGTTATTAGACATATATTAAATATAGACTATGTATTCACACAGGAGAGATTGCCAATTTATATATATATATATATATATATATAATATATATATATATATATATATATATATACGCAACGCTCTCCCATATAAAGGATGGAGCACTCTATGGCGGCCTTTACATACATAGAGATGTGTGTATTAAAACAGTTAAAATCCCCTTCGAATTCTGTAGGTGACGATAGCCGAGCGGTTAAGCTGTCTGACTGACACTGAACCGATCGGATTTCAATCCCGGCTGTAGGTAGCTTACAAATGTCTAACCCACACGAAGAGATTTGATAAGTCGAAACACGTGTCTGTGATGATTATATATATATTAATATATATATATATATATATATATATATATATATATTATATATATATATATCAGAGAAAACATGTGTTTTATTTATAAGTAAAAAGTGCTCGATATTATGGATAGAGCATTTATATCTAAGTTAAGGTAGCGTAGTCATGGTGCCTGGTTACTGACAGTTTCTCGCCAACGCGATCTTAGACCAAGTGCTATAAATATATGCTCCCCCACCCCTAGTAAGTTGAGCACTCTGGGGGTTATTTATCTGTATAATTTCCCTCTGTCGCTGGAGGGTTGCTTATGTCCCGGTGGTTAGGGAATCTGAATGATGAAAAATTGATCTGCTAAGTTTAGCCTACTAAGACGTGATGCGTCGAAACTGGGCTGTCTGCGAATTACTATATATATATATATATATATATATATATATATATACCTTTCAGAGTCCTTTCTTCAGATTTCAATTTTTGAACAGACTGATAAACAAGGACTATCGTTTGCTTTTATCGTTATTCTGTGATAAAAATTTTTTATCACCTTCCTTGTACCAACAAATGCCCTGAAGATGATCTAATTAATAGATCGAAACACTGCAGCGTCGGCTAATAAACTTACCACTCACCTTATTTAAACCTGTATTTTTTTTTCAATTTTCTAATATATATATTATATATATATATATATATATATATATATAATATGAATGCTATATTCGTGGGGTCTGCACTAGATCTGAATGTCATTTTTTATCATCAAATTTCCCATTATAATGGAGAAAATTATTAAATACTACATTTCTTTCCTAATTTGAAGCACAATTATCATTACGAACTGCGTTTACAACTGGAACACGGCATCTTATAAGTACATATATAAGTACACGCGCACAGGTACATATCTTTTTAATTGTTGGGCTTATATACATAAGTCTATATGGGATTTAATCCAAAGAGAGAAATATTACTTCAATGAACGAGGACATGTCAATAAAAAGAAATGAATAAAATAGGTATACAAATAAAAATAGATAGATAGATAGATAGATATGAAGCAACTAAGATAGATAGATAGATAGATAGATAGATAGATAGATAGATAGTGATATTCAGGCGCAGAAGGTATCTAGATAGATAGATAGATAGATAGTGATATTCAGGCACAGAGGTATCTAATAGATAGATAGATAGATAGATAGATAGATATGAACAGGTTAAGATAGATAGATAGAATAGATAGATATATAGATAGATAGATAGATAGATAGATATGAACAGGTTAAAATAGATAGATAGATAGATAGATATATAGATAGATAGATGGACAAATAGACAGATAGATAGATAACTTGTTTTCTTACTTGTTAAGACTGTCCTGAAGAAGGTTTCTATATAAACCGAAACGTCCATTTTTGATTTTTGGGTTAGTAAAGAAATAACAAAAGACTTAGAGATTTAGCGTTATAGTCTATTTCAGGGAGCTTAGATATTCTAAGTCTTTTGTTATTTCTTTACTTATATATTTGCTCTTTGACTCTAACATTAGAGCACACATTGAGCTCTCAAACTGCGACAGGATTTGTAAATAAAACTCTTGTATCGTAAGGAAGATTTCTTCTCTGGACTTTTGGATTATATATATATATATATGGACGAAGCTGTTGGCATTTTCCCATGGCGCTAATATCCTTGAGAAAGGTATGAATCCAATTCTCCCTCCCAGCTATGGGGAAATAGCAGGACAGGCTGGGCTCTTTAACCATGGCTTGGTAACTAAGTCTAGAGAACGAAAACTCTGATTTCATACCTGTTAAACTCTGCTTAAGAAATTGACCTTGTGTCGCATCCTACTCATCCGGAGGGGTTGATTATATACATATATATAAGGAAAAAATGAGTAAAGAAAAGAAATGTAGATGGATAAAAATGAATTTTATCGATATCACTTTTAATCGATATCACTTACACATTTTTGGTCTGTTTATCAAAATGTATACGGATTTACGTTATTATCATTATTATTAAAATAATCAGATGGAGTTGAAATGATGATGATAATAATAATAGGAAAAATGTATAAAATGTTCCGTACACAGAGAGATTTTGACGACCTTCATCATAGTGATTTTTTTATTTTATTTTATTTTTTTTTTTTTTTTAAATTTAAAATAAATTTTTTAAAAATTTTTTAAATAAAAAATCACTATGATGAAGGTCATCAAAATCTTTCTGTGTGCGGAACATTTTATACATTTCCTATTATTATCATCATCATCATTTCAACTCCATCTGATTATTTAATAATAATAATAACGTAAATCCGTATACATTTTGATAAACAGACCGAAACACATGTGTAAGTGATATCGATTTAAAGTGATATCGATAAAATTCATTTTTATCCTCTACATTTCTTTTCTTTACTCATTTTTTCCTCATATTGCCGGATTCATTTCCCATTCTCATTATATATATATATATATATATATATATATATATATATATATATATATATATATATATATATACACACTGGTATGGTTGATGTATTTGTTTAATGTCTCTGTCGATATTTTGTAACTTTTACCATACTTGTTATAAAGGAATGTAAACATTTCCCTTTTAATCTTGTGTTTTCTGAAGAATCGTGCAAACGATTCAAATCCAACAAAACCAGTCAAATTTTGATCTGTTTGTTTTTGTTTCGTTTGTGATTTTTCCCCTCCTTCCTCCTTCCTTCTTTCCTTTTAAATTTTTTAATTTATTTATTTCTACTTGTTTGTTTTTTTGTTTTTTTCTTCTTTCTTCTTTTCTTTTCCCGCTGTGAACAATTTGTTTTTGTCTGTTTTCTATTTTCGTATCAATTGTGTATATCGGCTACCAATCAATATTTTTTCATAATTAGTGCACCAGAAATAAGACAAGACAAATAAATGAGAATAAATCTTTTCTTTTTTTTTTTGTTTTTTTGTTTTTTGTGTTTTTGTCTTTTTCTGGGTTTTTTTCTGCTTCTAAAAAAAATTCTTATTAAAGTCTGCCATGTTGTACGCTTGGTGTTTGTGATGTGCATTTATACACTGGAGCCAGTGGTCGGTGTCGATCCTAGACACACACACAAAAAATAAGAGCAGAATTTTGAGTGCTGATTTCGAGGTAAGCAGTCTTCGGAACCTCAAAGATTGCACACAATCTATATCTTTTACCCGTTGAACTTTGAGCTTTTCAGTAATATGGTCAAATAACTAACACTGTTCTTCTACAAGGTTTACTTTGTCATTAAATAACCCACGAAGTTTGATATGCCATTAAACCAAAGAACGAAACGTCTTCCAAAGACAAATACCCCCTGTCGGCAGGGACGTTAGAATACATCGACTGCACCTCTGCAGAGGATAAGACTCCTCCAAATGGACCATCTGTTGGCCATGGGTGGCGACTCGTGGTGCATAAGGATAGAACCCAGGTGGTTGAGCAGTCCATGTCATGCAATATTCCACTTTGGTCCTTACTTGGGCTAGACTTGATCAATTGGCTGGTCACATCTAGCCCTAGCACCTATATGATTGCCCAAACCTATTGCCCTTATGACAAGCAACCAACCCTTTTTATCATATGGGTGCTAGAAGGCGGTGGCTGAGGATCTTCATGTCCTGGGAATTACGTTAAAACCAAACCAAACCAAACCAAACCAAATACAAATTTATTTTTTAACTCAGTGCCATGAAAGATCGAATTAGAAATACTGCATGAGTTACCTCCCTCTAACTATTAATGATTCTAAATTTATTTTTAATTAAAAGAACCAGATTAGTTCTCAATTATTTTATTGGGTTTAGGTTGTTGGTTGGTTGGTTGGTTGGATTTTACGACACATCAACCCTTGTTGGGTTATTTTATGCCAAAGATATTTTGCTTTATTCATTTCAATGGGTATTCAATTTATCTCTCTCTTTTAGAGAAGAGATATCCAGCAACAGTGACGTTCTTTTGGGCCAGGAACTCTCGGATACGCAGGGCAGTGTGGGCAGGTGCGTTGTCATGGTGAAGCATCCACGAGTTGTCCTGCCACGTCTCTCGCCTCTTCTCGCGCACTGAACAAAGCAAATGCTGCAGTATGCCTTTGTAGACATGCTGGTTGATCGTCTGACACTGTGGCAAGAACTCGCAGTGGACGATGTCTCTCACATCGAAGAATGCGATCAAGCTGGAACTTTCCTGACATACCTAGTTTATATGTAAGGTTTTGATGGAGGCGCATGGTCTAATGGTTAGAGTCGTAGGAAATGGACTCGTCAACGCGAGTTCAATTCCTGGACGAAGCTGTTGGAATCTCACATGGCGCTAATACCCTTGGGAAAGGTATGAATCCAATTCTCCCTCCAGCTATGGGTAAATAGCAGGGCAGACTGGACTCTTTAACCATGGCTAGGTAACCAGTCTAGGAGAAGGAAAAACTCTGAATTCAAACCTGTTAAACTCCGCTTAAGAAATTGACCTTGTGTCGCATCCTGCTCGTGCGGAGGGGTTGGTAAATCTATATATGTAAGGTTTTGCATTACTTACTTTTACTGAAAGTGAAAAGCGAAGTTAAACTTGTGCGTGAGATATTCTAAGTAGAAAGAGGCTCCACTTGGCAATCCCACAGTTGGTCCAATGGCAGGAGAAAGTCTGAGACGACTGGACTGCCGAGCTGCTGCAGGGGCTGCCGCCACAGGTAGTATTGAGTCACTTCCCGAGAGGCAAGCCTCCCTGGAAGTCCCAGCGCTTGCACCCTAGCGCCAGGTAGTCGGGGATTTATAAGAGTAGTAAGTACCCCGATCCTACTACTATCGGTGTGGATGGCTGTTGGCTCCCCTGGAACTCATCCGCCCTTTGACGGCTCTTGTTTTTAGTGAGGCTGGGTGTCCACACAACCACCTCACCAGACAAGTCGAGGTATGCCTGATGGGGTAACAGTTTATTCACCAGCAAACTGACCATGGAACAGGTAGTAGTACTAGTTTACATGGTACTAGTAGCGGGTAAGAAAGAAGACTTGTCTTAACCTGACCTGGCTTTACCACTACATTTCACCCTTTCTTTCTTTAACTCTCTCGTAAAAGTTGTCTCTTGCGTGGACAGCGTAATGGTTATCGCCATAGAAAATGGAGACAAGTTTAAATTTGCGTTAATGCTCTTAAAAAGGCATGAATCCATCTCTTTTTAACCCACTCTCCATTTAAGGTTGGTTGTTTGGTTGGTTGGTTGGTTGGTTGGTTGGTTGGATTTTACGGCATGTCAACTTGGGTTATTTTATGCCGAAGATGCTTTTGTTTTATTCATTTTTGTTGGGTACTTAGATTTTTTTTTAAATTATGTTTCCTTCTCACGGAGCTGAACTAAACCGGCCCTTACATTACATTTCTCATGAAAATACTGAAGCCCTCCAATTCAGACTCAAGATCGTAATTGGATTATTCAAATAATATTTCTTTATTTCAAAGTTTGGAGAGATTTTTTTTTTTTTTAGATAATTCCATATAATTTTTCAACCAAGAAACGTTTTTTAGGAATTAAAAAAAAAAATTCCATCCCACAGCTTCTGATGAACAGGCTCACCTACCCAACATGTCCATGTTCATAAAATACACACAGACCCCAGTCACATAAAACGAAGCCATTCCGGGTGCCAGTCACTCTGTACCTTTTATCTTTTTCAATTCTACAATCCGTGCCCTTTCAGCATAACGAATTATTCATATCTACCCGAAAAGCTACCAATAATAGAAAGACTGACATCATCTAATCAAAATTCTGCCCCTGAAAAGATCTGCACTCAACGTCATTCGTTCAAGCGCTCGCTTCCACCCACAATCATGTATTTATCTATTCAACCCATAAATGGAAACCTAACAGATACTACCACTCCGGGTCAGAGTAGGCCTCGAAGTAATGGCAAAGGAGCACTCTCGAGAGCTCCAGAATTAGAACTTAGCTACTTGACACAGTTTAGCGTCATAGCTAGGACACTAAGATCTTTAGCCACCATCTTCTAGCACATATATCATAAAAAGTGTTGGAGATTTGCCATAACAGCAATACGGTAGGGCCAATCCTATAGATGCGAGGGCTTGTCGTGACCAGCTGATTGATCCCATTCCTCGTCTAGCCCAAGTAAGGGTCAAAGTAAAGTGTTCCTTGTCAAAGACTGCTCAGTCACCCTGAATCAGTTCTTAAGCATCACAGATCACCACCCACGGTCAACAGGTGGACCCATTGGGGAGGGTCTTACTGATCTGCAGAGGTGCAGTCGGCGTATTCTACAGCCTCAGCCGACAGGATTCTCCATTTAAGGGGAAATAGTAGGGTGCACTGAGCTCTCTAAACCGGTCAAGGTAAAGGATGTCTCTGAATTAAAATCACTGCCAGCATGTGAGGGTAATTTGTAGTGGCAAAAACCAGGAGCTGGTGTTCTTCAGACAGGCCGGTGTTGTGTTGTGTTCTGGCAATGCTAAGATGTATATTTCATTGAACAAATTATCGGTATCGTAAAGAGGGGTTACTTGCGACACACACACACACACACACACACACACATATATATATATATATATATATATATATATATAATATAAGGTGTGTCAAAAAAGTATCGAGTTTTTTTTTTTTACTTTTAGACACCCCTTGTATTCTGAAAAAAAAAGTTCCATTCGTTGTTCATTTCTAGCTTGGTAATTACAGATTCAAACTCGGAACTTTTATGACACACCTTGTATTCTGAAAGAAATTAACGTTCCATTCATTGTTCATTTCTATCTTGGTACACACAGCTTCAATCTCGATACTTTTATGACACACCTTATATATATGCTTGTTTGTGTGCGTGTGTGTGTGTGTGTGTGTGTGTGTGTGAGAGAGAGAGAGAGAGAGAGAGAAAGAGAAAGAGAGGGGGAGAGGGAGAGAGAGTAGAGTAGAGAAAATGGAAATAAATCCGACAAACTTGAGTTCGGAAAAACATATAACATTAACAGCTTCTTAAATGGATGATCTATTTAAACTAACTAGCCAATATATATATTATATATATATATATATATATATATAATATATCAAAGAGATCGAAAAGATCCAGGATAAAGCCTCAACTGCATCAACGAGGATATGACAATCCTACAATGTGACATTAAAGCGACAAAGTCTGGTGGTATCGTGAGATACTCTGGGTTAGTGGTAATGATGCTTCGGTCCCGAAACCATGCCTGGACCGAGAGTCATCATTTGATGAAGGCTTTGTTGGTTGCAATGCTACTGTGTAAATAGCAGTCATTGTATGAAGATAATTTTCTGATGGCGAATTCGTCTTTGAATCATAGAGCGCCAAAATTCCAGCATTTTTAAAAATCTATTTAATTATTTATTTATAATAAATTATCTTCCTCTTTGGTGTTTATAAATAATCTGGAATCAACTCAATTACATCTACCCCTGATGATGTCACTTCGGAGTGCTGAAAGTAATTGGGACAAAAACTTTGGTCGACTAATCAACAGACTCCACCCGATATTAAGAAGTTGGTCTGAAAAAATAGAAAAGAAACTCGTCAGATATGAAATGTCCGTCTTGGGTGGTGGGTGTGGCGTTCCGCCTCAGACGCTAAAAACGGTTTCCTTGGTCTAGCGCTAGTGAAAAGGGGAATAGACTCTCTCGCTGTCTGGCTGATACCGACTTTAGGCCACCCCGATGACTTTACTTACTTATTAGTTTTACATTCAAATTTGACGAAGCCTTATGTTTTTTATACAATGCAATTATATTTCACTTATTTCAAAACCCTAACAAAAGAAATTAAGGCTTTTTGAATGATCATTAGGATGGGTTAATGGCAGTAAAAGTTTACTCCACACTTGCCAGACCTCTGGAGCCTCACTATCCGATACAGTTTAGTTCCATAACCAGGACACCCGTTTATTTTTTATAAACGGTGGGAGTCTGTAATAAGTAATTTACAGTTACCTCCCCTATTTTATGATTACTTTCCCCTTGGAGAACTCTCTATTGAATACCAGACTATATATATATATATATATATATATAAGATTTTTGGATGTTTGTTTATTTTAGAAACGTTGCTGAATAAAGTATATATTAAATTTTTACTTGAAGGCACTTACAACGCATGTATCGCATAAAATTCGATACTTTTTCTTATAGAAAATGAACTTGACAAGTGTAATCCCGGCAAAGGATGGCTCGGTGTGTAGAATACCGTACAGACTGTTTCGACTTTATTAAGTCTCATCAGCGGTATATACTAACGATTTCCCTCCGACAGAAATCGAAACCGGGACTTCAGCAGACACAGTGAAACACTAGTGAAACACTTTTATCGCCTCGGCAAAGTGTTTCACTAGTGTTTCACTGTGTCTACTGAAGTCCCGGTTTCGATTTCTGTCGGAGGGAAATCGTTAGTATATACCGCTGATGAGACTTAATAAAGTCGAAACAGTCTGTACGGTATTCTACACACCGAGCCATCCTTTGCCGGGATTACACTTGTCAAGTTCATTTTCTATAAGAAAAAGTATCGAATTTTATGCGATACATGCGTTGTAAGTGCCTTCAAGTAAAAATTTAATATATATATATATATATATACCAACCCCTCCGCACGAGCAGGATGCGACACAATGTCAATTTCTTAAGCGGAGTTTAACAGGTTTGAATTCAGAGTTTTCCTTCTCCTAGACTGGTTGCCTAATCAAGGTAAAGAGCCCAATCTGCCCTACTATTTACCTATAGCTGGAGGGAGAATTGGATTCATACCTTTCCCAAGGGTATTAGTGCTATGTGAAATGCCAACAGCTTCGTCCAGGAATTGAACTCGCGTTGACGAGTCCATTTCCTACGACTCTAACCATTAGACCACGCGCCTCCATTACCAGACTATATAAACTCTCAATAAGTGTACCAATTATTTGGTAATTTATGAGGAAGTTCGTCCCGGTGCCCTGCCTCCGAAATTGCTGCCCGGTGAACTTTCAAATAACAATCCCAACTAGTACCGCTACAGCGGTGTTACTTGAAAGAAAACAACCAACTCAAATAACAACCCCAACTATCGTATCGGTGCCTATTTGAGGGCGGGGGGGGGGTTCTTTTTTTTTCTTAATTCTTGTTTATTTATTTTTTCCAAAGTCTATCGGTGTTATCGTTTGTCATTACCCTTCTGCAAGTGATACACTCAACGTATTCTAAGCCTCACTAGCAGGACAATGTTAATACGTCAGTTTCTATGTTTTGTTTGCATTACTTAAGTAATTACCGTATTTGACGGCATATAGGACACAGATTGCCCTGTGTCTTATACATCTTAGGTGAAGTTTGAGACCTCCCGTAGGCTTAGGCTAATCTTATCATTATTTCCTGCTATTGAGATGTCTTGTGTATGCTTATTGCTTGCCTGTACTGTCAAGTTGCTTTTATACAGCTATGTTTCTGCTTGTGTAATGAACAGCTAGACTGTTTTCAACAATATATGCTTAAATACACTAAAAACCTTTTTTCCTGAATCTAACCTGCTGAAATAGGGGTGCGTCTTATATGCCCGTGCGTCTTATATGCTGTCAAATACGGTAAGTGGCTAACCCAGATGTCCTACAGCCTTAATTTTGAGAAATACTGAAATCCCAACAGAAATTATATTTATTTTTTTCATACTTATATTTGAGGATTACGCCTCCTAAACAATATATCTTCTAAATTGATTTTTTTTTTTTAAAGTAGTGAAAATTGTTCCAATTCGCCCTCCATTCAAGTCTCCGTTTCATGTAAAGAAAATATTTTAAAAATAAATGAATAAAGGTAAATGTTATTTTTTATTTTTTATTTATTTATTTATTTATTTTTTTTTTTTTTGCTATGAAAATTTATAAATCATTTTGGCGTTCTCTTTTTAAAATTTTGTTTTTGTGTCTCAAAGCTTTCGAGAATTTCCGTGAGTGTGTTACGTACTGAGGTTTTCACGGTACCAAATCGATATAATGTTGTATACATTTCTTACTTCTTACTTCTAGTCGCATTCTCTTCTGGCCGCCTTTGCTATTCTGATCGTCTTTGGTCTGGAATCTTCTAAGGTCTTCTGTTGCTATGTTCCTGCTGGCTGGTCGTCCTGGATTCATTTCTTAGTCTTGTTACCAAGACATTCATCAACCACAAGAACATTTTACTTATATAAAGTTTTATTTCCTTAACTATACATTTCACGTAACTAAATATCTGACTAACATAGCGCGCGTGAGTTCCAGTTTTAGGCAAAGCATAAAATGGCCGCTACTCTGCCTGACGTCTAACTGCAAATTGAAGACTCTGAAAAAGGTCCCACGCGACTTTACATATTTGGCGGGCTTCTGTAATTTTCCATAGAAGGACCCGGCCATGGTATGAAAGGGGTCATCCCCTCAGAATTACAGGGGATTGACAATAATCTTATGCAACCGCATAGATTATGTAACAAGTGTACAGAAATCCAATGCTTTTCATACGTGATCTAATGCATTTATCTCTTGCGCGCTATTCTGCATTAGTACCAAAGAAAGTATTTCTTGTCCTAAAAGAAAAAAAAATACTTGAACAAATTTACAAACAGATGTACACTGACATTTTTCGCAGCAGATGATAAACACGTTTTATTGGTCAACCGGTCAAAGAGAGTTATTGCCCTTTAAAGGATTTATAATGGAGACAGACTTTCCAATTGATAATAACGTCCAATGAACATTTATTTATTTATTACATTTAAATTACAAGATCTCATACTCTTACATACAAGTAAATAATTTAAAAACTCGTCATCATCATCAGGTCGTGCTGACTGCAAAGATATCCATGACTCTCTCCCCTCCCTCTCTCCTTCTCTCTCTCTCTCTCTCTCTCCCTCCCTTCTCTCTCTCTCTCTCTCTCTCTCTCCCTCTCTCTCTTAGTATGTCTCTCTCTCTTGTACTAATTCTCTCTATCTATCAACACCTCTCTCTTGTACTAATTCTCTCTATCAATCAACATTGCAATCTCTCTCTCTCTCTCTCTCTCTCTCTCTCTCTCTCTCTCTCTCTCTCTCTCTCTCTCTATTGTATTAATTCTCTCTATCTATCAACACCTCTCTCTCTCTTTTTCTTGTACTAATTCTCTCTATCTATCAACATCTCTTTCTCTCTCTCTTTCTTGTACCAATTTCTCTCTCTCTCTCTCTCTCTCTCTCTCTCTCTCTCTCTCTCTCTCTCTCTCTCTCTCTCTCTCTCTCTCTCTCTCCAAACATCCATATCGATCGTCGCCCCAGTGAGGCCCTCCGTGTAGAATCCAGAATCCACAGAGTTGATTAATTTAGGCCACTGGTGTGTCCATGTGTATATGTCCACAGGAGAACATTACATGAGTTAGTCTTTGCTTCTCTAGCAGTGTCCAGTACATCTTGTTTATCTTACTCGGATGTATGTCGGTAAGATGACCGTTCGGTAAAATATCAGTTCGTTGAAATGGCTGTTCGGTGAAATTCTCGTTAATGAAATGCGCGTTCGTCAAAATGTCCGCTCTTTAAAATATCCATTCGGTGAAATGTCCGTTCGGTGAAATGCATGTTCGATGAAATGTCCGTTCGATGAAATGTCCGTTTGGCGAAACGTCTGTCGGGGAGTCGAATGCTGATTTTTAACCCTTTTTCAATGTCTGTCGTTTGTTCGGTAAAATGCCCGTTCTGTAAAATGTCTGTCGGTAAAATATCCATCTGTGAAATGTACGTTCGGTTAAACGTCCTTCGGTAAAATGCCCGTTCTGTAAAATGTCTGTCGGTAAAATATCCGTCTTTGAAATTTACGTTTGGTTAAAACGTCCTTCGGTAAAATACCCGTTCTGCAAATTGTCTGTCAATAAAATATCCGTCTGTGAGATGTACGTTCGGTTAAACTTCCTTCGGTAAAATACCCGTTCTGTAAAATGTCTGTCGGTAAAATATCCGTCTGTGAAATGTACGTTCGGTTAAACGTCCTTCGGTAAAATACCCGTTCTGTAAAATGTCTGTCGGTAAAATATCCGTCTGTGAAATGTACGTTTGGTTAAACGTCCTTCGGTAAAATACCCGTTCTCTAAAATTTCCGTCGGTAAAATATTCGTCTGTGAAATGTACGTTCGGTTAAACGTCTTCGGTAAAATACCCGTTCTGTAAAATGTCTGTCGGTAAAATATCGTCTGTGAAATGTACGTTCGGTTAAACGTCCTTCGGTAAAATACCCGTTCTGTATAATGTCTGTCGGTAAAATATTCGCCTGTGAGATGTTCGTTCGGTTAAACTTGTGAAATGACCATTCGACAAAATGTATGTTGGCCGTTTGTCCGGGAGTTATAAGAACTAGAACTTCGAATGCTGATTTTCAAAGCTCTTCCTGTCTGAAACGATTGACATATCTTCCTTTCGTCATTTAAATTTCACCTTCTATTTTGACTTGGTCCAATAGAATGATAATTTTAGCAACTATTATAAACGAACTTTTCAAGTTCTTTTGTTTAAAGATTGTCTAATTATCTCTTCAACTGAAGGCGATGCCAACATACGCTTGGAAAGGCGTAAACTGCTATCGACCATATGGAATTCTAATTTCTCAGATAGAATAGAACAGGAATTTTTCCAAGCTGAAGCAGAGTCAGTACTATTGTATGGTTGCACCACATTGATTTTAATGGAGCGCTTGGAGAGAAAAACTAGATTGGAACTATGCAAAGATGTCGCGTGCTGGTTTGAAAAAAATCCTGGAAGCAATACCCGATAAAACTACAGATGTACGGCCACTTACTTCTCATCTTACAAACCATCTAAGTAAGAGAAATAAGATATGTTGGGTACTGCTGGTAAAGTAAGGACGAACTAATAAGCGACGTTCTATTTTAGAATCCTATACATGGACACACCAGTGTTGGCCAACCAGCAAAAACTTACATTGATGTGCTATGTGCAGATACTGGATACCGTCAAGAGAGGACCTGCCAAAAGCAATGATAGATAGAGACGGATTCAGAAGGACAGAGAGACAGAGACAGAAACAGAGACAGACTGAGACAGACAGAGACAGAGACTAGAGAATCCGTGCTATCAGCATAACTAGATCATGTTAAATGTTTATATTTGAAAATGTGGCGTACTTGTATTTAAATGTCTTTTTATATCTGCCACTCTCCTGCCCTGTCGGTGGGGCTATAGAATATACCGACTGCACCTCTTCAGAAGGATAAGAACTCCTTCCAATGGGGACTATATGTTGACGGTATATAATGTTGACGAGCCATAATGGCTGAGGACAGGATTGTGGTGGCTGAGCAGTCCGTGGTCCGGGTAGTAAGTGGTCCCGTGCCATGCGACACTCCACCTCTTCTCTTACTCGGGCTAGATGAGCAGTAGATGAGGTCCCAATCCGATAGGGATTGGTAAAGAGAAAGAAGGGAGAAGGGGAAGATTTAAGCGAATCCGTGCCATCTGCAAGATTTTATAGCTCAGTCGGTAGAGCGTTGGGCTAGAAACCACAGGGTTCCTAGTTCGATACCGGTCCTCGCCAACTCAGCGTATGAGTAGCACAGGGATCTGTACGGTAAAGTAAGGAGCTGATGGTAGGTGTGGTGCTCCACCTCAGACGTCAAAACAATCTCCTCGGTCTAGCGCTATTGAAAAGGGGATACACTCCCTCGCTGACTGGCTGATACCGACTTTAGGCCGCCCCGACGACTTTACCTACTTATATATTTGAAAATGTGACGTACTTGTATTTGAAGATCTTTTTTTTTATATATCTGTCACTGTTTTGGAGATGCCTAAGCTGTTTTGTGTTTTTAATAATTTTGATTTTTCGGACTGTGTTCCTCATCTTTATTTCGGCCGCTGTATCCTATGGCCTTCCTCAGATGTTCCCTGTGTATCCAAGTATAGTAATGATCCAACCCGGGAAATCATTTTAATAGTTTGACAGTTCACCAAACAAGTGTCGAGGAACTTTTGAAGATCTCATTCAAAAAATGACGTAATTGTTTTTGCACGTCTATCATGCCGACATGTCTCACGAGAAGAATTATGATCATTTAGGAAAAAACAATATTTATTGGCATTTCCTGGCGTTTTTTTTTTTTTTTTTTTTTTGTATTTTGCCCTGTTCTTTTTATTATTTTTGTTTTTTCATTCAAATAGTTTTGTTGTTCTTTTTTTTTGTTTTCTTTTCGTGTGATATTGTGTCGTTTAGAGTTTAGAGGAGCCCAGTCTTTTATTTTTTTATTTTTTTTATTTTACTTAAGCGGCTTTTTCTTTCTTTTCGTCTATTATTG
>CM042153.1:70562804-70585304 GCA_023376005.1 Doryteuthis pealeii
GCCTACAAGTGCGCACGTGTCCACATGCGTGCGCTCTGTTCATGTAAAAGTTGGGGCGAGGGGGTGCCGAACAAGGAGCTGGGGGAGACCGCGACGACTTGAACGGCCGGGTCAGACGGCGTCGGCCACCTTTTTTCGCCGCGTCACACTGGATCAGGCCCGGCTATTTTCGGGTACAGTAGTGGTCAAAGCCTATTGATTGATCGGACAGGTCGGCCAACAATTCATATAATCCTGAATAGGAAAATTGTTTTGAGCAACAACAAGGAAAGTGGGGCAAGGAATAGAGTAGGGTGGAAGTCGGGGGGGACTTAGGGGGGGGGGTAATGGCAGGGGATGATGGGTCGGGGATTGCGGAGTAAGAGTATGCAAGAAAAAGAGGAGAGCAGGAAAGAAAAGGAAAGTGTAAAGGAATTAAGAAAGAAAGAAAGGTGAAAAAAAAGGAAAAGATGAGTGAAACAAACGAAGAAATAAAAAGAAACAGGGAATGTCAAAAGAAAGACGTTAGAAGGAAAAAAGAAAAGAAGGGTAGAATAGAATGAGAAATGTTTAAAAGAAAGAAAGAAAGAAAATTAACTTATTTGAAAGAAAGAAAGAAGAAGAGAAAGAAGGAAGTGGAAAAAATCAAAATGTTAGAAAGAAAGAAAGAAAGAAAGAAAGAAAAGATCAATATGTTTGAAAGAAAGAAAGAAAAAAAAGAAAGAAAAGAAAGAAAGAAAGTCAATAATGTGAAGAAAGAGAAAGAAAGAAAGAAAGAAAGAAAGAAAGAAGAAAGAAAGAAAGAAAGAAAGAAAAATTAAATTATTTGAAAGAAAAAAGAAAGAAAAGAGTGGAAAAAAATCAAAATGTTTGAAAAGAAAGAAAGAAAGAAAGAAAGAAAGAAAGAAAGAAAGAAAATTAAATTAATTTGAAAGAAAGAAAGAAAGAAAGAAAGAAAGGAAGTGGAAAAAATCAAAATTGTTTAAAGAAAGAAAGAAAAGAAAGAAAAGAATGAAAAGAAAGAAAGAAAGAAAGAAAATTAAATTATTTGAAAGAAGAAAGAAAGGAAGGAAAGTGGAAAAATCAAAATGTTTGAAAGAAGAAAGAAAGAAAGAAAGAAAGAAAAGAAAGAGAAAAATTAAATTATTTGAAGAAGAAAAAGAAAGAAAGAAAGAAAGGAAGTGGAAAAAATCAAAATTGTTTGAAAGAAAGAAGAAAGAAGAAAGAAAAAGAAAGAAAATTAAATTATTTGAAAGAAGAAAAGGAAAGGAGGAAGAAAAATCAAAATGTTTGAAAGAAAGAAAGAAAAAGAAAGAAAAGAAAGAAAGAAAGAAAGAAAAGAAAAATTTAATTATTTTGAAAGAAAGAAAGAAAGAAAGAAAGAAAGAAGAAGGAGTGGAAAAATCAAATTGTTTGAAAGAAAGAAAAAAGAAAGAAAGAAAGAAAGAAAGAAGAAAGAAAAATTAAATTATTTGAGAAGAAAGAAAGGAGGAAGTGGAAAAATCCAAAATGTTTTGAAAGAAAGAAAGAAAGAAAGAAAGAAAGAAAAATTAAATATTTGAAAGAAAGAAAGAAAGAAGAAAGAAAGAAAGGAAGTGGAAAAAATCAAATTGTTTTGAAAGAAGAAAGAAAGAAAAGAAAGAAAAATTAAATTATTTGAAAGAAGAAAAAGAAGGAAGTGAAAAATCAAAATTTGAAAGAAAGAAAGAAAGAAAGAAAGAAAGAAAGAAAGAAAAATTTAATTATTTGAAAGAAAGAAAGAGGAACAAATCAAATATTTGAAAGAAAGAAAAGAAGAAAGAAAAAATATTTGAAAGAAAGAAAGAAAGGAAAGAAAGATGGTTTATACATAAAAAATAAAGTGTATAGCTAAAATAATTACAAAGAAAAAGAAAAGAAAAAAGAAATAAAGAAAGTTGGCTAATGCATGAAAAAAGAAAGCGAATAGGTAAAATAGAAAGAAAGAAAGAAAGATGGCTTATACATAACAAAATAAAGTTTATAGGTAAAGTAATAACAAAGAAAGAAAAAAGAAAGGAAAAAAACGAAAAGAAGAAATAAAGAAATATGGTTTATGCATAAAAAAAGAAGCGAATAGGTAAAATAGAAAGAAGAAAGAAAGAAAGAAAAGAAAGAAAGACATATAGTAAGAAAGAAAAATGATTTATACATCAAAAGAAAACGTTTCGGCAAAATAATAAGAAATAAAAAATAAAGAATGAATAAATAAATAAATAAAAAAGAAATCGTTTAGGTAAAATGATAAGTAAGAAAGAAAAGAAAAAAAGAAAGATGGAAGGAATGAAGGGCATGCATAAAGAAAGGAAAATTATACGTCAAGTAAAAGAGAAAGGAAAAACATATACGGAATTAAATAAATGATTAAATAAAATTTTGGAATGAATGAAAACAGAAAAAAAAGAAAAAAAGATAAGAAAATAATTAATAGAAATCCTTATTTTGTAAGAATTCTCAAAAGAAAAAAAAGAAACATAATATATAATATATATATATATATATATATATATATATATATATATATATATATAAAGAAAGAAGAAAGAACGAGAGAAAAGAAAAAAAAGATATATATAGATGAAGAAGAAGAAAGAAAGAAAAGAAAGAAGGAAAGAAAGAAAAAGAAGAAACAATATATCAATTAAGATAATAGAAATATATTGGAGTGGAAGAAAGACCAAAAATGACGTCAAAAAAGAAGAAAACGACAATATATATTTTGAAATATATTTTCCTAAAATTATATTTAAATTTTGTATTTCAAAATACAGAAGAAAGCATAGTGAAAAAAAAGACAGAAAGGAAAAGATGAGTGAAACAAAAACGAAGAGATAAAAAGAAAACAGGGAATGTCAAAAGAAATACGTTAGAAGGAAAAAGAAAAGAAGAGTAGAATAGAATGAGAGATTTTTAAAAGAAAGAAAGAAAAGAAAGAAGAAAGAAAGAAAGAAAGAAAGAAAGAAAAAATAAATTATTTGAAAGAAAGAAAGAAAGAAGAAGAAAAGAGGAAATTAAAATTATTTTGAAGAAAGAAAGAAAGAAAGAAAGAAAGAAAGAAAGAAAGAAAGAGGGAAAGAGGGAAAAAATTAAAATATTTGAAAGAAAAAAAAAGAAAAATTAAAATATTTGAAAGAAAGAAAGAAAGAAAGAAGGAAAGAAGGAAAAAATAAAAATATTTGAAAGAAAAAAAAGAAAGAAAGAAAAATTAAAATATTTGAAAGAAAGAAAGAAAGAAAAAAAAAGAAAGAAAGAAAGAAAACGAAAAATCAAAATATTTGAAAGAAAGAAAGACGAAAAAATCAAAATATTTGAAAGAAAGAAAGAAAAAAGAAAGAAAGAAAAATTAAAATATTTGAAAGAAAGAAAAAAAGAAAGAAAAAAAGAAATCAAAGAAAAATCAAAATATTTGAAAGAAAGAAAGAAAGAAAAATTAAATTATTTGAAAGAAAGAAAGAAAGAGGAAAATATCAAAATATTTGAAAGAAAGAAAGAAAGAAAGAAGGAAAGAAAATATTTGAAAAAAGAAACAAAGAAAGAAAAAATGAAGAAAAAATAAAATATTTAAAAGAAATAAAGAAAGAAAGGAAAAGAGAAGAAAGAAAGAAAAAATAAACTATTTAAAAAAAAAGAAAGAAAGAAAGAAAGAAAGAAAGAAAGAAAGAAAGAAAGAAAAAAATCAAAATATTTAAAAAGAAAGAAAGAATTTAAATATTTTAAAGGAACAGACAAAAAAAAATATATGAGAAAAGGAAGATGAGAATTTCAAAATTACAAACAAAACATCAACTTAAAAATAACTGAACAAAGAAAAACGTAATAAATGTTGAAACCAAAGAAAAGAAAAGAAAGAAATAGATAAGAAAGAAGAAAGAGGAAGAAAGAGAGAAAAGAGAGAGAGAGAGAGAGAGAGAGAGAGAGACGAAGATTATATAAAAAGAGAAAAAACGGTCGAAAAAAGAACACAGTAATCTCCCCTTTCCATGATAACTTGCCCACCGTTGATTTTTCCCGCCACTTTATCCAGCATGACACGACCCTTTCCGTTTTTCCTTTTTCCTCACCCTTCTTTCTTTCTTTCCTCGGTTTCCCTCTCTTGTCTGTGTTGACGTTAGTTTCCCCCACCCCCACCCACCCCCACCATTCTCTTTATCCGCCCCCGTCACACTCTTGCTCCATTATAAGCAAATGTGTTTACATAATAAGCATCTTTTTGCGACTTAGCTGTCTCCCTCTAATCACTGGACGTCTAGCGGCGGATAAATAAACTAATCAGTCAGAGGATAATCCTCTCTGACTCCCCATACTGGAACCCACCCAGCCCCCACATAACAGTGCCCACACTATCCCCAACCTCAGCCGTCTACCTAGCGTCAACAACCAAACTCCGAACAACATTCACCATTAAATTAAGAACAAAAAAAATAAAATAAGATAAGATAAAAAAAAATATGGCCAAAATAAAACCTTCTTTGTCAGTCAAGTTTATATAAAGACAATAATTATATATATATATATATATATATGAGGAGTGAAAGATTGAATAAATCCGAGAAAAGGTAGAGAGTAGAGGAAAATGTGGATATAACAACACAAACAACTGTGCTCAATTGGTATTTCGTCTCATTATTGATTATTATAATGAGACGAAATATCAATGGAACATAGTCGTTTGTGTTGTTATATCCACATTTTCCTCTATTCTCAACCAAACACACACACACACACACACACACACACACACTCAAACACACACATATATATATATCGCATCGCCGAGAAACTGTCAGTAACTATGCTACTTTAACTCATAAATATGTATATATATATTTACCAACCCCTCCGCACGAGCAGGATGCGACACAAGGTCAATTTCTTAAGCGGAGTTTAACAGGTTTGAATTCAGAGTTTTCCTTCTCCTAGACCGGTTGCCTAACCAAAGTTAAAGAACCCAGTCTGCCCTACTATTTGCCCATAGCTGGAGGGAGAGTAGGATTCATATCTTTCCCAAGGGTATTAGCGCTAAGTGAAATGCAATTACCCCGTCCAGGATTTGAACTCGGAGCGACAAGTCCATTTCCCATGACTTTAACCATTACACCACGCGCTTCCTACAAATATGTATATATGTGTGTATGCGAGTGTGTGCGTGTATGTCTACACAGTGAATATATATAAATATATATATATATATATATATGTGTGTGTGTGTGTGTGTGTGTGTGTGTGTGTGTGTGTGTGTGTGTGTGTGTGTGTGTTTTTAAAGTAGGTTACATTTTAAAAATATTCTTTCGAATAACCAAACATGTCACTTTTAAAAAAAGAAAACGAATTCTGCTCACGGAAAAAAGAAAATTTTGTCAAATGCTTTTCGTTCCATTTTGAAAAGAATTCTAATATTTTTAGACAACCCTATACTCATCAAAAATGTCTTAATGAAGGTTTTATAATAGACCGAAACGTTATAACGTCGATTTGACTATCTACAAATAAATTTATCTTTTGAAATACTTTGTTTTTTTTAATTTCTACATATCTTTGGATTTTTTTCCATGTTTACCAGCCATACATATATATAATTTGTGTTCTAAAATATAACTTTGCAGTAAAAAAAATCAACGAAATGTCTGCAATATATATATAATATATATATATATATATATATATATATATATATATATATATATATATGTGTGTGGTGTGTGTGTGTGGTGTAAGAATGGAAGGAAATTGAATCCGACAATAATAAGAAAAAAATGAGTAAAGAAAAGAAATGTAGATGGATAAAAATGAATTCAATCGATATCACTTTTAATCGATATCACTTACACATGTGTTTCGGTCCGTTTATCAAAATGTATAAGGATTACGCTATTATTATTATTAAGATAATCAGATGAAGTTGAAATAATGATAATATATATATATATATATATGTGTGTGTGTGTGTGTGTGTGTGTAAGTTAGGACGTGAAGTCAACGGCGCTTGGCTGCTGACAGTATTAGATGTTTTTTAATGCTTGTTATTATAATAGTGATAGAATTATAAGTTAATGTGTTGAATACTTAATCTTGACCTCAGACGATACCCGTATACCCATTTTATGGACTCAAAATGTTCCTGTAATTATCCACTATCATGGACTTTTGGACATTAATGAATGTTGCCCTATCGCGGCTGGTTGTGAACGAGTCACCATGACAGTTCCAGCTTCATGGTACTAAAAATCTAGATCCTCAGCTGTCGTATATATTCTTTAAAGTAAATTACACATTAATTGATGATACTATTTCTCTGAATTTTTGAAGTTCCTGAGTTCGACCTTCTTCAGGTATTTCTTGTCGGACTCTGGAACCATCTCGGACTCTGGAACCTTCTTTTCGAACTCGGGAAACTTCTTGTCGTAATCGGGAGCCATCACGGAACTTTGAACAACAAGAAGATTTCCGATTACGACAAGAAGGTTCCCGAGCCCGAGAAGGTTCCAGAGTCCAACAAGAAATACCTGGAGTGAGGCACATCGGCGGAAACGTTGTACAGATAACAATGAAGATGAGGACAATAGTTCGAATAATACAGATAATGCTGATCATCAGGCCTCATCTCAAAAGTTCAGAGAAAGAGAACTGATGAGTTCAGTTTGATTTGACCGTAAATCAAACTTACCTATGTTATGGCACCAAGCCAAAAGTATGGGGTACCTATGAGAATCAGCCTTTTTTTTTTTGGGGGGGGGGCTAGATAATGCCGACTATCTTCTATAGAGCAGTAAGATCCCCATCAAAAGGGATATCGTGGGTATGATTATTAAACTGCATCTAGTGATGAGGCTCCAGTTCTGAAATGCTAAGGAGAATTGAGTCACCTCTTTATTGCCATTACACTTAGGTCCACTATGACCCGGGGTGGCAGTACCTTTTAGGGTACCCTCTATGGCTCAAATAGATCTATTTTAAGAATATTCGTATTTGATAAGAATACTTGAAACTATATAACTGTGTACAGATTTTTGTATTAAGAATAGTTACTTGAAGCTACGATTATTTACTTGTGATGATGATGATGATGATGATGATGATTAGTTACTTGAAACCATCTAATGGTGAAGTGCCAATTCTGGATCTCTGGCGTGTGTGGAGTACCTCTTCATCGCCATTACTCCCGGATCCACCCTGACCCGGAGTGGTAATACTTGTTAGGGTCCCATCTGTGAGTTAAATAGAAAAAAATGAGTTTTAAAAAATTGCTTAAAAAATTTGCGTTTAAATTTTTTTTAAATGAATACCTTTCAAGAATGAATAAAACAAAACGCCTTCAGCATAAAATAACCCAACAAGGGTTGACCTACGTTAAAATCCATCCAATCAGCCAACTCGAAATCATAAAATTGATTATAAATTGTTAGTGCTAGATAGGAATGCGTGGAACTATATAACTGTGTATAAGAATGTATTAAGAATGATGTGACATTCGCCAAGGAATCGCATGGTTCCAGATTCGATACCGCTCCTTGCCAACTCGGCGCATGAGTAGCAAAGCTTAAGTAGTCTTATCTCTCCGGTAAAGTGTCCGTTGTGGTGCTCCGCCTCTGCAAAAACAATCTTCTTGGTCCATTGTTAGCGAAAAGGGGATATATTCCCTTACTATTTCTCTGTTTCAATTGGGCACATGGCCGAGTGGATTAGGCAGGTAGGTTAAAAGACAGTTCTAAGTGACAGTTATCTCTGGTTCCCGAGTTCAATCCTGAGTGAAAGCAGTTAGAAAAATAATTAACACAACTCCTACCCCAGCTTGGGTTAGCGGAATGAGAACACGATACCCCCGTGGAATAAATAAAGGGTTAGGTTCAAAGTTCCGTGATGGCTCCCGAATACGACAAGAAAGTTCCGAGTTCGAAAAGAAGGTTCCCGAGTCCGAGAAGGTTCCCGAGTCCGACAAGAAATACCTGAAGAAGGCCGGAGGGTATATCGGCCGAAACGTTGTACAGATAACAATGAAGATGAGGACAATAGTCCGAATAACGCTAATAATACTGTTCCCTTACTGTTCGGCTGATACCGATAATAAGCAACTCAACCAACTTTACTTTTTTACAAGTTTAGTAATTTTAAGATTAGTAATTGTTTACTACGGATTATTATTGTGATTAGTTAACTGAAAGCTTATAATAACTTGCAAACTATTGATAGAAAATAGATAGAAATACTTGTAACCATGTAAAGTAAAGTCGACGGGACGGCCTAAAGTCGGTATCAGCCAGTCAGCGAGGGAGTCTATCCCCTTTTCAATAGCGCTAGACCAAAGAGATTGTTTTAGCATCTGAGGCGGAGCACCACACCTACCATCAGCTCCTTACTTTACCGCACAGATCCCTGTGCTACTCATACGCTGAGTTGGCGAGGACCGGTATCGAACTAGGAACCTTGTGGTTTCTAGCCGAACGCTCTACCGACTGAGCTAACCCGGCCCTATTAAAATGATTCTTATTAAATAATTCTCGTGCAAATGATTTCAATTTTTAACACCGTGAAACAACACAAAGTTCTGTTTCTCTGAATTTTTGAGATGAGGCTTGATAATTTGGATTATTTGGATTATTCAGACTATTGTCCTCATCTTTATTGTTATCTGTACAATGTTTCGGCCGATGTGCTCTCCGGCCTTCTACGGGTATTTCTTGTCGGAATCGGGAACCTTCTCGAACTATTGTTAGTAGGTTCGATTCTCACTGGGCGCCGCATAATTTGGCCTTGTGCCATATCTAAGTTAAGTTTATTAAATAACCATGAAGGAAATATTATCGATCATATAGAAATCTGATCTCACTGATAAGATTTTAGTCACTGCACCGCGATTAAAAAGGAAATGTAGCAATAATTTTTTTTTGGGGGGAGGGGGGGTTTCGAACATTTTTGCTCGTTAAAATGAAATAGCTCACTTACGTCTCGAAACTTCAGCAAAAATGAGTGACAAAAGGAACAACTCGTTTGCTAAAAAAAATGTAATCGCTCAACTGACTCTGTATTAAGAACCATTTAATTCCAAAGAAGCCGGTTTAGCTCAATCGATAAAGCATTGGCCTGTATAATTACAAGGTTCCTGGTTCGATACTGGTCCCCGCCAGCGCATGTGTAGCACAGATTGTGTTAATCTGATCTGTGCGGTAAAAAATAATTCCCTTGTGTATTTTGTTTAGATTATTTATTGGTTGAATTTTACGTCATGTCAACCCATTGATTTCGCAACATTATATCTGTTCCACCGGTAGACCTGACATGTTATTAGGCCGCCTCCTTTCCAGATTCACACTGTGTATTTTACGAATAGATCATGAATTCTTATATATTGGCCCAGGGATACGTAACAGCCCCGCAGAGACTTGCTGTGTACTTGTATGCACTTGGAGACTTGAAAGAAATACTTAACTAAAAGTTAATACATAAATATAAACGGACTTTACTACATTTTGGAGGTCGTCGTCAGTGATGTCAATGCTTGGTTCCCCGGGGAGTTTCAGGTCTTACAATATCATACCCCCCTCACCAGGCAGATCCTATCAGAGAAGATGAAACTTTGAGTGCTAGAGAAATGTTTGGCTCTTATTGATATTTGATGAGTGTCTACCTTTCTACCACGCTCCTGATTGGTTGTTGCAAATAACCAATCAAATGCGCGGCACGGTCTATTTAAGTGTTCTTCGAGAACTTTAACACTTTTTTTCTTGTATATGGATTAACATTTCTGCTAAGGATATGTAGATCCTCAGCAGAAATACTGAACTCAGTAAATAATTTCGTTTAGAGCTGGGCAGGGGGTCAACATTTTTTTTTTTTTTGTGTGCGATAATTTATAATTTATATAAGAATCGAGATCAAAACCGAAGCAACCAGAAAATAAATATTCCTGCTTGAAAGGATATCGAAATGGTTTCGCTCCATTACTCTCCTACACGCCCAACCACCCCCCACACACACTCAAGGAGTATCTAACTTGTCTCCATGGACAGGCACAAATTCTTGGACTCAGTGCATAGGTCCTTTATTCGAAGACAATTTAATACCAAAATATGAAATTATGGCCAAAAGAAAGACAACAAAGCAATGTGTACGAAGCACGTACTAATTCGAAAATTCTCCTTTCTCCACTGCACAACACCAACAATCTACTGTCCACCATTCTTTGCAAATGGTACCATCCATTTGGGTAATAGCTGACACTAGAAATCCCTTCCGAGATAATTGCCAATGTAATTTTTCTTAGAATAGTAATTGGGAATAATGGAGGGAACGGGCACAGTTATATGTAAACGTAAACTGACAGATTCTTTCATTGTTCACACAACAAAATACTGTTTCAATGGCGTAGTGGTAACGAAGTTGGCGAGCTAAACCAGATAAATAATTTCAATATGTGTTGACCAGTATTTATCTATTCACATGTTGAATCCGTGCAAATCTTAAACTTTACTTTTTATATACAAATGATAATATATATATATGTGTGTACGTGTGTGTGTGTGTGTGTGTGTGTGTGTGTGTGTGTGCGAGGAATTGAATATTACCAAGCGGAGTTGAATCTGTGCCCAAACTATCCTGTGCTAGATATATATTTGCTTGAAGGCAATTACAATGCATGTATCGCATAAAATTCGATACTTTTTTATATAGAAAATGAACTTGACAAGTGTAATCCCGGCAAAGGATCGCTCGGAGTGTAGAACATCGTACAGACTGTTTCGACTTTAAGTCTCATCAGCGATGTATACTAACGACTTCCCTCTGACAGAAATCGAAACCGGGACCTCAGCAGGCATAGTCAAAGACCATATCGTCTCGGCCACAGTACATATATATATATATATATATATATATATATATATATATGTGTGTGTGTGTGTGTGTGTGTGTGTGTGTGTGTGTGTGTGTGTGTGTGTCATCCACAGACATGTGTTTCGACGTTAACGTCATCAGTGCGGCTCGACATTTTTTAACAGCTACCTCTAGCCGGGAGAATTTTCGTCTGCAATGTTCCTTAGCAGCGACTATCAGTCCGGGATGAACAATTAAATGATACATACTTACAAGATATATGTTTTTACAATCACCAGAGAACTCAAGTCTGTAAACAACAGGCGAGTAGATGCTTGTTTTATATATATATATATATATATATATATATATATATATATATATATATATATATATAACAAAACTAACCAAGCGAATTTAACCATAAGACGGTTTTCACTAACCAAATGGACTTGTAAAGTTTATCAGTACATTTTTGAGCAACATTTTTTGTAGCTTGTCAAACACTTTGAAAAATTTTGAGATGCTTTAATTAGCCTTTCTGTCTTTTTATTTTTGTGTTGACTTTAGTTTATAAATTCCTTTATTCTTTTAGTCAGTGTCTTTCTTATTAAGTTAATGTTGCTGTCTGTCTGTGGATTTATATATCTACTTCTGTAATATTAATTTAATTTGTAATTCTAGATGTCTTTATCCTATTCTTACTTTATTTCCTCTTCCCTTCTCTCTCTCTCTCTCTCTCTCTCTCTCTCTCTCTATATATATATATATATATATATATATATATATATATATATATATATATATTTATCTATCTATCTATCTTTACTTTTGTAGTTCTTGTAGTAATTTGTTTATCTAACTCTTAATTCTATATCTTTTTGCAAAATAATATTTCTAATGATGATTGGTACTTTTGATTATAGATTTAAGTGATCTATCAAGTTTATGTTTACATTTTCCTAAAGATTCATTTTTGCTGTTTAAAAAGTTTTCTTATCTAGAAATCTAGTTATTGTTGACTTTTCTTTTAAACACAAAAACATGGGCCGTTCAGAGCTCTACATATATTTGATTCTCTTTAGATCTCCCTTTCAATGATTGGTATTATATTTTATTCCTTTAATTCCCAAATATTACTAGATGGGGTTGTTACATTCCTTAACTTAATATTGGACAACGAGTGCTTGTTATTTGCAAACTTTGATTTTGTGCAACCCACGTAAAATTTGACTTTAGGTAGAAGTTACAGAACCTTGGTAGATTACACCTTTAGTCAAACTCTTTCCTTTTATGGGGCACATTTCAGTGCTTCGGCAGTTGCAGTTTTTTCTGTCAAATCTTTTCGTTATTTATATCATGTGTGTGTTTTTTATTATTTTGTCATTCTGTTTTTTAATTATTCTCTTCTTCAGGCGGATATGGTCCAATAGAAAGGATATCCTGCGTATAACTCTAAACCGTATTCAGTTATGAGGCTTCAATTCTGGAGAATCAACCTTTCTGTGCCATTACTTCCGAGTTCACTCAAACCACGAGTAGTGGTGTCTGTTAGGGTTCCATCGATAGGTCAAATAGATTTGTTTAAGATAATAAAATGTTTGTTTTTGACGGATTATGTAGATATACAGTGGTACCTTGACTTACGAGTACGGTGCTATTCGCAGAATTGCGTCCCGGTCTACTGCCTTAAAAAACGCTAGGTGGTGATAGCTAAAAAAAAAACTCACTCTACGAATGAAGTCCCTGGCTGAATGTATATATTTTAACTCTTCCCCTCTTTAAAATATTTTAAGGAGAGGCTAAATATTTACATTTATTTGTCGATAAAAATATGGCTTACTTTTAACGCCTTCAAACCGCTAAAAAAATAATAATTTGTCGATAAAAATGCCTTTAATCCGCTAAAAAATACTTTTTTTTCGGTATTTTCATTTTATTTTAATTTTTGTTCGACAATCAATTACAAATAAAAAAAATCAAAGCATTTTTTTCGGTATTTTTATTTTATTTTGATATATTTATTTCCAGCAATCAATTACAAATAAAAAAATCTATATATTTAGATATTCTTTTTTATTTTAACTAAAAACAAGACATTAAGCAAAATAGGTTTGTTTTTTCAGCTATCACCGCCTAGCGTTTCTTTAAGGCAGGAGGCCGGGACGTAATTCTGCGAATAGCACCACGAGTACCCCATCTTATGAGTTTTCCAAATTACGAGCTGTCACTTGGTCGATTTTTTGCTCTGTTTTGAGAGCTAAAATTTGTGTTACGAACGAGCTTCAGATACGCTTATGATAATAAGTTCACTAAAAACATTTAAGTTGCCAAATTTATTACACCAAAGAAAATATTATTTATAAAGAAATAAACATTAAAACATTACCACATATAATCTGTTACATTCTATTTTATTATGCTTTATACAACACAGTGTTAAATTTCTTATTTAAAAAATGTAACAAAATATCAGGGTATTTTCTAAGGCTGGAACAGATTAATGGCAATTCAATTTAATTCAATGGGGAAAATTGATTTTATATACAAGGAAATCGAGTTATGAAATGTATGAATTAAACACGCAAGTCAAGGTACCACTATGTTATGTACTGGGGGCGCGTGGTCTAATGGTTAGAGTCGTAGGGAATTGACTCGTCGACTCGAGTTCAATTCCTGGACGAAGCTATTAGCATTTCACATGGCGCTAATATCCTTGGGAAAGGTATGAATCCAATTTTCCCTCCAGCTATGAGTAAATAGCAGGGTAGACTGGGCTCTTTAACCATGGCTAGGTAACCAGTCTAGGAGAAGGGAAACTCTGAATTCAAACCTGTTAAACCCCGCTTAAGAATTGACCTTGTGTCGCATCCTGCTCGTGCGGAGGGGTTGGTAAATATATAAATATATATATATATAGATATATAGATATATACATTACAACCACACACATATAACTTAACGACAAATCTAGTTCCCCAACACATATAAACAAAAAACAATTAAACAGACACACACACACATACACATATTTAGTTAACCAATCCCCAAAATCTGACACCTGTGGTACCACCATCCACCATTCAGACACTCCCCATCCAGAGAGAAGAAAACTCACGAACCACCCCCAACCACCCCTCCCCTACTGACGACCTTCTGTTTCAGCACTTTGAGAATGTCCAGCATTGGAGCAAGAACTATATCCAAGTCCTGAAGATGGTCTAATAATAGACCGAAACGTTGCATCGTCGACAATAAACATCCAGTTTCCATAACATCCCGTGTTTGTCTACCTTTCTCCACACACACACACACACACACACACACACACACACACATATATATATATATATATATATATATATATATTATATATGTATATATATATATATATATAAATGTAGACAATGGCTGTTAAACTGGCTTCGGCAACCAGGGTTGACATTTCGTTCAATGTAGAAATTATGGGGTAGGATTTTTTTTGTCGGGGTGTTAGGCTTTGGTTATTTGATCGGATGTTGCTGCTGGTGTTGCTAGTTTGTTTTTTTTTTTTTGGGGGGTTTCTAACACAGCACTATATGTGGTTCTTCGTTCTGTTGATCGTCGAACTGAAAAGAATTTAAGGAATGGAAAGGAAGAGGCAAAGACAAAAGATACTTTTAAGGCTCAGACTTTATTTCTAGGTTCATTGTTTTTTTCCTAGAGAGGAACTTTCTTCCAGTGCCAGTCAATAACGTGTGTCCCCAGTAACAGTCTGCTTTGGAATGGCAGAGAGTTTTTTTGTGCCAGG
This sequence comes from Doryteuthis pealeii, assembly GCA_023376005.1. Taxonomy (NCBI): domain Eukaryota; kingdom Metazoa; phylum Mollusca; class Cephalopoda; order Myopsida; family Loliginidae; genus Doryteuthis; species Doryteuthis pealeii. Next base: position 70,577,398 of record CM042153.1, read on the forward strand.
AAGGGGATTACCATAGGGTTCTTCCTGTCTGAGGGCTCTTAGGAGATCGTTATTTCTTTTAGATTTTTTAAAATTTTATCTTATTTTGATTAAATTTTAATCCCCACAAACTTTTAGAAGACAAGCTTTAGGTGAACAGCTACAGCGGAGTAAAACGGACGTGAAGGAAAAATATGAGCTAAGTATGGGACCCTACTCTATATTACACAACAAAGCTAACACAAGGTATAGAAAAATATATTGGTTGTGTCTGAAACAAAAATAATACTCGAGCGAAAAGCTTCGTATGTAGAGAAAGGAAAATTCATCATTTTTTTCTGTCTTTGTATGCTGTTTTGTGACCACTAAAATTGGCATAATGCACTACAAGGTCAATTTTTAAGTAGAGTAAAACTGGTTTGAAGTGATGGCTTCCCATCTAGACGCGCTCAGCGTGTAGCGTTACTTTCGTATTTTGCCTGGAGAGTTGTCTGCCCGTTTAGTTCGAGGGTTCCCGCTAAGGGCCGTTTATATTTAAGCGGCTGGTTTCAACGTCTCTTCCCCTCTTTTCCGGTTGCTCGACCCACGAGGCACCACTATGGGTTAGACTCTGGTCTACCCCTTCTCGTTGGGGCTTTGGCCCCCCTTACATTACTGTAAGTGATTTATACAGCATGGACTATTCTTAGTCTCATGTCTGTACTTTTATGTTTTTCCCTTCTACTTTTGTATGTATGTTTATGTACACCTTGTATTATGTACCCTGTTTATCCATGTGCTGTACCATATCAAATGTTTTGTCCTATCAACCTTTGTCGGAGTTTTATCTGCAAGTATATATCACTTTAAACCGTACAAACGTAACGGTTATTGTAGTAGGAAATAGGATCGTTGACCCGAGTTCAAATCCCGTACGTTTAGCTGTTTGCGTTTCAATTCGCGCTAATGCCCATGAAAAGGGTATGAACGCAACTGCTCTCTGGTATCTATGAAAGAATAGTAGAGCAGACGAGGTTCTTTAGTCTTGGTTAGGCAACTAGTCTAGGAGAAGGAAAGACTCTGTATTCAAACCCACTTTACTCCATTTAAAAATTGACCGTGTGTTACATCGCACCCATGGAGGAGGAATTGTGTAAATACATACAAACGTCGCATTTCAAATTGAAATTCAAGCTCATCTTCTGGTAGAATCTATATATTAATACTCGTGTTCCTTTACTGTACGACCGTTATTGTCTTGCAACACACTCTGGTTAAAAGTGATATCGTCCAAATCGTCTAAGATGAAATGCGAAAATGTAAATCCTGATTATCTGGTGTTGCTTATCCGCAGAAATCTTATTTCTTATTAGTAACATCCCCTCAGCTAAACAATGGACTACTCCTTTTTTATAATAAAGAAAGAAAGGGGAGAAAAAGGTCATGCTACACAGAAAAATATAATAAGAAAGAAAGAAAGAAAGAAAGAAAGAAAGAAAGAAAGAAAGAAAGAAAGAGAGTAGGGGAATATAGAGAAAAGGGATAAGCGCGCCGGAGCGATAACGCTAATCTGTTTCAATCGAACATGATGAAAAGATAAAAAGAAGAAAAGAAAGAAAAAAGAGTGAGAGATAGTTAAATCAAGATTATTATACCTTTTACATATTGAAGTATTTCGCAATAGCTCTTAAGTAAACATATCAAAAGTTTTAATGATTAAATTATCATACTGTGGTATATCCACAGGTCCTGCTAGTTATTCTTGATTCCATCTATATAACTCCGTCTCTGTCTGTGTGGGTTGGCCTTCGCAAACAAATAGAGTTCTCTAATCTTTTTTAAGTCAGTGTTAATTAACCTCACATGACGAAAATACAGTCAATAACATTGTCTCTAACATTGTCACACACGCAATGAAAGACAATTCTGACGATTTATCTTGTAATATTTTAAAAGTAAGTATCTTTACTACTCGTATTTATATGTAATTAGTCCTAATTCTGGCGTCAGTTATCTGCTTAAGACATATAACCGTGACGATGAATCCAAATTCGGTAATAAGGATGCAGTGACTAATTATCTCCCTTGTTTTGCAAAACGAACGACAAGAGAACTAAACTCGTCAATTATGATTTTTCTGGCTAATCAAGTTAATCTCTACCAGCAAACAACACGCAGGTTTTGAGACACAGATAAAATGATGATTTTTGTATCCGAGATGTAGGAATAACAGAAATGATAATAAAAACAGGGAATTTGTTAACAATAACAATACTTGTTTTATTTATTCTTCACTGACAGGGAATACAGTGGATGGGTTTGGATTAGAGTTCTAGCTTGATGTTCGATACAAGTGTGTCACCTGCTCGGTTCTGATCTGATGTGCAGTCTGTTTCCCCCTCCTCTTTAGAGAGTCCGGTTCGAATCGTTAGGGGGAGATAACTCTCCCCAACAATGATAATTTCCAGTGTTTGGTTGATCCCATTTAAATTGTCTCTTAATTCATTTTTTTTTAAATTCTAAGGATTCAATACAATTGTTGGGTCAGTAAGATGGTAATTCCGGGGGGGGGGCATGAGTGAAATAGGGTTATTTTCCCTTTCTGCAGCTGTTCGCCGATTGGTGGCGAGAGTATTTTGGCAGCAGTCCGGGAATTCTGAATTCTTTCATTTTCTCTCGGGCCAGCAACAACTTCACATGGTTTAGGCACTTCCCGCCTTTGCCCCTTAAGTGTGGGGGCTTTGTCCCCACTTAGCTATCAGTAAGTGACATTCCTTAGGACACAACTCCTACACCTACTTTCTTTATGCATGTTTATATATTTGTCCTGGATGTGTTTCTGTGTGCTCACGGAATAAAGTCTGTTATTATCTTATAACTTTGTCGGAGTATTTCATGTACACACATGTACCCACGTTGGAAGGTTACTCTGAGCCGTCCAATTTTAATATAAGAACTTTACATCTTATACAGTTTAATCTACATTAGTTGTCCTTCTCTTAAAGTGTACTGGCCTGAAAAAATAAATTTCGAATTGTTTTTTCTATTGCATTTGATATTTTGAATAGGAAACTTTTTTCAGAGTGATTTCACTTTTTAATCTAAGAAATAGTATACAGCAATGATTTGATATTCAATTGCCTATGGTTTTAATTATTTTTTCTATAATTATTCATTAAATTTTACATAATACAAAAATTAAGTTAATGAAGTTAAGGCTGTTGATTTCTTTGTTTTGTTTTCGTTTCTTTGTTTTTGAGGGGTTGAGCGTAGGGATGTAACTAAAACAGCTATGTAAAAAAAAATACTAAAACTAAAAGATTTTTTTTCTTATTGCTGAAAATAAAACTGCGGAATAAATGAACATGGGCGTCAGTGTTAATACGTATTACGCCACAAGATACTCATGATTGTCTTACGGTAGGAAACATGTCAAGCAATTAGAAACTAATCTTTGCAGTTTAGCCCTTAACGTATTTTTCATAATATAGTCTAGTTAGTTTGTTTAAAGGCATACCAACCGTTGTGAGCTATTCAATACTACTTTTTTGTTTGTGTATACATGATTTGTAAGCTAACAGTTTGTTGGTAAATATTTTCGTTTTGTTTGGTTTTATAAACTGGTAGATATAATTTTCATTGAACATCATATGTATCAATAAATTGATGGAATTAATAAACTGTTGGTTGAATTAATAAACTGTTCTAACACCCATATGATAAAAAGAATTTGGTGTTTGCCAGAAGAAAAATTTGAAGAAAAATTTGAAGAATACGGTCGGGACAGTCATATAGGTGCTAGGGCTTTACATAATCAACCGATTGATCGTATATATATTTACCAACCCCTCCGCACGAGCAGGATGCGACACAATGTCAATTTCTTAAGCAGAATTTTAACAGATTTGAATTCAGAGTTTTCCTTCTCCTAGACAGGTTGCCCAGTCTGCCCTACTATTTATACTATTTACCCATAACTGGAGAGAGTATAGTTGGATTCATACCTGTCCCAAGGGTATTATTGCGATGTGAAATGCAAACAGTTTCGTCTAGTATTTGAACTCGGGTCGACGTGTCCATTTCCTACGACTCTAACCATTATGCCACGCGCCTCCGTTGATCGTATAAGCCTAAGTCAGAGCCGAAGCGGAGAGCCGTATGTCACATGACAACTTAATACCGGGTCACGGGCCGCTCAGCCACCGCATTATGGGTCACCACCTACAGCCAAAAGGTGGCTCCCTCTGCAGGGGTGCAGTCGGTGTATTCTACAACTCCAGACGACAGGGCGGCATAATAGAATTTATGCAGGGTAATCTTTTAAAAAATCTAAATAATTCACGCTCCATATTTCAGATTATCTGCCAAAGTCGTAAATAATCTGGAATAAGGATCATATGAGTCAATGGTACAGCGTTTCGCCGAAAACAAGACCTACGAGCCTGATTTTTCAGGATGATTTTTATATTTAAAAAAATAAGCCCTTGTTGAGAGCGGCAGACAGACGAAAGAAATAAGCATTCTTCACAATCACATCATGCGATGCAAACACTCGACGTCCCCTTAAAATAAGACCTACCTTCAAAATAAGACCTAGCGTGATTGTTCAGAATGATTTTAACATAAGCCTCCCCCTTTAAAATAAGCCCTAGTTGAGAGCAACAGACAGACGAAAGAAATAAGCATTCTTCACTATCACATCATGCGATGCAAACACTCGACGTCCCCTTAAAATAAGACCTACCTTCAAAATAAGACCTAGCGTGATTTTTCAGGATGATTTTAATATAAACCCTCTCCTTATAATAAGCCCTAGTTGAGAGCGGCAGACAGACGAAGGAAATAAGCATTCTTCACAATCACATCATGCGTCGCAAACACTTGATATCCCCCCCACACCAAAAAAAATAAGCCCTGGTGTTATATTTTGGGGTGAAAATTAATATAAGCTCTGTCTTATTTTCGGGGACATACGGTAAGTCTTTACTCAATTCTCAACAAAGTTGGACAGACGATATCTATTCACACGTGTTTGTTTGTCCACATATTAACTCTGAAAGCTCACAATGAATTTCGATGACATTTTGTCGAAGGAACGACTATTATGAGCCAAGAAATAATTGATTAGAATCGGGTCGCATCAAGAAACCTTTTTTTTTTCTTCTTTCTTTTTTTCTAATTGAAAGATATTTTATATATGAAGACAATAGTCCGAAAATACATGGTAAAATCGAAACTTACGCGGTGGCTATCTCTCGCTACATTTTCATTGTTACAACATTTAACCCTTGTAACCCTGTGCTCTCCGTGCCCGTCACCCCACACCCGTCACCCCACGCCTGTCACCCACGCCCTCCTTTGATCCTGGTTGAAAAATAACTGAAAATGTAAAATTGTGTAATTTGTTATTTAACAAATTACATTGTGTTGGCAATAGCGATGGAAAAATGGAGATTCCTTAGCCGGAATACAAGCCGCCCAGGTATATATATTTAAGCTCTTTCACACGAGCAGGATGTGACACAAGGTCAATTTCTTAAGCGGAGTTTACCAGGTTTTAATCCAGAGTTTCCCTTCTCCTAGACTGGTTGCCTAACCAAGGTTAAAGAGCCCAATCTGCCCCACTATTTACTCTTAGCTAGAGGGAGAATAGTAGGATTCATACCTTTCCCAAGGGTATTCGTACTTTGTGAAATGTAAATAACCTCGTCCAGGATTTGAACTCGTCTCGTCGTGTCTATTTCCTACGACTCTGACCATTACATGACCACACACCGCCCGGGTATATATCATCTACGGTTGATTGGTTGATTTTAACGGCATGTCAATATGTCTAGGTTTATTTCATGCCAAGAGGTTAGGGAATCGCGTTCATATATACATTTTTGTGTATATATACATGATTTTGTAGTTATAGATATATTTTGCGCAGGAGGGGTTTCCAAGGTAAATGTGTGTATGGAATGTGTTGACTGATTGATTTCAACCTGTCTGGCGTTATTTTCTATCAAGATGTGAGAAAATTGCGTTCGTTTTAAATTAATATTTACATTTTTGTGTAATTGTTTCTTGATGGGTTTTGTTTTTGTTTTTTGTTTTTTGTTTTCTTTGTTTGTTTGTTTTTTTTTTTTTTTTTTGTTTTGGTTTTTAGTTTTGTTTTTTTGGGGGGAGGGTTTTGCACACGGTCCTAGCGAATACGAATAGTTTTTAAACATAGCAATCTAATCGAAAGATGTGACCCTAATCGATACTACCACTCCAGGTTAGAGTGAACCTGGGAGTAATGGCAATGTAGGCATACTCCACACATCCAGAAGTAGAGCCTTACAATCAGATGCAGTATAGTGTCTTACCCAGGACAGCACTTTTTTGTGCGTGGGGGGGGGGATCTTACTCCTCTGCAGGAGAAACAGTTTGCGTATTCAAAGCCCCTAAGGCGTATATGTACTTCTATTTAAGTATTTTGTTTCCCCGAAAATAAGACAGGGCTTATATGCATTTTCACTCCGATTCACTTTAGGACTCATTTTCGGGGGATGTCTTATTTTTCATATAACGAAAAACGACATCACGAAATAGAAAATTACGAACTTTCTAAATAACCAGAAATTGCGAAAAACGTTCTACATTCATTTACAATTAACACGTTATTTTATTCAAAAACTCAGGCGATCGGAGATACCCCCTCCGATCAATCGGCTGGTCACGTCAAGCCCTAGCACCTATATGATTTTCCCAACCCTATTTCCCTTATGGCAAGCCACCGCCTTCTAGCACCTATATGATAAAAAGGGGTCGGCCCTTTTTATCATATGGGTGCTAGAAGGCGGTGGCTGTGGGTCTACATGTCCTGGGAATGACGTTAAACTCTATCTGATGGTGAGGTTCCAGTTCTGGTGGTTTGGGGAATGTGGAGCACCCCTTCATCACCATTGCTCCCTGGTTCACTCTGACCTGGAGTGGTAGTACCTGTTAGGGTCCCATCTATGGGTTAAATAGAAAAATGTATTTTAAAATTGTATTATCCATTAAGAATTGATTTATTTCAAAACTTTATCGGCATTAAATGACCCACTGAGGTTGATATGCCGTAAAAAAAACAAAAAAAACAAACCAAATCAAAAACTCATTAAAGACAATTCATTAAAAAATAATTATCCTCTAGAATGATACTGCTCTCAACTAGGGCTTATTTGAAGGGGAGGGGGCTTATATCAAAATCACCCTGAAAATCACACTGTTTTATTTTGCATCTAGGTGTTATTTTCGAAGAAACACGGTCGTAAAGTCGGCGGTCCCTATTGTCGATATCAACCAGAAAGCGAGGGAGTCTACCCCCTTTTCTCTTGCGCTTAACCAGGAAGGTTGTCTTTGTGTCTCTGGTTGAGCATCACATTAGTGGCCCAAATGTTGGCCTCTCTGGTTCTAAGGATTACGGTTTTGAAAATTCCCCCTTGTATTAATCATTAAATAATTTACCAACACCAATGAAGTTAGACAGAGGTTATAGGTTAGGAACCTGGCGATGAAGGAGTACTCCACACTCCACAGAGCACCAGAATTAGAATTTCACCACTAGGTGCTGTTTAACATCATGGCCAGAACACTCAGACCTTTAGCCACCGCCTTCTAGCACATATAAGATAAAATGGGTTGGGGTATGCCATAAGGGCAATAGGATTGCGATAGTCATATAGCTGCTAGAGTTTGATGTGACCAGCCAATTGATCGGAGAGGGTCTAGCCTAAGTAAGGACCAAAATTGAGTGTTGCATGTCATGGATTGCCCATCCACAGGGATTCCATCCTTAAGCATCACGGGTCTCCACCCACAGCCACCAAGTGGTTCCATTGGAGGAGGGTGTCTTATTCATCTGGAGAGGTGTTGTCGGTGTGTTCTACTGTCCCAGCCGACAGGGCGACAGTTATATGGTTTCAAGTAACTAATAA
>CM042153.1:70590304-70612804 GCA_023376005.1 Doryteuthis pealeii
GAAAATAACGGAAAGAAAGAAAGAAAGAAAGAAAGAAAGAAAGAAAGAAAACTTTAAAAAGGGAAAGAAAAGTTGAAGAAAGAAAGAAAGAAAGAAAGAAAGAAAGAAGAAAGGGAGGAAGAAAGGAGAGAGAAAGGAAGTTATCTAAAGAAAAATGGAAAAGAAAAGAAACAAACAAACAAACAACTGAACAAACAAAAGAAGGAAGCCAAAGAAAGGAAAGGAAAGGAGAAGGAAAGGCAATAGAAAGAAAGAAAGAAAGAAAGAAAGAAAACATAGGAAAGTGACTGCAAAAAAGAAGAGAGAAAGAAAGAAGAGAAAGAGAGAGAGAAAGAGAGAGTGAGTGAGTGAGAGAAAGAGAAAAGAGCCAAGAGAGATTAATTTATAAAGTTCGGTCCGAGGTCATGTTTTCACTTCATCGACTTCGTATCGTTTTGGCGGGGAAGGGGTAGGTGTTGTGGGTAAAAGACTTGCAGAACTAAAAAGATGTGAGGTGGGTTTGTGGGGGGGAGTAATGATATCAATAAAAAATGGAGATAGGTACGCAGGTTGGGTGATTGGGGCTCGGGCTTTACATTTTGTATGAGTTTGTGTTGTTTTGAAGAATTAGAGTTAGTGTGTGGGGGTCGGAGAGGATGGGGCTGTGTAGGGGAAGAATTTGCTACAGACAGGACCACTTAGTTCCACACCAAATCACCAGACAACAAACAATCGGGAGTGAGGTTGGTAGAAATAAGGTAAGTAAGAGAATGGCTGGGGCTGGGCGTTGTCGAAGAAGTCCGCATCGTGTAATGGAAATGATCGCCATCTTAGCTAAAAATGCCGCCATTTTAACTAAAATGGCCGCTCGGGTCGTAGACGATTAGAGTTTATGTCCTGACTCTGTTGTTATGTTCGTAATAATAACCCAATCTCGTTTCGGACGATAAAAGATTGTAATGATCTTTTTTCCCGTTTTTTTTTTTTCTTATATTCTTTTTTTAAACTTTAGATATATTTTTTTTCTTTTTTTAACTTTAAGAAAGACTTGTATGAGTGTTTGTATAGTTAGTTACAAGACTTGTCCTTTTAGAAAAGAAGACATTTTTGTTTTCGTTTAAAAAAAAACCTGTCATCCATCACACGCTTTCATAATAAATCGTGAAGTCGCTAGTTCCCCTCATTAAAAAGAAATTAGTTTTATACTGTAGCCAACTATACTATTTTTTATATGACCTTACAAAAAAAAAGGAAATAAAAAAATTCCAATTAAAGAGATACACATACAACAAGTAGAGGGATAGATTTTTTGGAGAAAAATATGTCGTAATAGTTTAGGATTTTAAACCCATTTTTGTTTGTTTTTTTTGTTTTTTTTTGTTTTTGTTTTTTTCATAACCTAGATTGTTGAATTGAAAAAGGAAGAAAAAAATCCATCTTATTAAAATTTATAGCAATTTTGAGTGGATGCAGTTTAATTAATTATTGTTGTTGTTTTTTTGTTTTTTGTTTGTTTGTTTTTTTTGGGGGGGTGGGGGGGCTATTTTTTTTGTTTTTTTTTAATTCTATTAAGTTGAAATAGTTTGTAGCGATAAATCAGTAACTAGTTCAAATGCCATTTTTTTTTCGAACAGGTCTCTTATCTTAAGATATTTTTGCCAAATAGTTTTTTTCTGGACTTTACATGTTACCCCAGAGCTCCAATGAGTATCAGAGATACAGAATTGACTTATTGCTAGAACAACCACCATTTTCTTTATCCTTTTCTTCTTCTTTTTTTCTTTGCCCTTTTCTTCTTCTTTTCCTTTATCCTTTATCCTTTTCTTCTTTTTTCTTTATCCCTTTTTTTCCATTCTTCTTCTTCTTCTTCTTCTTCTTCTTCTCTTCTTCTTCTTCTTCTTTCTTGTCCTTTTCTTCTTTTTTCTTTATCTTTTTCTTCTTTTTTCTTTATCCTTTTCTTTTTCTTTTTTCTTATCCTTTTCTTCTTTTTTATCCCTTTCTTCTTTTTTTTCTTTATCTTATTTCTTTTTTTCTTTTTCCTTTTCTTCTTTTTTCCTTTATCCTTTTTTCTTTCTTTCTTTCTTTATCATTTTCTTCTTTTTTCTTTATCTTTTGTTTTTTATCTTCTTTTTTTCTTTTTGTTTCTTTATCCTTTTCTTCTTTTTTTCCTTTGTCCTTTTCTTCTTTTTTCTTTATATGTTTTCTTTTTCTTCTTTTTTCTTTAATTCTTTTATTTCTTTCTTTCTTTATCCTTTTCTTTCTTTTTCTTTATCCTTTTTCTTTCTTTTTTCTTTATCCTTTTCTTTTGTTCCTTGTTCTTTTTCTTCTTCTTTTTTCCTTATCCTTTTTTCTTTCTTTCTTTCTTTCTTTATCCTTTTCTTCTTTTTTCATTATCTTTTTCTTTATCCTTTTCTTCTTTTTTCTTTATTCTTTTCTTCTTTTTCCTTTATCTTTTTCTTCTTTTTTATCCTTTTATTCTATTTTTCTTTCATCTTTTCACTTGCTTTTTATATCATCTTTATCTTTATGCGAATTGAATTATTCAGGAAAATAATTTTGCATGAACCGAAAATATGTTAGAAACGGACACGACCAAGAGTTTTCATGAACCTAACGTATGTAGGGATTGAACTCGGTGACACAAGTTCAAATCCTGTACAAGGCTGTTTGCATTTTACATAGCGCTAATACCATTGGAAAATATAGGTATTTACCCAACCCATTCACCATGGACAGGATGTGATGTCATTTATTCTTAATATTTCGAGATAAAAATCTCTTCTACAGAAGATTTCCGAAACTGAAGTTGTTGCTAGCGACCGACCACTTCGTTTTGTGTCTTATATCTTCCAAATTCTCTGCGTGTGTGTGGGGGGGGGGAGGTTTTTATATACCGAAATATTAAGAATAAATGACAGGTTAACAAACAACACCATAGTTACCTTATTTTTTCTTTACACTTGCATTGTGATAGCCTTCAATACCAACCACCAACCTTCAATAATTGTATTGTTTATTCTCTTTTGGGTTTGCGTTCTGAAACGGAGACTTGGCATTTCCTGGGGGCATTATGTCTACAATTGTTTTGAATTCAGGGTTTTCCTTCTCCTAGAATGGTTTTCTCAACAAATCCTCTTTTCCTATTCACTAATAATTGGAGGGAGGATAGTTGGATTCATGCCTTTCCCAAAACCAACCACCAAACCAATATAAACACAAAGCTTCAAGCAAATTATAAAACACTTTTTATCGAAGGTATAACGTGGGTTTAAAGTTCAACATACATTGGATACAAATAACTCCGACGAAGGTTAATAGACAAACATTTAATAACACAGCACATGGATAACAGTTGATACAACGTTCATAATAAAGAGTACATATAAAAAGGGGTACACAAATCAAGATAAGACACATTCAGGAATGATACAGATATAACATAGAAGAGTAGACATGAGACTAGGAATAGTCCATGCTGTGAGGACTTACAGTAATGTAAGGGGGCGGAGCCCCACGAGAGGGTTTAGATAGAATCTACCCCATGTGGCTCGTAGTTGCTGAAACTATAAAGAGAGAGCGAAAGGCTTTGAAACCGGCGCTTAAACACTGGTGCCCTAGCGGGCATCATCAAACTAAAAGGGGCAGACAACTCCACCAGGCGAATACAAACTAACGCTACAAAGGTTTGATTTGAACTTGAGTCGACGATTCCATTTCTTACGACACTAACCATTACACCTATACGCCTCTACTAAACAGCGGTATAAAGATATCTTATCTTATTATAATAGAGATTGTTTGTTTGTCTGTCTGTAACCGAAACTATATCACTACTCAAGTCACAATTACCTTAGTTTTTGACATCACATTCTCCATGATTTTATTTTTATTTAAACCTCAATTATTAATAAAATTGTTTAACATTATTAATACTGTTAACCATATCTACATACTAATAACATGCAATTATATTCATATATACAACAAAATAGCGGTTTACAGTGTGAACGGGAAGGCTAATTTGCATATTGATATTAAAAATGTGATTTTAATAAATATGTGCTTAGTATTATTGATTTCTAATTGTTTGGTTTTATTTTAATGAATATAAGCACAAATCTCTTCAATGAATCTTAAATGAAATCCATTAACAAGAAAAAATAACTGTCATTTTATTCTTTACTTCCTCTTTTAACTAAATACTTAAATTAGAAAAAATAACAATGAAAGACGAGAGTGATGGAATAGTAAGTTTCAGTTGTTCTATTTATTCGATTATACCCACCTCTGTTTCAAATCATTTTATCTGCATTCTTATTTAGTTTCATTAGCCTTTCTAATTTCATACGATATTTTATTACATTAAAACTTAAATACTTGCACCCTACGGAGGGTGCATATATTTGCTAGTATTAACAATTATTATAAGTCAGAGTACGAAGTTTCTTTTGCCAAATCTCCGAAGCAGAAAGAAAACTCAGAAGAGAAGTAAATAATACAATTATCGAAGGTTGAGTGGTTTATACAAACAAGTAATAAAATGGCCGTATAAATAAAAAGGGCGGGAGAGGGAGAGGGGGGAGAGAGGGGGAGAGAGGGGGGAGAGAAATACTAATAAAGAATTAAATCTTTATGGCCGAATTGACCTTTCTCTTATTGGAAGTAAACAAATGATTTACCTACATCCCACCCCCACCCCCAAACTCACACAAGCCACCACCCCCCAAACAACAACAACAACAACAAAAAGAAAAGTCCAAGCCGGCGGGAAAAAAAGATTAACATCAATTTATTTAACTCGGATTTAAAAAACATATAAATATTCTATTTTAAGAACAAATCGTCCCGGTCTGAATTTTAGATACAGACCTCCGACCCGAAATGTTTTATTTTTTAAAAAGCAGGACCTGTGGATATACCACAGTATGATAACTTGATAATTACAACGTTTGATGTATTTACTTCAAAGTTATTGCTAAATAATTCAATATGTAAAAAGTATAATAATCTTGATTTAATTTCTTACCTCCTCTCTCCCCCCCTCTCTCTCTCTCTCTCTCTCTCTCTCTCTCTCTCTCTCTCTCTCTCTCTCTCTCTCTCTCTCACACACACACACACATATACACACACACTTCTTTTTTTCTTTCTTTCTTTTCATTATGTTTGATTGAAACAGGTGTTATCGCTCCCGCGCGCTCACTCCTCTCTATATATATTTCCCCTATTCTCGTTCTTTCTTTCTTTCTTTCTTTCTGATTATATTTTTCTGTGTAGCATGTTCTTTTATGATAATTATGATCTACTTTTTTGCATTTCATCTTGGACGATTTGGACGGTCTCATTTTTAACCAGAGGGTACAGATGATAACGGTGGGAAGATTAAGGAACAAGAGTATTAATATATATATATTTGGTGGATGGAACCATCTCATAACAGTTTTTAAAGAATTGCACCATAAATTTTCAATTGGATTTCGATCCGGACTGTCAGCTGGTCATGTCATCGATCTTATATGCCTTTTCTTAAGAAAAGCCTTTATCCCTTTTGCTTTGTCACAAGATGCATTAAATGATGTAATCACAACCAAACCAATTTTCTATTGATGGAATGAGAAACTTAATCAGGTTTACAATGTAGAGGATGTACATTGATTGTTGAGGCAATGAGTGCCTTCTCTCCCCAATGAATGTGTGACCGATTCAGGTTTTGAAATTAGAAGAAAGAAAGAAAAGAAAGGAAGAAAAGAAAAATCGTAAATGTAAATCGCCGGGTGACTCGATCGTTTGGGTCAGAGTCGATTCAAAAAGATGGGCGATCCGGAAATGACCATATCAGTGATATCTATCACTCCCACAAGTCTTGAGAAATAATTGTTTGTATTCTTTTGTTATTTGAATATAAATGTCGTTGATTTTTTAAGAAAAAAAAGAGTCGTTATTTTTTATGTGACCACTAGGCCGCCATTAACCTTGGAAATCAGTTTCTATAGCAGATTTCTAGTTGTTTGAGATCTTAGCACAACGTGGGCATTCGGCTAGACTTTCGGCAATTATAGAGACCCTGCAATCCTTGGTTGATGCAGAAAATCCGATCTTGACGGTCAATTTCGGAGATTCTGTGAGCCCTTTAGCTCGGTAGCGACCGACGGGTTATAAGTGCCTTCTCTCCCCCAGGTCCTTTAAATGGCATACAACTTCATATCATGAATGTCTTGGGAAATAGATAGATACGAAAAGTCGAGATAGGTGAATAGATACATAGATATGAAGATAGATAGACGGATAGATAGTTATGTTAATAGATAAATACATTGATAGATGTATAGATAGATATGAAGAGGATGGGATAGATAGATATATAGATAGATGTGAAGAGACAGACGGAGAGGCAGAGAGAGATAGAGACTGAGACAGAAACAGACACCGAGAGATACGGAGAGAGAAGGATATATAGATAGACAGTTATAGAGATAGATAGATAGATAGATAGATAGATAGATGAAGAGACTGAAATTCTATCTATCTGATATATATATATATATATATATATATTATATATATATGAAAAGGCTGATATCTCTCTCTCTTCTCTCTCTCTCTCTCTCTCTCTCTCTCTCTCTCTCTCTGTGTGTGTGGTGTGTGTGTGTATATATACATATTATATATATATATATATCATCATCATCATCATCACCATCATGTCAGGCAAGTAATGTTTTACAATCATTTTCTATATTATTCGAAATTAGTGATGCTTCTGTAAAAAAATAAATAGACCAAGAGATACATGACGGGACTCGAACCGGTTACATCCTTAGGAAAATTCCAGCGTGCAATCAACTGTGCTACAGGAACAGAAGCTAACTCACTTTCTAACAACTAATCATAATGCAGATTTACTGGGGCAGACGATCAAAGAATAATGTTTTACAATCTTTTCTCGATATTATTCCAAAATAGTGACGCTTATGTAAGAAAATAGTACAATACATTCCTGACGACACTCGAACCCATGACCTCTTGATTAGAAGTCCATTGGAGTGATAATATATGGCTGCATAGAAATACCAGTTGAATAAATTCAGTTTAATATTTGCAATAATATCTGAAGAAGGCCGTCGGTTATGTCGTAAAAATCTAAAAGAATTTTAATCGAATTTGATTTTTTAAACTAAGGCGAGTGAATATAGCTAAGCGAACAAAACTTATGATACCAGTGTAAGGTCCAAGGTGATAATACTTGAAGACAAGGGTTGATAGACAAAACATTTAATAGGTATACAGCACATGGATAAACAGGGTACATAATACATAGAGGTGTACATAAACATACATACAAGAGTAGAGATAATGACGCATTCATGAATGGTAAAAAGATAAACATAAAAACCACAGACATGAGACTAGGAATAGTCCATGCTGTGTGAATCACTTACAGTAAGGTAAGGGGGGGGGCAAAAGCCCGAACAAGA
This sequence comes from Doryteuthis pealeii, assembly GCA_023376005.1. Classification (NCBI taxonomy): domain Eukaryota; kingdom Metazoa; phylum Mollusca; class Cephalopoda; order Myopsida; family Loliginidae; genus Doryteuthis; species Doryteuthis pealeii. The sequence continues at coordinate 70,597,756 of CM042153.1, forward strand.
GGGGGGTAGACTAGAGTCTAACCCATAGTGGTATCTCGTGGGTCGAGCAACCGGAAAAAGAGGAAGAGACGTTCAAACCAGCCGCTTAAATATAAACGGCCCCTAGCGGGAACCAGCGAACTAAACGGGCAGACAACTCTCCAGGCAAATACGAAAGTAACGCCACACCAGCTATGGGTAAAATAGTACCACTACTGTTCTTCTACAAGCAGGGGTTTGGGATTAGATAACACACGAAGGTTGATATGCATCAAACAAAGAAACCAAAACCAAACCAAAAAATATGAATAATGATATATCCGGGTAAGGGATATATTAGTAAAAGTTATAGGGAGGTATACCCCCAGGTAAGTATGAAGCTGGTGCGTCGTCGTCGTCGTCGTAGTAGTAGTAGTAGTAGTAGTAGTAGTAGAAGTAGTAAGTGTCAGAGTAGTAGGCGTAGTAATAATGGCAGGCGTTATAATAGGCGTTTGTACCACTAGAGTGTTAAGTATTTATGGTGGACACTAACCAATCAGATTACTGTGAGATGGGTACAGAGGTATATGCATATTCATTACATCAAATAACAACAATTCTTAATAAGTGAGAGAAATTGTAAATGGATAGATAGATTGCTAGATAGATAGAAGAAAGGTTTAAATTATTTATCATTAACTAATCGAGTATATGGAAATCCGATCTCATTGATAAGATAAAGCTAAAATTCTTCCAGGGTGTAGCCATATCATTGCCACTGTACGGCTACCCCTCTTGGAAATTAAGAAAGTGCTTAGAGAAAAAGATACATGGCAGCTACAAAAGGATGCTGCGGGCTGTCTTGAACAAGTCCTGGCAGCAGCATCCTACAAAAAAAAGCAGCTGTACGGCCACTTGCCACCTATCACATAAACCATCCGATTTAGACGAATATGACATCCTAGATACTGCCAGAGAAGAATGGACAAACTCATGAGTGACGATCTCCGGTGGACACCGACACATGGACACAGCAGTGTAGGAAGACTTGCAAAAAAAATATGGATGTTGCGCGGAGGACCTCACAGGGGTGATGAACGATAGTGACGGTTAGAGAGAGAGAGAGAGAGAGAGAGAGAGAGAGAGAGGGGGGGAGTGTGTTGAAGAGAAGTTAACACCCCTACAGGATGGACTGGCTCATAGCCTTATAATAGTCGACGTAGCATTGATAGAGACGGGAAAATCATATTCGGACAAAATCACTGCGTTTGACTAACACATTTGACCCTCCTCATTCTTGTAAGTTTGTCTTTGTGAATTGTTTATACTTCTTAATTTAATGTAATAAGTATCTGTTAGCACCAGACACAAGTGCTGAATAAAATATATCTCAAGCACACTATTTCTCTGTGTATATTTTATCACCTCAACGATACAACAGATATATATATAATATATATATATATATATATATATATATATTATAAGAGAGAGAGAGAGAGAGAGAGAGAGAGAGAGAGAGAAAGAAATAGAGAGAGAGAGAGTCATGGATATCCGTGTAGCCACCACGACATGATGATGAGGATGCTGCTGCTGCTGCTGCTGCTGATGATGATGATGATGATGATGATGATGATGATGATATACATTGTATCACGTGTTCCTACCTCATGCTATCGATTCGGCTAGGAACCACAAGGCTCCTGGTTCGATACCGGCCCTCGCCAACTCAGTGTATGAGTAGCACAGGGATTTGTGCGGTAAAGTGAGGAGCTGATGGTAGGTGTGGCGCTCCATTTCAGACGCTAAAATAATCTCCTTGCTCTAGCGCTATTGAAAAGGGGATAGACTCCCTCGCTGATTGGCTGATACCGACTTTAGGCCGCCCCGACGACTACTTTTTTTACTTACTTGGTGCATTCTGCCAATTTTAGTGGTCACAAACAGCACACAAGACAGAAAAAGCTGATGAATTTTCTCACTGTGCGCTGATGGTAGGTGTGGCGATCCATCTCAGACGCTAAAATAATCTCCTTGGTCTAGCGCTAGTGAAAACGAGATAGACTCCCTCGCTGTATGGCTGATACCGACATTTGGCCGCCCCGACGACTTTACTTACTTTTAACTTTATCGATGCTGCGATAACCGATAGAAAGAAAATGACTGGAAAGAAAGAGAGAGAGAGAGAGAGAGAGAGAGGGAGAGAGAGAGAGATGGATATCCGTGCAGCCAGAACGACCTGATGATGATTATGATGATGATGATGATGATGATATACAATTATGCATTGTATCCTGTATCCCTAACAGTCTATGGATGATGTGCGGTGGACTTCCATGTCTAATGGAGATGGTTAGAGAGAGAATCATGAGTATCCGTGTCGTCAGCACGACCTGATGGCGCTGATGAATGGAACATAGAGATCATCTATATATTGATATTCTTGTCCCTTAATCGTTATTTATCATCTTGCAACACCCCCAGCTTAAAAACGGGACCGTCCAGATCGTCCAAGATGAAATTCAAAAATGTAAATCTCGATACCTGATGTTGCTTATCCACCGAATTCTTATTTCTTATGAATGTCGTCACCCAAGCTAAATGATGGACTATTCCGTTTTCATCATACAGAAAGAAAGGCAATAAAAAGGACATGCTACATGCTATATTTTTATATAATAGAAAGAAAGAAAGAAAGAAAGAAAGAAGAGTAGGGGAAGATAGAGGGGGTGAACGCTAATTTGTTTCAACCGAACATAATGAAAAGATGAAAAGGAAATAAAGAGAGAAAAAAAAAAGAGAGAATGAGAGTTAAATCAAGACTATCATACTTTTTACATATAGAACTATTTAGTAATAGCTCTTAAGTAAACATATCAAACGTTGTAATAATTAAATTATCATACTGTGTGCTGTAACTGAAATTATCATACTGTGGTATATCCACAGGTCCTTATATGCCGTATTTGACGGCATATAGGACGCACTTTTTTCCACTTGTTGTCGACTCGGCTGTACGTGTTCTTGGCTCTGTCTCTACTGAACTGAATCTGCTGTGTCGGTCTTTCAAAGTCGGGTTTAAATACATTTTCGGCTTGCCGATCGGATCAACTTTAACTTTTTTAAATTTTTAACCGCGAATCTGACCTGCTGAAATGGGGGTGCGTCTTAAATGCCTGTGCGTCTTATATGTATTTACCAACCCCTCCCACGAGCAGGATGTGACACAAGGTCAATTTATAAAGCGGAGTTTAGCAGGTTTGAATTCAGAGTTTTCCTTCTCTTAGACTAGTTGCCTAACCAAGGTTGAAGAGCATAGTCTGTCCTACTATTTACCTATAGCTGGAGGGAGATTTGTTGGATTCATACCTTCCCAAGGGTATTAGCACTATATGAAATGTAAACAACCACATGCAGGATTTGAACTCGTTTCGTCGTGCCCAATTCCTAGGACGGTATCCATTACACCACGCGCCTCCTGACTGTATTACCGTATTTGTCTACGTATCTGTATTACCGTATTTGGGGTCTTATGTGCCGTCAAATACGGTAATACAGACACAAACTGTCATAGTGGTTCATTGGGAATAATTCATGAAGTTTGTTAAATTTCTTCTGATGTCTTTCGTCATTGCCGTGTAAAACTAACGCTGCAAGAAAAAAAAGGCTAATTAGTTTGTCTCGTCAGCAATTAAATGAATTTATTTTGTTTATCTATGGTAAACCTACAATCAATCGATCAATCAAAATCAATCAATCAATGACGAATGTTTAGCATAAATAGACTGGGTTCGATTTCTCTTCTACGTGTCGTTTTTCACACACACACACACTTTTTTTTTAGATTGGGGAGTAATGGTGGGTTAGGGTTAGGGTCAAGTGGCTTTCGACAAAACAAAGGAAGGAAAGAGAGAGAGAGAGAAAAAGAAAAAAAGAACTATGAATACTAAAATGTAAAAAAAGAAAAAAAGAAAGAAAGAAAGAAAGAAAGAAAAGAACTACGAATACTAAAATGTAAAAAGAAAGAAAAGAAAAAAGGAAGGAACTATGAAATACTAAAAATGTGAAAGAAAGAAAGAATGAAAAAAGAAAGAAAGAAAAACTATGAATACTAAAATGTAAAAGAAAGAAAGTAAAAAGAAAGACAGAAAGAAAAAACTACGAATACTAAAATGTAAAAGAAAGAAAGAAAAGAAAGAAAAGAAAAAAAGAAAGAAAGAACTATGAATACTAAAATGTGAATGAAGAAAGAAAGAAAGAAAGAATGAAAGAAAGAACTATGAATGCTAAAATGTGAAAGAAAGAAAGAATGAAAGAAAGAAAGAAAGAAAAAAGAAAGAAAAAACTACGATTACTAAAATGTAAAAGAAAGAAAGAAAGAACATGAATACTAAAATGTGAAAGAAAAGAAAAGAAAGAAAGAAAGAACAAAGAATACTAAAATGTAAAAGAAAGAAAGAAAGAAAGAACTATGAAGTAAAGAAAGAAAGAAAGAAAGACAGACAGAAAGAAAAAACTACGAATACTAAAATGTAAAAGAAAGAAAGAAAGAAAGAAAGAAAGAAAAAAAGAAAGAACAACGAATAATAAAATGTAAAAGAAAGAAAGAAAGAAAGAAAGAAAGAAAGAAAAAAGAAGAACAACGAATACTAAAATGTAAAAGAAAGAAAAAGAAAGAAAGAAAAGAAAGAAAGAAAGAAAGAACTACGAATAATAAAATGTAAAAAGAAAGAAAGAAAGAAAGAAAGAAAGAAAGAACTACGAATACTAAGATGTAAAAGAAAGAATGTAAGAAAGAAGAAAGAAAGAAAGAAAGAACTACGAATACTAAGATGTAAAAGAAAGAAAGAAAGAAAGAAAGAAAGAAAGAAAGAACTACGAATACTAAAAAATAAAAAAAAGAAAGGAAAGAAAGAGCCAAGTAAAAATAAACTAATGTTAGCGGTTGATTACCTAATGAAACTGATAATCAAAACATTAGCCAATATTTACTGAACGCCAACCCCACCCCGATTCCCTGGTCTGGCTTGGGGAGGGCAGGTCAGATGAAGTGACGACTTGGATTAGAATTGTTTAATTTAAGTAACACAGTAGGTATACGTTGAATTTAAACCTGCTGCTGACTTAACTATTTGATATCAATAATTACGAGGTGCTCAATCTGTAACGGTTATCGTCGTGGAAAATGAACACGACGACCCGAGTTCAAATCCTGGATAAGGCCGTTTGAATTTCACATAGCGCTATTACCGATGGGAAAGGTATGAATCCAACTATCCCCCTGCTGTGGGTAAAATATTAGGGAAGACTGGGCTCTTTAACCTTGGTATATGGATAATCTGAACATTAGCTACATAAGTGAGAGTAACCCCCTTGTTTGTTTCACTTTGAGAAAGACTTATGTTTTGGTCGGCCATTTTCATTTGACCGTAAATCTACACTGAAAATACGAATTTGTTCGAATCAATATAACTGCATGTTTTAACACGAAAATATCATACAATTTGTTCTTAATAACAATTAAGTTAATTTCAAATAATGCGCATGCACAATTAAAAACATATTTTATGATATTTTCGTGTTAAAACGTGCAGTTGTATTGATTCGAACAGATTCGTATTTTCAATGTAGATTTACGGTGAAATGAAAATAGCCAACCAAAACATAACGGTTTCCTCAAAGTGAAAGATTCAAGGGGAGGTTACTCTCATTTATGTAGCTAATGTTCAGATTACCGGTATATTAACCGGTTCTAAAAGGAAAAAATGTATTCAAAACAAAAGGGTTCCCGTTTTCGCTCTCTTCAACTACTTTGAAGGCTTCTCTACTTAAGAAACTAGCATTATCTCATACAACTCACTCAGCCCACAAACGAACAATCTCGTTCATTAATCATGAGTACTACATCCGGGTGATGTATAAAGAAGAGGTGACTAATAGAATCTTTTGCTACTAACAGGACCTGTGGGTGTACCACAGCATTTGATATGTTTGCTTAAGAACTATTGCTATTGTTCAATATGTAAAAAGTATATAATTTTCATTCTTCCCTTCTATTCATCTTTTCATTATGTTTGATTGAAACATATTAGCGTTATCGCTTTCGCTCGCCCATCCTCTCTCTCTCTCTCTCTTTCTCCTACTCTCTTTCTTTCTTTCTTTCTTTCTTTCTTCTTACATTTTTTCTGTGTAGCATGTCCTTTTTTCTTCCCTTCTTTCATTATGATAAAAACGAAATGGTACATTATTTAGCTGAAGTGACGACACTCATAAGAAATAGGAATTCGGCGGATAAGCAACAGCGGATAATCAAAATTTAAATTTTTGCATTTCCTCTTGGATTGTTTGGACGGTCTCATTTTTAACCAGAGGTTGTTGCAAGCTGATAATGGTCATGAAATTAAGGAACACGAGTATTAATATATAGATAAGAAGTTTGTGCACAAATCAAAATTCACAAATGTATAAAAAGAATTTATGGCGATTATTAAAATAGCGGCCGGTTTAGCTCAGTTGGTAGAGCATCCGCCTCGGAACCTCAAGGTGCAGCGTTCGATACCGGCTCATGTCAACAGTATGAGTTGCCCGGCTTCGATCAGTGCGGTAAAGTGGGATGCTGATGATAGGTGTGGCGGTCCACCTCAGATGAAAAATAATGTTGCTCGTCTAGCGGTAGTGAAAAGGAGTTAGACTCCCTCGATAGGCCATACTGCTGACTTTACTACATATCAATCTTAAGCCATATAAGAGTGAGGGGGATGAAAGAGCTGACTCTGCAGCTAAATTGGCTCTAGATTTGATCCCCGATAAGTTCAAGATTCCATATACTGACTTGAAACCTAAAATTTTTCCTTCATACAAAATGGCAACAACGCATCTTGAAACGACACATTCTAAACATGTAGCTCCCATCTATCTTTTTTCTCTAAGCGGTTCATTAGAGTCCAAGTGTTGCAGCTGTACAGTAGCACTAACATGGCTACAGAGTTGAAGAATTGTCTCTTTATCTTATCAGTGAGATCAGATTTCCAAATCAAACGTCCATGGGATAGATAACCAGCCAATAGCAATAAATGCCGTTCCTATTTGTATATTGTCACCACTTTAGATATTACTTCATAGTAGGTATGTGAAATACACTATATATTATTAATCTTCTTCACCAATCATCGATGCACTCTTCGACTGCTAAAGTAAACATGATAAAACCAGAAGACAAAATGGAAGAAATTAGGGACCAAGTAACCAATAAGTACCTCAGTTTGGGAGCTGTTTTGAAAGGAATATTTTTTGCTTTTCACTGTAAACTCTCGGTGTATATATAACTCCCCCCCCCCGCATGAGCAGGATGTGACACAAGGTCAATTTCTTTTCAACAGGTTTGAATTCAGAGTTTCCTTCTCCTAGACTGGTCCAAGGTTGCCTAACCAAGGTTAAAGAGCCCAGTCTGCCCTACTATTTATCCATAGTTGGAGGAGAGTAGGATTCTTTTTAGCGCTAAGTGAAATGCAATTACCACTGAACTCGGGCGACGTCCATTTCCATGACTTTAACCATTACACCACGCGCTTCTTCTTACAAACAACAGACGATTTTTTGCATTAGAATTTCACTGTAAGATCTTTTTAAAGTTTGTTCATGTATATTTACTACCTAAAGTCACGTTTTTATATAAAAATAGTTTTCGATTTTATTTTTTTTTAAATAGTCATTTATTGGTTACTTAGTCCCAACATTCTTTTATTTAACTAAACATTTTAAAAAAATATCTTATAAATAAAAACTATTTTCATTCAAATAAACATATCTGCATTTCTCCTCTGATTAAATAAAAACTATTTTAATATAAAAAATGTGTCTTTAATATAAAAACGTGTCTTTAAAGTTTTAAAAACTTAAAAGAAATTCCTATTGAATTAACAACAACATAAAATAACTTTTTTTTTATTAAAATCGAAAAGTATTTTAATATAAAAATGTGTCTTTCGTTTAAAGTTTTTAAAACTTTTAAAAAATCCTATTGAATTGACAACAACAACATGAAATAACTAATTTGTTTTATTAAAATCGAAAACTATTTTTGTATAAAAACGTGCCTTTGGTCGGCCAGCACTGGTGTGTCCATGTGTAGGAGTCCAAAAGGAGAACGTCACATCAGTTCATCATCACGTCATGAGTAGTGCCCAGTATATCTTGTTTTTTTTACTTGAATGGTTAGTGTGATAGGAAATAAATGGCTGTATAGCTGCTGTGATGCTTCCACGATTTGTCTAAACAACACGCAGCATCCTTGAGTAGTTTCCTATTTAACTTTTTCTCAAAACGTTTTGTCCAATCGGTACAGCCATAGAGTAGTACTGTTACGGCTAAGCTTGAAAGAATTCTCAGTTAATTTTATCAAAGAGGTCAAACTTCCATAGGGTAGATAACCTGTCAATAGCAGTACATACCTTTCCTGTCCGTAAATTGATATCGCTTTCTGTAGATTAAAATTTGGCCTCAGGACCGCCCTAGGATGGCAGCAGGCTCTCCGTAGAGGACTGTTCATGTCTGAAGTCACCCTAGCGCAACACCATGAAGCTAAGAGGTCCAGAAGAAAGCACCGACAACAAAGCACCGGCACATCAACATCTTCAGGAACAGACTTCACATGCGACATCTGTGGACGAGAATGTTTTTCAAACATTGGACTTCACAGTCACAGGAGGCGCTGTAACTTCAGGGGCACAAAAACTATATCTTCCGAGACTGAAATGCCAATAAAGATGAGATATTACTTCCTAGGTATGTGAAATGGTGTACTAATTTCAGGAGTTTGCCATTTAATTTGATTGTCTTTATCTTCTTCAAAACATATGAACTCTGTTTTATAGGAGTTCACGTTGAGGTCAATGCCTCTTGCTGCCTACTCCAGGCTTGTGTAGGTGTGTTTGTGAAAGAGCTAGTCCATCTGCATAATTTGCATCCGTGATAGTTTCTATGAGATATTGTCTGCTTCTGGCATTTTTAATGTGAAACTATTTTCCTGTTATTTCCTATAATTCCAACATAAAAAAAGAACCACTCTGATTTAATTTTATCTGTTAATTAATCTACCCATTATTTTCCCATTAAACTAACCCTAAACCCTAAACCCTAACCCTAACCCCAACCCCAAACCCTAAACCCTAACCCCGTCTACTTTTTTCCTAGTAAATAAATAATTTATCAATCAGAGTGGTTCCCCTTTTATGTTGGAGTTATAGGAAATAACCTATTTTCCTTTATTAGATCTAATGACGTTCGTAGTACGTAATCTAAGCAGATTATAGATAGCAATGCTGCTAATGTATCCCCTTGCAAAACACCTACGACATTATCAGAGTATTATGGGTTTTTCTTTCACATACAAATGAAATACGGAGCACTGAATGAAAATACAAGACCAGGTTATTGGAAAATAACAAGGATTTATTTAACACAAAGTAGAGAATGGTTCTACCCTAAAAGTGACTTAATAGCTCACTGGTTAATGTGCGACCAGCCAGTTCGAATCCCAATTCAAAAGTGTCATGGCGTAAGCCCCACTTCCGGATCTATGATTATATACCTTTCAAGGGGGCAACTGTCCCCTGCTGATCAAGGGGAGTAACTAGAATTTCCTTAGGTCTGGAAACAAAGAAATCAGTGTGGAATAAAGGTAACCCGAAGCCGAACCTTTTAGACCTTCTTTTTCTGATGCATGTATCATTGGGGAACGAGCAAATAGAAATCTGATTGAAGAATCAAATTGCAATTTACCTGCATCAGAAAAGTAAGGTCTAAAAAGTTTCGGTGTCGGGTTACCCTTAACGCACCTTTAATCAGGAGGATCGTCTTTTTAGATTTTCTGTCTTGTTAAAGATTTATTCAGAACATTTATGGAAATCTGATCTCACTGATAAGATAAGGCGAGAATTCTTCCAATCTGTAGCCATATTAGTGCTACTGTAAGGCTGAACCACTTGGACTCTAATGAACCGCTTAGAGAAAAAGATAGAAGCTATACAAAGAAGCTGCGGCTTGTCTTAAATAAACTAGGAGACGCCAACCCACAATAAAACATCTGTATGGCCACTTGCCACCTATCACACAAACCATCCGATTAAAACGAACAAAACATACTGGACACTGCTAGAGAAGCAAGGACGAATTCATAAGTGACGTTCTCCTGTGGACACTTACGTATGGACACACCAGTGTAGACCGACTAGCAAAACCCCATATCAATCAGCTCTGTGAGGATTCTGGATGCTGCACGGAGGACATGACAGTGGCAATGAGCGACTGGGTTGGTTGGAGAGAGATACTGTCAGCGCGACCTGAAGTGGATAATGATGCTGATGATGATTATGATGATGATGATGATGTGTGTGTGTGTGTGTGTGTGTGTGTGTGTGTGTGTTAGGATGATCGATTTTGTAAGAAGAAAATTCGGTCGAGATTTTAGGGCCTGTAAATCATCCCTCTAATTTGTCTGGTTGTCGGGGGTTTTTTGTTTTGTTTTTGTTTTTGTTTTTTTGTTTTTTTATTTCTTTTATTTATTTTTTTATTTATTTATTTTTGATTGTTTTTTATTTCAAATCTTCCAGTCAACTTGACATATCCTTGTTGTAGATCCCGGATGCCACCCGAGCTGGAATTAAACAAATAAATTCCAGCTTATGAGAATTTATGTCTCATCATATGCAAAATGTGTACATGCGTGTGAATGGGTCAGTACAAATGCATGCGTGTGAGGTATATGCGTAAGAGAGAGGAGAGAGGGGAGAGCATGTGAGTGAGTGAGTGAGTGAGTGTGTGTGTGTGTGTGTGTGTGTGTGTGTGTGTGTGTGTGTGTGTGTGTGTGTTATACACGCATGCGTGTGTTTACGTCTACTTTTCCTTTTTCTCCATTTTTAATTTCTTTTTCAGATTTAGTAGCAATCAAGCAAAGAAGGATTAAACTAAATCACTTAACCCCATCAAGGATTAACACTGAAAAAAACTCAAGATGATTAAGAGAATCCAATAATAATGAAAAGGTTTTGATAACAATAAATTACATGTCATCTGGTATGAACACGCACATTCATGAAATAATAAGAAAATACTAGGTAGGCTACAAATTTATAAAGTCGCAGGAAAATATAAAGCACCTCATGTATATGGATGATATTAAGACATTTGCCAAGAATTAAAAAAGGACTAGAAACCATGATACAAACTATTAGACTCTAAATACAGAATATAGTAATGGAATTAATAGGTTAAAACCTTTTATTTTATGTATTATACAAATGTATATATTAAGACATGTCATGTATGATATTAAGACATTTGCCAAGATTAAAAAGAACTAGAAACCATGATACAAACTATTAGACTCTAAGTAAGTAAGTAAAGTCGTCGGGGCGGCCTAAAGTCGGTATCAGCCAATCAGCGAGGGAGTCTATCCCCTTTTCAATAGTGCTAGACCAAGGAGATTGTTTTTTAGCATCTGAGATGGAGTGCCACGCCTACCACCAGCTCCTTACTTTACCGCACAGATCCCTGTGCTACTCATACGCTGAGTTTTCGAGGGCCGGTATCGAACCAAGAACCTTGTGGTTTCAAGCTGAACGCTCTACCGACTGAGCTGAATGGAATTAGTAGGTTAAAACATTTTCTTTTATGTATCTATACAAATGTATATATTAAAGACATGTCATGTATGATATTAAGACATTTGCCAAGATTTAAAAAGAACTAGAAGCCATGATACATTACTATTACTATTAGACTCTAAATACAGAATATAGGAATGGAATTAATACGTTAAAACTTTTTTCTTTTATGTATTTATACAAATGTATTTTTGAGTCAAGATTTAATCGAGTTGAAATAGGAAGAGCATAAATTGTTTCAGTAATGTTGTTGCTGTTTTGGTTTTCAATACATAACACTTTTCCCGCTTAAAACAACATCGCCTTCTGGCGGATATTTGCCCATTAACTTAATCAATATACGCCTTACATATTACTCTTTCTCATTTGGACGTGTCAACAAGACCAAGTACTTTATTTTCTTTTCTTTTTTCTTCTTTTTTCTTCTTTTTTTATCGTGATTCTTTGAGCGTTCAATACTAGAAGTAAATGGCAGCTTTATTCAGAAATTAAATGACAAGTCGTAATGTATTCCACAACTTCCTCAGTATATTTCTTCCAGCCGAAGTTAAGCAGCAATGAGCCTGTTCAGTACTTGAAAGAGTGACTATTTGGTAACATCAGGTACTGTAAGTACTCTGAGACATGTGTGGCAAACGAAGCAAAGATAATTTGTTAGTTTGTTTGTTTGTTTTGTTTTACGGCATATCAACCTCAGTGGGTCATTTAATGCCGATAAAGTTTTGAAATAAATCAATTCTTAATGGATAATACAATTTTTTTATAAATACATTTTTCTATTTAACCCATAGATGGGACCCTAACAGGTACTACCACTCCGGGTCAGAGTGGACCAGGGAGCAATGGTGATGAAGGGGTGCTCCATATTCCCCAAACCTCCAAAACTGGAATCTCACCATCAGATAGAGTTTAACGTCATTCCCAGGACATGTAGACCGCAGCCACCGCCTTCTAGCGCCCATATGATAAAAAGGGTTTGGGGCTTGCCATAAGGGCAATAGGGTTGGGAAAATCATATAGGTGCTAGGGCTTGACGTGACCAGCCGATTGATGAAGCAAAGATAAGTAAATAACAATAACCGCATTGTACGAAACTTTCACATTCATCTTCCCAAAACTGGTTGGTTGTTTGGTTGGTTTTATGGCATGTCAACCCTTATTGGGAGATTTAAAGACAAAGTCGTTTCTTTTTATTTTCTCTTTCTTTTTAGCAAGCAATCGATCACAGAGTTCCAAGTAACTAATGATAATCACTTGTATACACTTATAGCTTCAATAATCTTCAGTTGTTAATACAAATAATTTCATACAATTATATGGCTTCAAGTATTCCTAATCATTTTCAAGTGGATCTATTTGACATATATTATGATTTTATTATTTATTAAGATTATTTTATCTTTATTCTATATATTATTATATATATTATATATTAATTTTTTTATTATTATTATTTATTAAGATTAATTATATTATATAATCTCCTTGGTCTAGCACAAGAATTATATTATATAATATAAAATGAATTATATTTATGAATTATATATTTATATATTATGATATATATATTATCTTTACTATAAATTTAAGCCATAAATTTGTTGTTATGAATTATATGGGGTTATTTCCCATAAGTCCAACATAAACAAAGGGGAACCACTCTTGACTGATATATCATTTATTTTCCCATAACCCTTAACCCTAACCCTAACCCCGTCTTCTTTTTTCCTAGTAGATCAATGAATAAATAAATAATCTATCAGTCAAGAGTGGTTCCCGTTTGTTTATGTTGGACTTATAGGAAATAACCTTATGTGGCTTAAAGTATTCCTATTTAGTACTAATCATTTTCAAATGGATCTATTTGACTCTGTCACACTCTGGGTCATATTGAACCTAAGTGTAATGGCAACTAAGGGGCGACTCCGCACTACCCAGAACTACAGAACTGATGCCTCACCATTTAACTAAATTGAGTTATATGTCGAACAAACCTATGGGAGTGAATCAAAATAAAATCCTCCAATTAAAACCAAGTTCTCAACTGATCTTAGGGATTACTACACGTCAACTACAATGAGTTGACATTATCTAGCTACAACAATCCCGTTTTTGAGTGAAACTGCTTAAATCATTTCAAATGAACAACACTTTGTGCCAAATAAATAATGGACATCTGATGATCCTCTTCTTTCAAAGAATAAACCACTACCTTTAAATTTGCGATGGCCAGTGCAAAAAAATGCATGTTCCCGTCGGCATCCCCCATCAAGGTCGCCTTAGGCACCGGGCAATAAAACCGACCTTACCCATTTTAGGCAAGGAGGCAGGTACTTCGAGAGGGACGGCCGCCAGGAACCTCGGGTAGGATTTTAAGTTCGGAGCCAATATGACTGTTAAATAACAATATTTTATATTTTCAGTTATTTTTCAGGCAAAAGACCAAAATGCGAGCCCCACAAGTGTCGGAGGCTCAGGCTACTAAGGGTTAAATACAGGATATATCCTGTATCTACAACACGCATTGATAACTCTATTTGCACAGTTTTAAGTGGATTAACTTTCCTGCCCCGTCATGTTTATTTTTATACTCCTTTTGAGCTAATTGATTGCATAAAATACCCACTGGTCACCTTTCTCTTTTTTAAACTGCTTAAAACGTTTCATTCATTCTCTCTCTCTCTCTCTCTCTCTCTCTCTCTCTCTCTCTCTCTCTCTCTCTCTCTCTCTCTCTCTCTTCTTCTTTGTTTTTATTTTCTTTCACTTTTCCCTTTTTTCTTTTTTTCTGTTTTCTTTCTCTTTGAGTTAGTATTTTTTTATTTCTTTTTTGTCATTCTGATACGCAGGTCATTTAGTTATTTTTTCGTCCATTACTGTTTAAAACCACGCCCATTATTCCACCCTCTCACAGCATTAGAACATGAGACTCCACCACCCGCCATCTTCTCGGTTCGTACTACTCCCACCACCACCATCACCATCATAATCATTATCATGAACATTGATCCCTTTTTTTTTTTTTCGAATCTTATTTTCTTTTGTGGACCTTAAGAAATCAAACAACACCTTACTACTTCTCAACAATAACTTTTCTGACTCCTTCCTTTTTTTATCAACTCTTACATCTACCCCCCCTCTCTCTCTCTCTCTCTCTCTCTCTCTCTCTCTCTCTCTCTCTCTCTCTCTCTCTCTCTCTCTCTCTCTCTCTCCATATCTTTTTATATATTTTTATGTATTCTTTTCCCGTCAAGTTTCCTCTCTCCCTTGTATATTACCCTTTTCTCTTTCTCTCTCTTCTTCGCATACACACATACAATCCCTCTCCCCCCTCTCTCTCTCTCTCTCTCCTCTCTCTCTCTCTCTCTCTCTCTCTCTCTCTCTCTCTCTCTCCCTATCTTTTATATATTCTTTTCCCTTCAAGTTTCCTC
>CM042153.1:70617804-70671697 GCA_023376005.1 Doryteuthis pealeii
TTCAAACTTCACCCAAGATGTAAAAGACGCAGGGCAATTTTTTTAGCCAAAATTTTTGGAAAAAAAGTGCGTCCTATATGCCGTCAAATACGGTAAATACGAAAGCGAATTTATGAGGGGTTTTTTTTTGGGGGGGGGGGAGCAAAATAATTTTTTCAGAATTTTTTTAATATAAATATAAACTCTGCATTGTTTGAAATTAGTTTATAGCAAAAATTATTTTTATCTCATAAAATTATTTGTTTTGAGGCTATCAAAAATGGCGGCAAATCAAAAAGAGTGTCCCAGGCTTGAACAGAGGTCTGTCATTAAATCTTTGGTGTCTAAGAAGTGCAAACCATGTAAAATTTACAGATGAATGTATGATGTGTACGGAGAAGCATGTTTTAATCAAAAGAAAGTTTACAATTAATAATAATAGTAATTTTTTTCCTACGATGTATAAGACGCATGGCATTTTTTGAGCCAAAATTTTTGAAAAAAAGTGCGTCCTATACGGTAATTGCTTACATATATAGTAAATGATCATTATTCATGAATTCAAATTTTGTTTCCGATTAGTATGTGTGCTTTTTAATTGTTAATATTGTAAAAGTACTGACAGGAACTGGGGATAATACCACAGTATGATAATCTAATTATTACAACGTTTGATATGTTTACTTAAGAGCTATTGCAAAAAAATAGTTCAATATGTAAAAAGTATAATAAGCTTGATTTAACCCTCACTCACTCTTTTTTCTTTCTTTCCTTCTTTTCATCTTTTCATAATGTTCAATTGAAACAGATTAGAGTTATCGCTTCCGCGTGCTCACATCTTCTCTCAATTTTTCCCTACTCTCTTTCTTTTTTTCTATTTTATTATATTTTTCTGTGTAGCATATCCTTTTTCTCCCCTTTCTTTCTCTATAATAAACACGAAATGGTCCATTATTTAGCTGAGATGACGACACTCATAAGAAATAAGAATTCGGTGGATAAACAACACCAGATAATCAAGATTTATACTTTTGCATTTCATCGTGGACGATTTGGATGGTTTCATTTTAAGAAACACGAGTATTAATATATACCGTATTTGACGGCATATAGGACGCACTTTTTTCCAAAATGTTGGCTCAAAAAAATGCCCTGCGTCCTATACATCGTAGGAAAAATGTTATTATTTATATTATTAATTTTTTTATTATTATTATTTCCTGCTATTGAGATGTCTTGTGTGTGCTTATTGCTTGCTTGTACTGCCAAATTGCTTTTATACAGCTATGTTTCTGCTTGTGTAATGCACAGCTAGACTGTTTTCAACAATATATGCTTAAATACACTAAAAACTTTTTTCCTGAATCTGATATGCCGTCAAATACGGTAGATAGAAAATTACCATTATCTGCTTAAAACTTAGCATTTGTGTCCTGGATAATAAATAAAGGAAATGCCGAAGAGACTGGACAGTCTTTGTATCTGACCCTCACCCCGCTTTGGAAAGCTCGCTTCCTGGAGTAGGGTCTCGCATTAAACAGATATTGTGTCGTATCCTACAACTGCGCGGGGTTAATAAAGGGTCCAATGGAATTTCCTTGGTTACCGTCGACGTTACCTTTCTTTCTTTATAATAACAATAGAATGGTCCATTATTTAGCTGACGTGACGACACTCATGAGAGATAAGAATTCGACGGATAAGCAACACCAGATAATCAGGATTTACATTTTTTTATTTCATCTTGGACGATTTTGGACGGTCTCATTTTTTAACCAGAGCGTGTGGCAAGATGATAACGGTCGGAAGATTAAGAAACAAGATTATTGGTTATATAGTATATATAATGTTGGCAAATTGGTTTATAGTGAAAAATATTTTATTCTTGAATAAATATTTGTTTTGAGGCAATTCAAAATTTGAGGAAATGGCATCAAAGATCATGGACAAAAATGCGCAGAAAAATACTCGATTTTGCAACATTTGGCAAAAAAATTGATCAGAAAATCTAACAATTTTAATATTTAAACCAGGGAATGTTGTCATTTTGTTCTATCGAAATGAAATTAAATGAGAGAAATTAGGACTAAAGTTCAAATTAAAAAGACCCCCCCCCTTCCCCCATTATTGCAAAACCGATGATTTTTAAGTGCATTTTTGTCTACAATATTTGATACCATTTCCACAAAGAAAAATAAGAAAACTGAGCAAATTATGATGGTCATTTGAGTGTAGAATATAAAAGGAAGTTTACAATAAAGTTAGTAGAAGCAGACCCTAAAAAAAGAGCATGTATGTTTCTGTGTAAATATACATAAACACAGACGCGTGTGTTGGAGGAAGTAATAAAGTTGCCAATGATATTACGCAATACAGGAACATATATATATATATATATATATATATATATATACATATTTGTGGGGGAATGATAAGGATACTTGGTAATATAAAAGAATGTAAATATTTATTTAAAACAATCAATAGTGATTTATCAAATTAGCCGTCACATGAAATGTTTCTGTATGATTAATATTATCAACACCTTTATTACTTCTCCAACTCGTTTATACACACACACACATACACGCGCGCACGCACACACACACACACACACACACACACAGACACACACACACACACACACACACACACACACACACACACATATATATATATATATATATGCATAGGTAGATAGGTATGTATGTATATATATATGTATATATATACATGTATATATATATATATATACATGTATATATATATATATAATGTTATATAGTATATATAATGTTGGCAAATTGGTTTATAGTGAAAAATATTTTATTCTTGAATAAATATTTGTTTTGAGGCAATTCAAAATTTGAGGAAATGCATCAAAGATCATGGACAAAAATGCGCAGAAAAATACTCTGATATATATATATATATATATATATATATATATATATATATATATAACGGTAATCATTACGCAATAAGCAATAAATCTGTCAATTACACAGTACAGATACATCATATATATATATATATATATATATATATATATATATATATATAATATATATGAAGTATATATGTTATATATATATGTATATACATACATATATATATATATATATATATATATATATATATATATATATATATATATGATTTATCTGTACTGAGTAATTGACAGTTTTATTGCTTATTGTGTAATGATTATCGTCGTAATAAATGGACAAAGCAAACTTAGTTAAAATTCTAGATGGGGCTGTTTGCATTTGGTATAGCACTAATACCCGGATATGTATGCATCCAACTATCCTCCCTCCATCTATGGGTAACTAGTAGAACAGACTGGGCTCTTTAACCTTAAAACTATGAATTCAAACTTGGTAAACCCAGCTTAAAATTTGACATTATTTCGCATCCTGTTCGTAGCAGAGGAGTTGGGTAAATACATGTATCTATTTATCTACTAATCAATCTTTCCATATTTATCTATCTATCTATCTATCTATCTATCTATCTCAGTCTATTCATATATATATTTGATAATTGAATTAAATTACCATGACCAGACAATTCGGCAAACACCATGTGCGACATCCGGAGCAGTGGACAGCTGTTTCGACCTCCTTAGGTCTCATCAGCAGTGCATACCACAATCCCCGCCACTAGAGATTGAACCAGTGACCACAGAGTGAAGGCCGGAATCTCTACATCTAGGCCACCAGCCCACGCCACAAACAAAGAATGCCAAATCATCTAGTCAATGGTAATTCACGCGCAGTGTTCCGGATGTCGCACATGGTGTTTGCCGAGTTGTCTGGTCATGGTAATTTAATTCAATATCAATATATATATATATATATATATATATATATATATTGACTACTTCATATATATATATATATATATATATATATATATATATATATGATAACTGGAAATAAATCCGACAGTATGATTTAAAATGAATAGAAAAACAAATGATTACGCTGACAGATATCTGTTTTGACTTTTTATAAAAAATTAAAAAAAGTAGAATGTTGATGACGTGATTACTGCGTGCGACCACGAAAATTATATATGTATATATATGTATATATATGTATGTGCATTTGTGTGTTAAATAGTTTAGCAATTAATACTTCTCTCTTTTCTATACATTAATATTTATAAGGAATACGTCACACCTTTTCAACATCTCTCGTGGGCCAATCACGTTTGGCTTTTCAATTTCACGTGTTCCTATAATTAACATTCGCTTTCGCACGCAGTAATCACGTCATCAACATTCAACTACAAACGCCACTCAACTAACGGAATATTTGAAATGAGTGCTCCCATGCACTCTCTCCAAATCTTTTTATTGGTTTTAAAGAAAAGTACATGAAAGCACATTCACCACTCGGCATAGAGCCACAGGTTTTGTTGGGGGGAGGGGTGACAAAACTGGTCATACCACTACATGAGTCTATTTAGCTAGGTTAATTCGCTGACCGATCCATACTAAAATAAACTCTTGCATTCTCTCCTTGCTCAGCCTACTTACACCAAAATACCCCTTTCAATTTTGTCCCATTATCGAATGAATGATTATGATTAAGTACAAAGTTTTGTACTTCGTATGATTGGTGGGAGATGGGGGGAGTGTGATAAAATCAAAACAAAATTCCCAGGAAACAGAAATATGTAACAAAAGATAAAATTGTGGGCCATTTTGGTTGCCCCCTTTCCCTCAGCTAGTGAGTAGGATCGCCGACTGTCTTCCGATCTTTTTAGAGTTAGAAAGCAAGCCGGTCAGTTCCTCTCCAGGAATAAAGTTGCCAGGGTATAGTGGGTAGGTTTAGAAAAGAATTAGGGCGTGGGGTCCTGGATTCGTCCTAGATAGAAAAAATTGGGGTTAATGTTCATTCAGCCACCTAACTAAGAGAACCTATGGTGTATGCAGTTTTGAGGCTTTGTCTTTGTGTGTTTTTCTTTTGTTTTGCTTTGTTTGTTTCCCTATTTTATAGACTTTGTTTGTCTATCTAAGGAAGGGGTTCCAGTCAATGCTGGCCATGATGGGCAGGCAACAGAGTCTCTACTCCTGCCCCCGTTCTCACGCACAAGCTTGCGGCATTTATCCACCTTTCGTTGAATGTCATGGGTTCAAGCATCCTCCTATCGCTCCTAATCTTTATTTTAAGCTGGTGCTTAAAATAAGAGATCAGATCGTCACAGGAGAATTCCTCGCCCTCACGCAATCCTCTGTTTCGCGTCGTCCATAGCTACGGCTAGTTCAGCGAAAAACACCTTTCGTTTTTCCACAGAAAACGGTGGAATGACATTATCCACGACATACCCAACATCAAGTGGTAACCACTGATTGGGTGCGATACGAGCCGTAACCCCGTTCACGTACTCCCAAAATGGATTCACCTTTCTATAATGAAAGAAGGCGTGCTCAGCCGTTTCCTCTAGACCACTGTTGCAGCGGGTACAGAAAGGCAGATCAACAACGTCCGCTTCCGAGCGGCAACGCATTCTGAGCAAGTCGCCAAGTGAAGGAGAACTCGGAGTTGTTCATGAACCCTGCACCTGGCGCCCAATTCCATTGTGAACGGACCTCCTCCAACAACGAGCTGTGCCGCTCCTCTAGCGGATCCGAGTCGGATCCCTCCACTATTGCCCGATATAGTACCCTTCGAGGCCATGAGATGTCACTAGACTCAGGTAGTCTTCGAAGGGCGGCGCGGCACTCGGTTAAAAACCGCGCTTCACCGCGAGATCCACGGGGTCGCCGCTTTAGGTTCGGGAAGATTGTCCGAATTCGCCGTAACTACGCGGTTTCAGTGTGCAACGATCGCCTTAGAAATGCCAACCTCTCAGCGTCTCTATGAGCCGCTAAGTTCGGCATTCCCAAACCTCTATTACAAGGCCGCTGGGAACAAACCTGTCTACGAACCATTGGCTGGCGCCTCCTCCACAAAAAGCGAAAAAGGACCCGTTCTAATAACAATAACCGAGTTCTAGGCAGAGGAAGTACAGACATACGGTAAAGGAACAGGGGGGAAATGTAGGTGGCAAAGTCCTCCGCCCTGCCCTTTAAGGACAACCTGTTTGGAAACCATCTTCGGATCCGAGCTTCCACCTTAGCCTGTACTTCCGACCAATTTTTCTTAACTTGAAGATCCGGCCCGAACCAAACTCCGAGGATTTTGATTAGCCCGTCACTCCAACGGAAAGGGACCTGGCAGTTTATCGGATCCTGCCCAGGCTCCAATCGCAACCTTTCGCTCTTTTCTAAATTGATCTTTGCCCCAGTGATTTGCTCGTACCTTGCAAGCGCCTCCTTCACCGCAACTATCTCCGAAACACTAGAGACGAACACGGTGATATCATCAGCGTACGCGGATACCTTGGCTGTCATGGGGCCAAGAACAGTAATTCCTCGCAGGACCGGACGTATCCACCCCTCCTTAAACCTACGGAGCAGAGGCTCCAGAGCAAGGACATAGAGAAGAGGGAACAGGGGCAACCCTGACGCACGGACCGTTCAATCGGAAAGACTCCCGAGCATTTCCCATTTACTTGTACCATTGCCGTCGGGGATTGGTACATAATCTTTATCCATTTGCGGAACTCCGGTTTGAATCCGGCGGTTACCAGAACAACCTCCAGGAACCGGTGGTCCACCCTGTAGAAAGCCTTGGACTGCTCTAAATTGATCAGCGCGGCGCATTCGTCGTCTTTTATCCCCTCTAGGATCATGCGAACCAAATGCAAATTGTTTTGGATAGATCTTCCTTTCACAGCGTAGTTCTGTTCCAGTCCGACCAGATCGCCGATAACATTTTGCAAACGGTTCGCCAAGACCCGGGCCAAAATCTTTAACTCTGTGTTTAGCAGAGTTATTGGCCTATAGTCATCTAAGCCCTCTCAAACATTCCTGCCACCTTTCTTTAGCAATGTGATCACGCCCTTGGTAATACGCTTTGGGATTGCTTACAAGGCAAACCAACTGTTGAACACATCCGTCAGAATAGGGACAAAAATGTGCGACATCCTCAAGTACAATTCATAGAGTAAACCATCCAGTCCCGGGGCTTTGTTAAGGCCGACCTGCTTCAACGCATCACGGACTTCAGATTCCGTAATTCTCCCCTCACAACTAGCCGCTTTCGCCTCCCTGAGGTGGGGAAAGTCGGCTAAATGGTTGTGGAACTCCTGCTCCTGGAGTTTCAGCAACTGGTTAAATCGCTCTTGGAAATGCGCCCGAAAGGCTTCCCGCATCTTACTGCCCGCACGAAGGCTGTGCCCGTCCGGGGTTACAACACTTTCGATGTACCGTTCCGGGAACCTTCTAAATTCTTCCTGGCACACTTCTGCGTCCAATTTCACGGCCTCGTTGGACACTCTGTTTAACCTAGATCTAACTATGCAACCTTGATAGTGTTCGCTAGCCTCCCGCTCAAGGTCCCCTCTAGTTAGACCTAAGGTTAGGGGATACCCCTGTCTACCGCCCGGGAAATTCTATATACTATGGCCTTCACTTTCGCTGCCTTATCTAGAGCAAACCGTTGGCAATATTTGATAGTGAAGTCCTTAATCCTAAACTTAAGGTCAGCCCACCATCTATTCCCAATAACCGCCCCTACAAACGCCCGCTTAATAAGTAAAACCAGCCTCTCACAGTAGTCATGTATCCCCAATACGGAGGTATTTAACTTCCAGTAGGAGGTTAGCCTAGGCCTATCGCTTAGACGAAAAGTGACAGTAAGCATTTTATGGTCACTCTTCGCGTATAGGTGGAACACAGGACAATCTAAAATGTCGACGTCGGCTCTTCTAACTAACACTCTGTCCAGATAAGATTTGACAGCGGGCGAGCTATTCGTTCATGTCCACATCTCCATCCCTGGGTGATCCACACGATACCTGTCGACCAAATCGAACTGGGCCACCAGGTCACGCAGGCTGCTTTCACACCTATTCAATCCTCTAGCTCCCCAACCCGTCCGGTCTAATTTGGGATCAAGGATCGCATTCCAATCTTCCATTAAAATTAACCGTCCCGGATACTCCATGTACGGCCCTAACTGCCGAAAAAAGGATTTCCTCTCCCCAACGGTATTAGGCGCATAAACTGCGATTACTCGGAACTTGTTGCTTGCTACGGCAATATCGGCCACAATCAGCCTTCCATCTGAGCCAGCATGAACAATGTCAGTCACCACCCCCAGACTGCTTTTAAATAACAGTGACACACCTCGGCTGTGCGAATCACAGAATGCTGAATGGACCTCATAGATATTTTCACCCAGCACCTGGCCATCCACGTTTGAAACAAAGTGTGTCTTCTGCACCGCGGCGACATCCACACCGAGTGACCTGAGTTCTACAGACAAGTGGCTAGCACTTGACGCGTCCCTCAGGCCTCTCGCATTCAAGCTAGCAAGAAGAAGAGACATTTGTTACCTACCTTATTCAGTGTCCACCACTGGCAGGAAGTCTTCTGGTCTGAGGAAGCCGATGGCGTGACCAAGACCATCTAAACATTTCTGTAGTTTTTTCTCTTATTGTTATTGTAGTGACAGAGGAGACCTACCTCGTGCAACACGGTGTGACAGAAAGAGTGACGGGCGTGAAGACTTGCCGTATTCTCGAATGAAGCGGGCTAGGCTTTGCCTGGCGTGTAGGACTGACCTAGAGTCGAACCCGCGTCCTTCAGATTGCGAGAGCGCTGTGGACGCGCAGTGAAATAGGAAATAGCTGAGTAGCCCGGATGTAGGTGGTCGCGCCGTAAGGATTGACGCGTACTTGCAGTGCTGGCGAGTGTCGCACGTGCTGCACGGACAATTCTGAGTGAGGAGCCCGGATGTGGTGAGATTGAAGTATATTTTAAGGACTTGCCCTCACGACGAGGCGGAGAACAACTGCAGTAGCATTTTGTTGTCGAGACGAGCGGAATAGAGAAATACATTTGGATATTGTTGGAGACTGTCGATTGGAATTACATTGCGTCAGACTTTACTGTGACCCCCCCCCCACTGTTTAGAGTTATTCTATTTTATTTTGTATTTAAAATAATAATAGATAGAATACATGTATGCATGGATAAGCTCCTGTGTCAGTATAAATAAAATAAGATGAATCCTATTTTATCCATTCTTTTCTTTCCTTTATTTTTCATTTCAACATACCGTCGGATTCGCTTCCATTTCAACTTACATATATATATATATATATATATATATATAGCACGATCTTTTCTAATTTTCGCTCAGTTCATATCTATCAATCCCTTCTCCACAAACCCCTTACCCCCTCTCTCTCTCTCTCTCTCTCTCTCTCTCTCTCTCTCTCTCTCTCTCTCTCTCTCATATATTTACTCTGCCAAATTTGATTCACCATTTATTACAGCATAAATGACAGGGCTTAGGCAAGTTTCTCATTACCCTATCACAATGTTTACGTAATTGTTATGCAGTTTACTGAATTGGTATTTATACAAGACGACCAAAACAAATAAACACTCACCAACCACCCCTACCCTCCACCACCTTTTATAAACCCAAAACAAAGACAAACTATCACATAATTAAAAAAAAAAGAATTGCGATGTTTTATAAAAATGATGGTCAGTCAATTACATAATCCACTTAATAGATATTACGCACTTGTTGACAATGGAGTTTGCTGCTACCGCCCGGGCATGTAAGGTAGTTATGGGGGAGTGGTTTAGTTAATTAGTTCACATACCATGTCTCATCTCCGTCAAATTTTTGGCAAGCCAATGTCAGTATATCTGTCAGTAAATCTTGAGCAAAGGGAGCCCTGTCAGCTGAGGCTTTAGAATAGACCGACTGCACCTCTGCAGAGGGGAATACCCCCTCAATGGGATCACCTGTTGGTGGCGACCCGTGATGTTTGAAAATAGAACCCTGGTGGCTGAGCAGTCCATTGCATGCAATACTCAACTTTGGCCCTTACTTAGACCAGACGAGCGATCAGAGACACCCCACCGATCAATCGGCTGATCATATCAAGCCCTAGCACCTATATGATTATCCCAATCATATTACCTTATGGAAAGCCCTAACCCTTTTTATCTTATGTGCTAGAAGGCGCTGACCGAGGGTCTTAATGTCCTGGGTATGACGATAAACTCTCTGATGGTGAGGTTCAATTTGGAGGTTTGGGTAACGTGGAGTACCCTTCATCACCATTGCTCCCAGGTCCACTTGACCTAGAGTGGTAATACCTGTTAGGATCCCATCTATAGGTTAAATGGATAAAAAAAATGAGCTTAAAATGTTTTTAGAAAATGAGTTTTTTTAAATCTTGATAGGGCCGGTTTAGCTCAGTCGGTAGAGCGTTCGGCTAGGAAACTGGTTCGATACCAGCCCTCGCCAACTCAGCGTATGAATAGCACAGGAATATGTGCGGTAAAGTAATGAGATGATTGTAGGTGTGGCGCTCCACCTCAGACGCTGAAATAATCTCCCTGGTCTAGCGCAAGTGAAAAGGGGATAGACTCTCTCGCTATCTGGATGATACCGACATTAGGCCGCCCCGACGACTTTACTTTACTTACCCATGAAGAATGAATAAAACAAAATGTATTTGGCATAAAATAACCCAACCAGGGTTAACATGCCGTAAAATCTAACTAACGGACCAACATACCACGCCTCATCTTTTGGCATGCCAACGTCAGTATATCTGTCAGTATATCTGTCAGTAAATCTTGAGCAAAGGGAGGAGTGAGTTTATGCCTTCTCCGAGGACATTCATGCAAAAGGGAACAGAAGCAGCTTTAGCTGAAATTCAATATCTCCTCACCGATTTTCTATTTTGTTCTTGTAACCTTTCCGCCGTCTTGTATACCTAGGTAGTAATATCTCTTCTACAGAAAGTGACGTCAATATATATTTACCAAACCCCTCCGCACGAGCAGGATGTGACACAAGGTCAATTTCTTAGGCGGAGTTTAACAGGTTTAAATTCAGAGTTTTCCTTCTCCTAGACTGGTTACCTAGCCACGGTTAAAGAGCCCAGTCTGCCCTACTATTTACCCATGGCTGGAGGGAGAGTAGGATTCATACCTTTCCCAAGGGTATTAGCGCAAAGTGAAATGCAATTACAACATCCAGGATTTGAACTCGGGGCGACGAGTCCATTTCCCATGACTTTAACCATTATACCACGCGCTTCCTACGTGACGTCAATATACACATAGGAAAGGCATAGACTGCGATAGACTGCGATAGACAGGTCGTCGATCCTCTGCAAATCTTAAGTCTCTGATGAGATAAAGCAAAAATTCTTTCAAGCTGTAGCTGTGTCAGTGTTACTGTATGGCTGCACCACTTGCACTCTAACGAAACGCTTAGAGGAAGAGCTAGATGGGAACTACACAATTGTCGCTTTAACTTTTCCGTTGCAGTGGCATTAGGGATTTATCCAAGAGTGCTCAATATATCATAAACCTATAATAATGGTAATAGTGGGAAAGAGTTATGGGTCTACTTTGGTAGGATGTGACACAAGATCGCAAGTACGGGGCATCAACGAGGATCGAACTTGCTATTCCGTAGTAATAGATCAGCGAGACTAGCTTGCTAAACATTACAGCACGACGAGGCGCCTTTTATTTACCTTATCCGTTCGGCACGGTTAGCATGTGACACAATCTCGCGAGTACGGTACATCCACCGAGAATGGAACTGGCTATTTAATAGTAATGGATATGAGAGACTACATTGCTAAACATTACACCGTGATAGGACGCCCGAGGGGGTGAGGAATAGAGAGGCATGTTATTTAGAGTTTAATAAACCTGTCAAATGTCAATTTCGACGCGATAAGTAATTAAAACAACGTCTGTCAACATTCCTTCGTGGAAGACACGAGACACACGCGTCTTAATCTGTCCAAGAAGATTTGTTTTAAGTGCATAATTATGTCTGGTAAATCCCAAGGCCGAATTTGCATAATTAGCAAGGTCTCCATGACCTCTGGTCCGTCCTGTCGGCTGGGACTGTAGAATATACCGACTGAACCTCTACCGAGGGGATTTAAAACCCTCTCCACCAATGAGGCCACCTGTTGTCGACCCATGATGCTTAAGAACGGAATCCTTGTAGCTGAACAGTCCATGACATGCAACACTCCACTTTGGTCCTTACTTAGGCTGAAACTTTAAAAACAACAGCACAAAAAATGTAAATATGAATGTACTATGAACGCGATTCCCTTACCTCAATGCATAAAATAACCTTGAGGCCATTGGTAGATTTTGTAAACTTTAAAGCTACGCCAAGGTCCGTTGATTAACAAACTGATATTGTAAACATGAATTGTATGTCACTGAATGCATCCGATGGTGAGGCTCCAGTTCCGGGGGTATGAGGAGTGTGTAGTACCGCATGTTGGCATTACTCTCAGGTTTACTCTGACTCAGAGTGGTAGTACCAGTTAGGGTCCTAGATATGTACTAAGTAGATCTGTTTAAAAATATTTCATATTCGATACGAATACTTGATGCCATATATATATATATATATGTTAAAAATGAATGGTAAAATGAATGAATGGATGAAATAAAAATGAATGAAATGAGGGGGATAAATGAAAAATCCTTTCCAAGGACCCCTCTCAAAAGTATTAAAACACTTTTTGAGAGTGGGTCCCTGATAGAAAGTTTTCTCATCTATTATTAGACTCTTTTGAAGCATCAAGTTAATATAATTATTCTATAAGTTATTAGAAAGATAAAATTCGTCTCTTATCTTTGTAATATCTGTTGAGAATGGGTTTGAATATTATATATATATATATATATATATATATATATATATATATATATAATCTTGTCTGGTTAATCCGGTGAATATTGCTACATTGTAACTATCTTGAATATCAAATATATATATATATATATATATACTTGATGCGTAAATTATTTGTATTAAGAATAGTTAATTGAGGCTATAACGTAAAAAAGTAAAAAGTGGCCTATCGTCGGTGTCACCCGAACATGAAGGGGGGGCACCACATCTATCGTCCGCTCCTATATGCTGCTTTGCCACGCATATCACATTACCCAAGCTGTACTACTCATGCACTGAGTTGGCGAGGACTTTGACTTTTAGGCGGGTGATCTACCGACTGAGCAAGATACAATTACTTACTGAATATTACTATTATTTACTTGAAACCATATAATTGTGTGCAAGCAGATGACTATTATTAAAAAGAAATAATTACTTGAAACCATATGGTCATTTGTATTAGATAAGAATACTTGAAACCATACTATTCGCAAATTATTTATATCAGACATGAAGACTTAACTGTGTGCAAACAACTCAAAAGACCGCCCTATCAGCTGGGGCGTTAGAATGCACCGACTGCACCTCTACAGAGGGGTAAGACTCCCCCAAATGTGCCACTTGTTGGCTGTGGGTGGCAACCCGCGAGTCTTGGCGGATGAGCAGTCCATGACCTGCAACACTCCACTTAGAACCTTACTTAGGATAGACGGGCGGTCGGAGAGCCCCCTTCGATCAATCGGCTGGTCACGTCAAGCTCTAGCACCTATATGATTGCTCCAACCCTATTGCCCTTATGGCAAGCCCCAACAATTTTTATCATAAAGATGCTAGAAGGCGGTGGCTGAGGATCTACATGACGTTTAGTTAATTAGTTTATATACCACGCCTCAAACTTTTTGGCAAGCCAATGTCAGTATATCTGTCAGTAAATCTTGAGCAAAGGGAGCCCTGTCGGCCATGGGTGGCGACCCGTGATGCTTGAAAATGGAACCCTGGTGGCTGAGCAGTCGATTGCATGCAATACTCAACTTTGGCCCTTACTTAGGCTAAACGGGCGGTCGGATAGGACCCCTCCGATCAATCGGCTGGTCATGTCAAGCTCTAGCACCTATATGATTGTTCCAATCCTATTACCCTATGGAAAGTCCTAACCCTTTTTATCATATGGGTGCTATAAGGCGGTGGCCGAGGGTCTTAATGTCCTGGGTATGACGTTAAACTCTATCTGATGGTGAGGTTCCAGTTTTGGAGGTTTGGGGAACGTGGAGAACCCGTTCATCACTATTGGTCCCTGATCCATTCTGACCCGGAGTGGTAGTACCTGTTAGGATCAGCATCCATGGGTTAAATAGAAAAATGTATTTATTAAAAAAAATTGTGTATCCATTAAGAATTGATTTATTTCGAAACTTTATCGGCATTAAATGACCCACTAAGGTTGATATGCCGTAAAACCAAACCAAACCAAACCAAACAACTCAAAAGAAATAACTACACAAAAATGTAAATATGAACGTACAATGAACGCAATCCCCTAACCTCTAGGCATGAAATAACCCTAAATGGGTTGACATGCCGTTAAAACCAACCAGTCATGTAAAAATAATGGTTTAGATTTTAAAGGAATTTCAAATCTAACTGCATCGAAGTTTTATATATAATTATATCAATAGAATATCGATTTTTTCTTTTTTTAGAAATAGCATTTCTATACGGGGCGTATAGAAATACTATTTACTGGAAAAGAATGTCCTGGGAATGACATTAAACTCCTGATGGTGAGGTTCCAGTTCTGAAGGTTTGGGGAATGTGGAGCACCCCTTCATCACCATTGCTCCTGGACCACTCTGACCGGAGTGGTAGTACCTGTTAGGGTCCCATCTATGGGTTAAATAGAACAAAAAAAAAAAATTGTATTATCCATTAAGAATTAATTTATTTCAAAACGTTATCGGCATTAAATGACCTACTGAGGTTGATATGCCGTAAAACAAACCAAACCAAAATTACTGGAAAAGAAAAGACGTTCAAACATTAATCTTTGCCTACCAACTTTTTCCCCCTGGCAGTATCAATTTTCTTGGTATTGTCTACCTGTTAGTTGGCTGGTTGGATTGTACGGCAAGTCAATCCTTGTTGGGTTATTTTGTGCCAAAACGTTTTATTTTATTCTTGATGGGTACTCAATTTTAAGCTCATTTTTTAAATATTTGACCCATAGTTGGGACCCTAAAAAGTACTACCACTCCTAGTCACAGTTGACCTGGGAGTAATGGCAATAAAGGGGTATTCCACATTCCCCAGTGCTCCGGAATTGGAAATTCACCACTAGATGCAGTTTAACGTCATACCCATGACACCTTGTCCCTCAGCCACCGCTTTGTAGCACATATATGATAAAAAGATGCTGTCGGTGTATTTTAAAGCCCCGGCCAACATGGCTATTTTTTTTACTTGTGTGATGGGATATTTTAAAGTTCATTATGTATTCACCTCAGAACTCATTCTCTGGAAATAAAGTCCTACAATTATTGTAATCTGAGTCCTTCTGCTCAATTATAATGAACTAAATATAAAGTTTTGTACCTTGATCGCTGTGGTGGGAGAACCGCTGTGAGCGGTTTAAAGTAGGTAAATAGTTATACGTAGAATTCTTAGTTGTTTCAACTCATGATGTTGAAATTTGTGGACACTTGCAGATGGACACGCCAGTGTCAGCAAAAGTCTTCATTAATCAGCTCTGTACGGGTTCTGGATGCCGTGCGGAAGACCTACCAGGAGCAACGAACGAGGTGGTGAAATATCAAGTTATTAGATTAGGAAATGCTATCAATGCTGTACTCATCAAATGATATTGTTTCAAATATCTTGTAAAAGTAAGTAAAGTCGTCGAGGTGGCCTAAAGTCGGTATCAGCCAATCAGCGAGGAAGTTTATCCCCTTTTCACTAGCGCTAGACCAAGGAGATAGTTTTTTTTTTGCATCTGAGATGGAGCGCCACACCTACTATCAGCTCCTCACTTTACCACACAGATCCCTGTGCTACTCATACCCTGAGTTGGCGAGGGCCGGTATCGAACGAGGAATCTTGTGGTTTCTAGCCGAACGCTCAACCGACTGAGAACAAGCCAGTGTTTGAGTTTAAAATATCAAAATATTAATTGAGCCTTTTGACATTTGAAAGACATGAGAAAATTATAAAAAGGAAGATTAAATTCTATAGAATTGTGTTAATTGGTTCAAATAATTATCTTTAAATTATTTGATATTTGAGTTGAAAAAACAAACCCCATCTTGTCGGCGGTTCGCGGTATTTAAAAAAATAAAATAAAATAAAATAAAACAGATAATGAGTGCACCAATCTGTTAATACAATTAGTGGTTACTGAGTAGCGAGGGTTAACGAGCACTGAGTTTGATCTTCACGAATATAAATCAAATCTTCATTATTTTTGCTTAAAAAGTAAGGTCTGGTGATAGTGAATGTGTGTATATATTTATTTATTTTTATTTATGTTTTATTTTCATGATTTCCTCCTAACATACATACATACATACATACACACAACTGCCCTTTATATATATATAGATAGTGATATGATCCGGAAAGGGATATATTAGTAGAAATAGCAGCGTGGTACACTCGAGCAGGTAAGTAGTAATACTGGTGCGATGTCGTAGTAGTATTAGGCGTCGTCGGCAATTGTACCTCTACATTGTTCGGTATTTATAGCTGACACCAGCCAATAATATTACTGTAAGGGGAAACCCAGGTGTATGCATATTCATTACATCAGATAGATATATGGTGGTAGGGATGGAGTGTACTACACATATATGTGGGGCAAATAGATCTATTGGAGATGATGTTTCTAATTATTTTGATGTACATAAATACATTGGCTCTTAAAACACTGATATTGTAATCAAGTATAAAATGATTGGAAACTACGTTAATTTCTTATCATCAAACCCATTTTGGGAGAGTGGAGACCAGCTTTAATAAAGTCTAGAAGGAACAAGTCATTATGTCCCGATTACGCATTGGTCACACAAGACTAACGCACTCCCATATACTCAAACAAGAACAACAATCACAATGTGGAACATGTCAAACACCTTTGACTGTTTAACACTTATTCATGGAATGTAGGTTTTTTGCTCACATCAGAAACCGTTATTTTAAAGCAAACAATATGAAAAATCTATTTGAAAATGTCAACATGGATGACATTCTCTCCTTTTTTAGGGAAATATATATATATATATATATATATATATATATATATATATATATATATATATATATATATCATAGAATATAGGCATGAACCTAATCAATACCATACAACATGATCCCCAATGGTGCTAACACATTGTTCAAACCAATTACTAAAATGTATAAATATAAATACACGACATATATTACTTCTTAACCATTAGGCATGACATAACCCCAGACGGGTTGATAGGCCGTTAAAATCAAAAAACCAATCAACCAACCAAGTTTAATTTCTTGTAAATTACTAGTATTAGATTACAGACACCGGACTTATTTATCATCAGAAAGACAACAGATTTTGGATTAACACCAGGATTAACATAACCCCTACCAATATGGTTTCACCGATTCTAACAGCTAGAACACGAAGCCAAAACACCGGTGAAGAATATGCAACAATCTTGACTACAAGATTGACCTGTACTGCTATTATTATCTTTATCATTATCTCAAAGGTGCAAACGAAAAAGACATGCGCAGTCCAAAACTTATGCACATATTCCGTATCAGCCTGTTTTCAATTGTCTGCCA
Organism: Doryteuthis pealeii; assembly: GCA_023376005.1. Classification (NCBI taxonomy): domain Eukaryota; kingdom Metazoa; phylum Mollusca; class Cephalopoda; order Myopsida; family Loliginidae; genus Doryteuthis; species Doryteuthis pealeii. The sequence continues at coordinate 70,635,411 of CM042153.1, forward strand.
TTTTGTTTCGAAGTGGGACTGTTGTCTTTGCTAAATACCGCAGGGGGTGGGGGAATAGAGTTGGTGTAAAAATAAGACTAACGTGTAAGTAGGTGGCTGGTTGGATGTTCCAAGCATTTAATTCACAGATACAATGTCAAAGTTCTAGTTTTATTACTCAGACGACTAAATTTTGCATTCTGTTATTATTTAAGCTTCACAAAGCGATGAAGTATCGTCATCTCGATGCAAATGTCGAGTATGGAGTGCTTTTCTGGCATTACGATTTCATCCAAGCAATTGCTTTTAGGTGATATGAATGTTATATATATATATATAGATAGATAGATAGATAGAGAGAGAGAGAGAGAGAGAGAGAGAGAGAGAGAGAGAGAGAGAGGCACTAATACTTATCGTTGTAGAAAAATGAACACAGCGAAACGAGTTCAAATCCTGGACGAACTTGTTTCCATTTCCCACACCGCTTGGGAAAGGTATGAATCCAAATATTCTCCCTACAGCTATGGGTGAATAGTAGAGCAGACTGAGTTCTCTAAATTTTGAAAGACAACATGTATAGGTGTAGGAAAATCCTGTATTCAAACCTGTTAAACTTCGCTTAAAAATTGACCACTTTGGTTGAGTTCTCTTAATAGGGATTAATTGCAAATTCACCGTTCTGGCGTCTAGCTAACTCTCGCTTTGTTTACAAATGTTTGAGGACTCTAGTGCGCATAGAAATGTAGCGATTTGACACACACGAACGAAACACAAACGACACACACACACGAAACACTGTGGATTACTATATATATATATATATATATATATATATATCGGGAAGGAGTGCATCATGTCATCGACATGGTGCCAAAATCACATCCTGTCTGTGATTGAGCGATTGGGTAAATACATATCACTGTATAACTAAGTTTAGTCCAGCAGAATTTTAACGATAGCTTAATTCACCCAGATTTTTTTAAATCTATCAAAAATAAATGAATTGTAGGGTTTGTTGGTTGGTTGGTTTGAGGCTATGTCAATCCTTGTTATGTTATTTTATGCTAAACTCAGTTCAACAATTATGATCTTCAATTATATACGGTGGAAAAATATATCTTTACAATCAATTTAAACGGGCTGACACCTTTTGATCAGTATTTTCTTGTTTTGTTTGATTTATTTTTGGAGGGGGGGGTGTCTTTTTTTGTTTTTGTTTTTTTGTTTTTTTGCGGAACACAGGATTGTGAAAGTACAGCGCTCCCCAAACTTACCAAACTTAGTTCCGTTTCTTGTTTCCTAAAAAAAATTAATCCCAAGATTTTAGATTTAAGACATGGAGAACATTGTCTCAAAATTTCAGACCAATAATATCAAATCGGTTCGAACCCGATATATTACAACAACTGAAGAGGAAACTTGAGTACCAACTTTTATCTCAAACTCTAAAAGTTTTTGGCATTAAATTACCCACTGGGTTATTACGCCATTAAACAAACCAATCCGAATCAAACCAAATGAAGTTAATAAAATTATTTTTACCAATTTGAAGATATTAAGAACTTGAAACATAGAAATTTTGATCAAAATAAATTGTTTCGGAATTAAATGACCCAAAAAGGGTTGATATGCCGTAAAACAAACAAACAAACCAAAGCAAATAAAATTGATTATTTCTGCATCATTTTTCCAGCAAGTGATATTTTGTATTAAGATGCAGACCCCTTGGTCAGCCTATGAACTTTTCAGCCGCCCTTCCTATTTCTTGTTATAGTTTTCTTGTTAAGGTGTGTTCACTTGTTGTGTGTTTGCCCAAGGCAATTGGTCATACCATACGATGATACTATACATATTTTCTTTATCCTATTTATTATGATGACGTAAGGTTTTTAAAGATTAACCCAGATATTATAACATCACAGGGAATAAAACTTAACAATAATATAATTCAGAGACGTAGGTATTTACCTAACCCGTTTGAAAGGGATACGATGTATGGGCAATTCTTTGAGGGTCAATCTCGCTATTCAGTAGTATATATATATATATATATATGTGTGTATTTTGGCAGCAAATTATTCTTAAGACATGTGTTATTGAACAACACGGAGTATTCTTTTTTCATTTTTTGTATGGATATTTTTTCCAGTCTTCTGGCTATCCAAAAAAATATCCATACAGAAAATGAAAAAAAGAATACTCCGTGTTGTTCAATAACACATGTCTTAAGAATATATATATATATATATATATATATATATAGTCTTCCTGTCTATAGCTCTGCTGATGAGGCCTAATAGGCTGAAATGTACATACAGAGATTGATTTTTCTCGATTTGTTTAGCCTTACATTTGAATAGGTATGCCCGCCTAATTCATTAATTATTGATTAATTAATTTTCAAAATTAGGTACGACTTCAATTAAGCACATATTCTCCTAAAAATTGTCGGCTAAAAAAGCCATATCAAACACATTGTTTGTTTGTTTACTTCTCATATATATATATATATATATATATATATATATATATATATAGTATGTTATATTTATAAGTACTTAGTGTTCAATATAATTGATAGAGAATGTATATTTAAGTTAGGGTAGCGTGGACATGAAGTCAACGGCACCTGGTAACTGACAGTTTCTCATCTATGCGATTTTCAAACCAAACACTGTTGACTTGATGTTCACGCTACTCTAACTTAATCTGACGCTACAGTGTTTCGGTTTGTTTATCAAACCATCGTCGGGGCCTTCGTATGTGTAAAAAATAAATTATTAGATATTTTTTTTTTAATTTTTATACAATTTTATACTGTCGGATTCACTTCCATTTTTCCTTTTATATATATATATATATATATATATATATATATATATATATATAGAGAGAGAGAGAGAGAGAGAGAGAGAGAGAGAGAGAGAGGAGGGGGACATGCGATCGAATAATCTACATTTTCATTTATAGAAACGATGACATATTTCTTCTTTGTTGCTACGAATTTATCGTTACCATTTTTTAACTGTTCAAAACAGCTGTGTAAGGTTTAAAGTAGTATCTATTATTTTATTTTTTTTAAATTCTACTTATTTGAGTTTTATTCTGAAAATGGGATCAATGTTTGCGTGGCACGTACTCAAAAAACTAAGAGGGAAGAAAAAAATCCAAAACAAGAAATGTTCAGTTTAGGCACAACAGACTTTTGACCTATTAGAAATAGCGCAGTATAAAACTCTTTTCGTCAAATTTTATGCTAACAGATATCATCATCATCATCATCATCATCATCATGTCGGATATCCATGACAATCTCTCGCCAACCGTCCCCCATAATTTATTGCCCCCCTGCATGTCCTTTGCGCAGCGTCCAGTATCCGCGCAGAGCTGGTTAATGCAAGTCTTTGCTGAACGGCCCGGCACTGGCGTGTCCATGTGCTGGCTTCCACAGAAGGTCGCTTATGAGGTGGTCCTTGCTTCTCCAGCAGTATCCAGCATGTCTTATTCGTCTCACTCGGATTGTTTGTGTGGTAGGGGGTAAATGGTCGTGCACCTGCTTTCATGTGGGGTGTTGTTTTCACGATTTGTTTAAGATCGCACACAGCATTCTTCTCCTACGAATTTACAGACAAATTTACAGGATTTCTCTGAATTTTTTAGATGAGGCTTGATATTTAGTATTACTGGTATTATGCAGACTATTGTTCTCATCTTCATTGTTATATGTACAACATTTCGGCCGATATGCCCTCCGGACAAATAGCGTAGTGGATAAAGGAGTTGGGTTAAGAGAGTTCTAAGTGACAAGTTATCTCTAGACTGCAGGTTCAATCCTGGTCAGGAGCACAAGTAACATAGAATAATAATTAACATAGCTTAATGCCTCTACCCCACCTATGGTTAACGGAATGAGAACAGGATACCCTCGTGGACTGAATAGAGGGTCAGGTTCAAAGTTCCGTGATGGCTCCCGATTACGACAAGAAGGTTCCCGAGTTTGAAAAGAAGGTTCCCGAATCCAATAATACATATTATAAAAAGGAGGCGCGTGATGGAATGGTTACCGTCGTAAGAAGTGGAGACGGCGAAACAAGTTCAAATACCGGACGAGGCTGTTTGCATTTCACATAGTGCTAATACCCTTGGGAAAGTTATGAATCCAACTATTCTCACTCCAGCTATGGGTAAATAGTAGAGTAGTTAGATGCATGCCTTTCCCAAGGGTATTAGCGCTATGTGAAATGCAAACAGCCTCGTCCGGTATTTGAACTTGCTTCGCCATCTCCACTTCTTACGACGGTAACCATTCCATCACGCGCCTCCTTTTTACCATATGTATACTAGAAGGATATACCACAGTATGATAATTTAATTATTACAACGTCTGATGTGTTCACTGAAGAGCTATTGCTAAACAGTTCAACATGTAAAAAGTTTAATAATCTTGATTTAACTCTCTCACTCTTTTCTTTCTTTCCTTCTTTTCATTATTAGCGTTATCGCTTCTGCGCGCTCACCTCCTCTATCTTTTCCCTACACTCTTTCTTCCTTTCTTATTACATTCTTTCGGTGTAGCATGTTGGTTTTCTGGGTTTTTGGGTTTTTTTTTTTTTAACTTTCTTTCTAATTAAAACGGAATGGTCCTTTATGTAGCTGAGGTGACGACACTCATGAAAAATAAGAATCCAGCGATTAAGCGACACCAGATAATAAGGATTTAAAGTTTTGCATTTCATCTTGGATGGTTTGGGCAATCTCATTTTTAACCAGAGGGTGTTGCAGGGTGATAACAGTTGTAAGATTAAGGAACAAAGCATAAATGTAATTACGGTGAAGTTAAACATAGTTGTCTCCCCCCTGGACAAGGTTACTATAAATGCTAAAGAATCTTCTCCTTAACTAGACCACAGTCAAGTTATATTGAATAAAGCTTGAGTAAAGCAATTACCTTGTTTGTATTCTATCACAGTAATTTAAACAAAACAAAAAAACGGTAATCTGAACATTAGCTACATAAATGAGAGTAACCTCCCCTTGTTACTTTCACTTTGAGGAAGCCTTAATAACAATTAAGTTCATTCCAAATAATGCGCAAGCACAATTAAGAACACGTTTTATATTTCGTGTTAAAACATGCAGTTGTATTGATTCGAACAAATTCGTATTTTCAGTGTAGATTTACGGTGAAATGAAAATGACAAACCAAAACATAAGGCTTCCTCAAAGTGAAAGAAACGAGGGGAGGTTACTCTCATTTATGTAGTTAATGTTCAGATTACCGTGATTTCCTTTGGAGATATTCTCGAAAAGAAAATGACTGAACCCATTTTTATGAAAGTATTTTTTTTAATAAATAAATAGAATTGTCTATCTCTCTGGGTTATTTTCATCCAACTCTTTTTTTTTATACCTTTGCGACATGTAATAACTTTTACAGAATGGCAATAGTGAGTTATCTCCCTTAGTTTTCTTTCGCGTTCATTCAGTGCAAAAAATTAATTTAATTAAAATTTACACCCGAAATTATATTAGAATAATTAAATTAAAAATCACATCAATCAAATCTTTAAAAAATAAAAATTGAATTAAGATGAATATTAGATGAACTGAAAAAGATTACACATATATTGTCTGAGTATGAGAATACAGACAACAAAATTGAACAGAAATGTTACAGATTTTGCAAGCATTAAAAGACCAGAAAAATGACCGATTCTCGGTCGGCTGTGAATTCAGGGGCTTAAATTTTTACCATTGTCTACCGGACAGATGTTAGTGTAATATAAAATGAAATCCAATGTATATATTTTAAATTTTTGAACAGGGATTAATACTTTTAATAAAAATGAAACTCTAAGGAAAACATAACTTAATACATTAATTCATTTATGAGTTGTTGGGTTTTTTTTTCAATTAAAGGATAGCATTAATTGATGTTGTATAGATTTAAAGTTGTCACGTATGGATTCATTTATACACTTTTTATTTTTACCTCAGCCTTGTTATTTTAAGGGAATTGAGATTATAAACTTATCAAGTACTATACTGAAATAAACTGAAAATTACTATTCGCTAGTAATTTTGCAGAGTATTTAACTATATTTCTTTTACAGAGTAACAAAAATCTTTAAAAATAATAACTCCATTTTTGCAGTTCGGAGGTCAAAAAAGTGTATAACTAAATCACTACACTTAGCTAAGTCTGTACATGACCATATATGCATGGGACACCTGGTGATCAAACTCACTCGTTTTTTTTCTTTTCCTGCATAATTAAAATTACTTTAATTTTGTAATTTAATTTTTAAAAAGAATTGAAAAAAAAATACCTATCAGACATATTGGATTTTAACATGTGACTTTTTGGATTTAGTTCATCTTTAAATCTTTTTTTCATCATGAAACAGTTACCTCCCTTGGATTGTAAAAACTCAACTGAAAACTGATTTATATTTCTTTCCCTCTCATTTTGAATTTTTTTTTTTTTTAATTATTTCTCAAAATAACAATAAAAACCTTTTCAGTGTTATTATTTTGCCTTAATATATAGAGCTGGTTTTTAGTTTAAAAAATAATAAGCATGACATTTAAATACAAGGCGTTTCAGAAAATTTGATATTTCATAATTTAATAAACTGATCAATTCTCGTTTAAATGATTTCAAATTTTAACAGCATAAGTAGAAACAATTCTAAATTCTGATTAAATCTTATGTTATTTGGGCTTTTGGCAGAGGCGGGGGTTCAGGTGTAGAAATGCTATTCACTAGAAAAGAAAAGGTGTTTAAACATTAAACATAGAATTTTGAGTTGTTTCAACACATGCTGTTAAAATTTGAGATCGTCTGAACTGGTCAAGTTATTAGAGTATGAAATTATATAAGTCACGTGGTGTAATGGTTAGCAAGCTAGATTCGCAGACCATTGTTAGTGAGTACCATTCTCACTGGGCGCCCCAAACTTCTGGTTTTGCCACATGTAAGTTAAGCTTAGAAAATAACTATATCAATTTTTCCAAAACACCTTATACATTTCAAAAGATATCAATTTTTTTTTGTTTTTTAACATCCAGTATCAAATAACATTCACTACAAAGACAAAAAGACAAAAACCAATGCTAACGATGCAAATTAGCAGCATTCTTTATAGTTTAATATATTTTATTTTATTTATCAAAATAAAGCAGAAGAAATCTGATATAGCAATTTTTAATGGTGACGAAGAAAAAACATGGATGCCATAAATGTAAGAGCTCAAATATCCAAGGCAGCAGTGAACATGTTAAGCAACATAAAAAAAACAAAATGACTTTACCTTCATAAAAAAAAAAAAAAAAAAAAAAAACACTGGAATTTCAATATAAATTAGGCTAAATGCCGGTCATTCAAAAAGGTTGTTGAAATATTTCAGTACATATAAATCAATAATTTAATTTCAAAATAATTTATACAATTTATAATTCAGAGAAAGAAGAAGAATCATTTTAACATTGCAAGATTCAAACAGCTGAACTTATTTTCATGTTACTGATATTGTTACGAACACTTGACCGATCCATTCTACGGCCTTTTCCCGGATCAGTCAATGAATTGGATTTTTGGATGGGGCGCCAGATTCTCTGAACAACACTCTCAGAGTTTTGAATTCAGAGTTTTTCCTTCTCCTAGGCTGGTTGGTTGGTTTTATGGCATATTATCTCTTTTTGATTCATTTTATGCTGAACAAAGTCATTTTTGATCAGGTTGCTTATTGTACTAGCTGTTGAAGACCAGTTGCTTAACTAAAGCTAAAGAACCCAGTCTGTCCTACTATTTACCCATAGCTGGAGGGAGGGAAGAGATGGATTCAAGTCTTTCATAAGGACATGAGTACAAAGTGAAATGAAAACAACCTTGGCCAGGATTTGAACTCAGTTTGTCTAGTTCATTTCCTACAATAGCTGTTATGCAGGGAGAAGGGTAAAGTTTAGGTACTGGATATGTATTTGAAAAGGACAGTCCTTTAAGGAAAAATTGTGATATTGTAAAAGGTACCTGGTACCTATTAAACATTTACATCTATTATTTTAATGTAGATATAATATAAATAATTTATTCATATATCTAGATAAAAAAATTAAAATAATTTATAATAAATTATTTCAATTATTTTTAAATGCGTGTCATCAAATCATTTTTTTCTATTAACTTTAACTTTTAATTTAGTTAATCAAGTCATTTTAGAATATAATAAAGATAGACAGGTCATTCAACTGTGGCACATGGAAATCTAATAGATTGCAATGGAGTTATCAGAATAATAATTAATTATAATAATTTTATTCATCGTGTTATTGTCTAAAATAACTACAATGGTTAAATTATAAAAATATTAATAGTACCAGGTACTCACTTGGATACCTCATTTTAGGAATGACCCCCGCCCCAGAAGTACTTTTTATATCACAATTTCACATTAAGGGACTCCCCCCTCACATTTTTCAGCATATACGTCCAGGACCTACACTTTGATAACCCCCCCCCTTGTTATGCCACAGTCTAGGAGAAGGAAAACTCTAAATTCAAAACCAGCTGTACTCCACTTAAAAATTAACCTTTGTGTCACATCCTGCTTGTGACAGAGAGGTTGGTTAAATAAATTATTACTGCTCTCGCTGAATAGCCAAACCTGTAACCCCCTCACTGTACTCCCACAGCTTTTTAGCAAGACCCTCATCAGTGGCGGGTTCAATCAAAGGTTCTTTAAGGCAATTTGTGTAATAACATCCAGATTCATTTTCCAGTTCCTTGGATATTATACAGTTCAAAATGGTCTGAACTCCTTGATTTACATCCTGGAAAAACAGCCCAAACATATAATCAAGTGTTTTCACCAAAATAGGAATTGAATGGCGTAATATATTTGTGCGGACGATACCCGGGTTAGCACAGTAGACATTGACCCCAGTGCCTTTTAGTTGGCGACTCAGTTCACAGCTAAACAGGACATTGGCCAGTTTGCTGCTACTATAAGCCTCAAGTCGACCGTACGATCGTTCATGGTTCATGTCATCAAATTTTATGGCGCCCTTTTTGTAGAGAAAGCTGGAAACGACGACAACACGAGCAGGGGCCGATTTTTTCAACAGGTTTAATAGAAGGTTGGTTAGCAAAAAGTGCCCCAGGTGATTCACTCCAAGATGCATTTCAAAGCCATCGTCAGTCTTTGAGAATGGGCAACGGAAGACACCAGCGTTGTTGACCAAAATGTCCAACTGAGATTCCTGCTCGTTTACCTGTGCACAGAATTTTCTAACCGATTCCAAAGAAGACAAATTCAAATGCATGACAACAACCTCACTGGTCGTTTCAGAATCAGGTAGAATAAGTTTTCTGATGTCCTCGGCAGCTCTTCCCCTAGTTTTATGTTACGACAGGCGAGGATTACTTTCTTGGCTTGTCGTTTGACACATTCTATTGCAGCCTGCTTACCCAACCCAGTGTTGGCGCCAGTGATAAGAACAGTTTTCCCAGTTAGGAGTTCACGACTTGTACAGACGTTTGAGGACCTAAAATATCCCCAATGTACTAAAAAAATGAGCACGGGGCAGGCAGCAGCAATAAGCAGATATGTGGGTTCCAGCTCCATTTCTGAAAATACATAAATAAAAGAAAATTACATAAATAAAAGAAAATTGCAATTGTAGGATTTTTTTTACAATAACTCATATTACAAAAAAAATTAAAAATCATTCTAACTTTTGAATATATTTAACAAACAAAAGGTTGATAAAATAACCTCAGACACCTATTCATTAGCCGATTGATTTTGCTTCTCACTGAGTGAACTTTACTGAGGCCTTGTGCCAAACTAAATAACTATATGAAAAATGGTCTACTACTGAGTGATTAGTAAGCTAGTTTCACAAACTAATTCATTTGTGTAGAGTTTGTTCCTAACTGTGTACACTATTACTGCGGCCTTCTACCAGATTAAATTGATTAAATACTTACAAATAGTTTCTGAGTTACAACATACAGGATTCTTGTGAAATGTGTGTGTACAGTGATGCTGATAGCTTTTTGATTTAGTGCGTCCTGGGACGAATATATTTGCTTTCAATGAGTCCCCAGGAAAAATTTATGGGTCCCAACTAAAGTCATTTAACTACCTTGTAACCTATCCTGTGTAATTTATTTCTAAGAAAATATTGAAATGTATTTACAGTTAGCTTGAAATGGTGAGGGAAGAAAAACAAAAAACACTGGGATGCAGGGATATGATTTAACTGCTTCCTTTTAGATTTTTGTGCATCAGGGAAGCAGGACATACCTATCAGCATCTATATATATATATATATATATATATATATATATTACACACACACATACACATAGAACTATTGATAGGTACATATCCAACATCCCTGATGTACAAAAATCTAAAAGGACGCAGTAAAATCATATCCATGCATCCCAGTGCTTTTCTTTTTTCTTCCCTCACCATTTCAAGCTAACTGTAAATACATTTACATAGTCTCTTAGAAATGAATTACACAGGATAGGTTACAAGGTAGGAGTTAGTTGTTTCCCCAGATTATCAATAAAAACCCTACAATCTATTAAGAAACTTTAAATTTTCCTGGTGACTCATTCAAAGCAAATATGTGCATCCCAGGATGCACTAAATCAAAAAGCTATCAGCATCACTGATACACACACACACAATAAATATATATATAAATATATATATATATAACATAAAATCAGTAATCCAAAAGTTAGAAACAAATAAACAAATTAAAAAGCTATAATCCATTTGAATTTAATATGAAACTTAATTACTCGGCATCCATTACTTGACCAGAATTGAACCTCCAGCCTAGAGATAAGTATCACTTAGAACTGTATTAACTCGATGCCTATATCCACTACCCATGTATCAAATTGGATAATTCAGAGTGAATTTTGGGAACTTATGAACCTAATGTCTTGTTTTATCTAGAATATTTACCTTTATGCTTATGTATGAATTTTTTTAAAACTTTTTAAAAATCTAATCTAGCTTTTTTAACTATATTCAGAGAAATAGAATCATCCAAAAATATTCACATGTAAACTTAAACTTATTTTGGTTATTTCCTATAACTCCAGCCTAAAAAAAAGGGGAACCACTCTGATTGACTGATAAATTATTTATTTATTTATTGATCTACTCGGAAAAAAGAAGACAGGGTTAGGGTTTAGGGTTAGTTTAATGGGAAAATAAATAATTTATCAGTCAATCAGAGTGGTTCCCCCTTTTTTAGGTTGGAGTTATAGGAAATAACCCTTATTTTGCTCTCAGGATCTAATCCCTTCCCTTCCAACCCCTTAGGCTTACAAGAGTGGTGACTAATGGAATCAAGAATATGCTTGCAGTATATCAGCTTTCTCAGACTGATCTGATTAGCAGATTAAAGCGACAATGCTCTAAGCCGTAGTTGTATTAGTGCTACTGTACGGTGGCACCACTTGGAGTACCCTAACAAAACACCATGAGAATAAGATAGATGGGAGTTGCGCAAGAATGCTACGTGCTGTCTTAAAGAAATCGTGGAAACAGCACCCCAAAATACGAAAGCAGCTTTACAGACAATTACCCCCATCACATAAACCCTGCGTGAAAGACTGACAAGACATGCTAGAGAAGCAAGGACGAACTCATAAGTGATGTTCTTCTGTGGAAACTGCACATGGACACACCAGTGGGCCATCCAGCAAGTACTTTTATAGATCAGCTCTGTGTGGATTCTGTATGCAACACAGAGGACCTAACGAGGGCATGACCTATAGGATGGTTGGTGAGAGTGTCATGGATATACATGCTGCCAGCATGACCTAATGATGATGATAATGATGATGATATTAGCTTATGATGTAAGTATAAGACCTGTGTTGGGTGGTCTAAAAAAAACAATAAATTAGCTCAGTTCCCGGGGGCCTTTCCACCAGGCAGTACATACTTCATCTCAATGGGTAAGAGCTGAGGTGCCCTAAAAAGGGGAATGCCGTAGGAGCTGAGCTATTTTTGGCATAGACTCCAGAGAGGCTTGCTTTTTGTAGGATTCCCCACATTGTTGGTTGGTTGATTGGATTTTATGGCATGTCAACCATTGTTGGGTTATTTTATGCTGAAGACATTTTGTTTTATTCATTCTTGTTGGGTATTCAATTTTTTTTCAAACACATTTTTAGGAAACTCCTTTTTTAACTATTTAACTCACAGATGGGACCCAAACAGGTACTACCACTCTGGGTCAGGGTGACCTGGGAGCAATGGCAATGAAGGGGTACTCCTTGCTTCCTAAAATTCTAAATTCGAACTTCACCATGAAATACAATTTAACATCATACCTAGGAGACTTTCTTTTTTCTTTTCTTTTTTTTTTTTTTTTTTATTTGTTTTATAAATACCCACCCTTGAATTTATGTATGTCAGGTTAGTTAAACCAAATCTGTATATATTCGTTTAACAGTATAAAGTACATATGTAGCTGAAAATAAATCAATGTTATGACCTTTCTCCTATGGCTTTATGACTTTTTTGGCAGCCACTAAAAATTGATAAAATTTTTAAAAACCGTGTACTAGTACAAGCAATGGTTATCAAAAATAGGAGGATAAATGTTCATTAACTTATAAGTACAATCTGGTTGGTTGGCTGGATTTTACGGCATGTCAAACCTTGTTAGGTTATTTCATGCCAAAGACATTTCGTTTTATTCATTCTTGATGGGTTCTCATTTTTTGGGTTTTTTTTTTTTCAAACTCATTTTTTTTCTATTTAACCCATACATGGGACACTAACAGGTACAACCACTCTGGGTCAGAGTGGTCTTGGGAGTAAGGGTGGTCAAGGGCTACTTCAAATTCCCCACAGTGCCAGAACTGGAAACTCAACATCATATAGAGTTTAATGTCATACCCAGGAGACTAAGACACTCAGTCACTACCTTCTAGCATATATAGGATAAAAGGGTTGGGGTGATCATATACATGCTAGGGCTTGACGTGACCAGTCAATTGATCAGAGGTGGACTCTCCGATCGCCGTCTAGCCTAAGTAAGGATCAAAGTGGAGTGTTGCATGTCATGGACTGCTCAGCCACCAGGGTTCTATCCTTAAGCATCATGGGTCGCCATCCCCAATAGAATCTGGTGATATACCTATATTTATTGCTTCACACAACTTAAAATGCCACCCGTTTTCAGCTACTTGTAATAAAAGTAAAGTTGTCAGGGTGGCCTAATGTCAGTATCAGCCAATCAGTGAGGGAGTCTATCCCTTTTCCTAGCGCTAGACAAGGAGATTGTTTTTGCGTCTGAGGTGGAGCACACAGCTACCATCAGCTCCTTACTTTACTGCACAGATCCCTGTGCTACTCATACGCAGAGTTGCAAGGGCGTTATCGAACTAGGAACCTCGTGGTTTCTAGCCAAACGCTCTACTGACTGAGCTAACCCGGCCCTAACTATTTCTTTTTTTTTTTTATGTTGTTTTGTTTTATCTGTACTTCAGATCATCATTCTATGATTAGTCATAGGTGTCCTATCATAGTGTAATGGTTAGCAAGCTAGTCTCGCAGATCCATTATCACGGAATAATGAGTTGAATTCTCACTGGATGTCCCATAAAAAATCCCCACATAAAACAAATCTTGTGTTAATTTGGCTCGGTAGGAGGCCAGGATTTTTTTTTTTTTTTTTTTTTAAATACTTTTTACGATTAATCCTTACTTAGCAGGACCATCCATAGGGGAGGTACCGGCTCGCCCCTCCTGAAAATCATTTGCCCATCAGCACGGTCCCGACCTCACCCTGATAAATATAATATGGACAGAACAGGCATATGTCTGAAACAATAGGACTTTCCAATTTATTACAAATAATAATATTTTTTTTAAACAAAAAAAAAAAAACGGTGAAATGAATAAAGTAGGTTAAAAAGAGTTTGGCTTTAAATAAACAAACTAAAAATAAACTTGAACCGTTTCGTAGTAGTAGAATTCGCGAAACGAAACAGAAAGTTGTCAGGATTTTTTTTTTTTTTTTTTTTTTTTTTTTTGCTTTGTACAGGTTTTAGTTGTTTTTTTGTTTGTTTTTTGTTGTTGTTGTTGTTTTTATCGTCAAGATCGAAAGATTTACAGACTGAGATTATTTGATTTAATATCAATTTTTTTCTAATCCTTAAAAAAAAAATCTATAATTTTTTTCCTTAAACGGATTATATTCGTGTTTTTTTATTTATTCTTTTTTTTTCTTTTTTAAATAATTTTTTTAAATTGAGATCATTACATACTTTAAATTGATTAAAGTAGACGAAGAAAAAAAAGAAAAAGACATGAAATATTCTGGCGACGGGCCTGTTTGGATCGTTACGTGAATCTGGAAAATACATTCTTTGCCAATCGATCTGACCGGTCCAATTATCAGAGGGTGGGATGCGGGCAGGGTTTGTACAGAATTGCACAACAAAAGAAAATATTCATTTCTGGAGTAACGTACAAAAAAGATCTTAATGTAATACTTAGTAAAAGAGAAAGTTTCCAGTCATTTTTGCTGAATAGTTACAAGATTTAAGTCCCAAAAATTATTTATCAATATCAGCAACTAAATTGGGGGAGATAAGTATGAAGGAATTTTAATTGTATCAAGTTGAGGACGTGGTTTTTTATGTAAATGACATTTTAAATACTTATAACTTAAAATATATAAGCAAATGACTGAAACTTACTCTTACTTGGATGCTGAATGTAAGTATTAAATTCATGCACTTTTTTTTCTACTTTAGTACAGACATTTAATCGGCGACCTATTCTGGACAAGTAGAAAATCTTATATTTCACGAATCCTAAAATAAATTCAATACTCGCTTTTAAAAAAAATTTTTTCTTCAAATCGAGGATGTCTTCGGCTAAAATATTTAAATAAAACTTTAAAAATAACTTTTTAAACTTCGATTTTAAAGATACAAACTTTTTATTATATATCTTTCTTGTTCGTAATAATAACACAAAAAGTTGAAAATAACGTTTCTACAATTTTGGACACTTATTCCGCAATATGATTAATAATGATGACACACACACGATGTATTTTTGTTGGTTTCTTTTTTTAAAGTGCGTGCATATACGTTACTTAATTTCTAATCAACATTACGTAACAACGAGACGATCTGGTTGTTGTGAGTAGAAATAAAATGAAAATAAAATACTAATGAAAATAAAATAAATTATACCTTTCATGTTAATTTGTACATTTGTAAAAAAAAATTACATGTTTTCCCCCGATTGTTTTTGTTGGTCAGGATAACATTAAAAAAAAAGAAAAGAAATGGTCCCTCCTACTTTACAACAAGCAACAAATTATAACCCACATTTGAATAAACCTAAAAATCTTAACCCGGCACAGAGTTGTTTTTTTGTTTTGTTACAATTTTGTTTTTTTAAAAGTTTTTTCGTAATTTAAATAAATAAACTAAAATAATCTATCATGAAAAAGAAGTAAATTAATCATTTTTGTTTAATCAGTAAGGACATGTTTAAGTTATTTCTGCCTCGGGGACGTGATTATTAAAGTACTAGGCCTTTTCTTCCCCAAGGTTTATAAAAGTAAAAAAAAAAAAAAACTTATTTAAAATTAAACAGTAACTTTCTTTTCTTTTTCTTCATTACGATAAACTTTAAACAAAACGTTTACAAAAGGAAAACCAAATAATTAGTAAAATAAAAGTTGAACTTGAAATTTAGCCGGAGGGGAAAAAAGTAAATATACTTACTTAAACTTACTAGAAACGAAAACAAGGTTGGTTAGTTTGAAAACACACAAATGAAACAGAAAAAAATCCAACTTTTTTCCTATTTAAATTCTTGTCCTCTTTTTTAACGTTCCGTTACAAAGAGTAAATGTCCAACTTATGAATTGAAAGTTAAGGTTAAAATATAGACTAGAAGTTTTTTTTTCTTCTTCTATCACCAAAACAGAGTTATGTTCTGTTTTGGTTGGCCTCATTCCATCTGAACGAATGTTGTTATCAAGGAAATGTCAAGGTTGTCCTACCCTCCTTAAAAAGGGTCTTCTTTTTTTCCTGTCTTCGTTAAACGAATACAAGTTTCAATTTAATGAAGATGACATATTCAACAACTGACTCAAATTTTCCGTCTATCTCATGCGACATCTAATCTTAGAATGACCGGGAAAAAGTTACTGGAAAAAACTTAACTAACTACTAGGAAATAAAGTAGTTTGTTCATCTAAAATAAGTTATATTTTTAATAAAAATTAATATTTAAATAAAAATGTAAAAATTTTACGATGACTTAAAAATTAAATAAAACTTTTGTTAGTTAACATATCTAATTACTTTTTTTTTCTTTTTTATTTTTTAGACTAAAACAGTTTTAACTTTTAGTCCAAAGTCCAAGTTAAAAGCGCGGTAAGGGTAACCCCAAGCGCAACATTTTAAGATCTTGTTTTTCCGATGAAGCCCATCATGGTCTATATAGCAAGCTAGTCTTGCAAATCCATAACTACTAAAAAGTGAGTTCGATCCTCGCTGAATGCCTCATACTTGTGACCTTGCGTCAAATCCTACCTGTAGGCCAGGGTAAATGATTCTTTCTCGATGTAGGTCCCATCAGGGAACAAGAAAACATGAAGACAAGAGAATACCCGCTTAAAGCACTGTTTTAATTTTAATTACACTAAAATCGGCTAATTATCGGATTTTATTAAGATTTCGGTATTTAAAGAAATCAATTTAAAACGAATTCTAGGGTAAATTAATATTTTACGTGAATTAACCCCCTAAGATTTCTTCTGGGAAACAACTGTCGATCTTGTACTGTGCACATTTCTTTGACAAACTTATTTCTTTAAAAAGCAACATTCCAATTTAGAATATTTATTAACATACCAAAAAAACATGTATTATTACGCTTTTGTATCACCATACTTTAGAAGAAAAGTTCGGTAGTAAACATTACGGAGACAAAAATGACTTGAATTTGTGCTAAATTAAAGTAGTATATGCACAATAGCGCGCAAAAGATGATAATATCATTAGAAAAAGCATTAAATTTCGCGGAAATACCCGAAACCTTTTAGACGTTAGAGGTTAGAGCAACACCGGGAGTTTCTGACATCTAATGCTATTTATACGTAAAATATGATTCTAATATTATCTTGTGTACTATTGTGCATTAGTACCCACTTGTGTGTAGAGTACTAATGCAGAATAACGCGCAAGAGATAATATCATTTAATTACGTATAAAAATCATGACATTTCATTACAATTCCCGAAAGTTTTGAGACGCTACGGTTAGGGTAAGTATTAGGGTTTAGCTACTTCGGGAGTTTCCGTAATGCTATTTATACGTAAAATGTGAATCTAATATCTCTTGCGCGCTATTCTGCATTTGTACCCACAAGTGTAGTAAATAAGTGCGCAAATCATTTAATAATCATAATCAAATCGATATAACAGAAAATGTATCGTGATTGAATTTGTCATTCAATATTTTTTACCACAGTGATTCGGTGTCCGAATAGTGTGCGATTAAAACTACCTCAGGAAAAATATACACTTATTTTTTAATTATAATTAAAAAATTTTTTAATTAATCGCGGTTTATTCATTAATTTCGTAAGTAAGAAGTAAAAATATGTTTTAATTGCATATTGTCAATTTAACTTCAGTTAAATTTTCGGTGTATGTCGGGTATATAATTAATAAAAAATTGTTTTGTCAGGTTTTTAATTTAACACGTCAGGTTTTTGTCGTGTGGGTTGCTTTTTTTTCTCCTCTGGCAATAAAAAAAAAATAAACAAATAAAAAATTTAAAAAAGGCCATTTTTTTGTTAATGTTTTTAAAATTGGTGGAATTTTAAGTTCTGGTTTAGGTTTCTTCACACCTTCATATCTCCAATGAGGATTTTCCAGGTAGAGAAGAAATATTAGAGTTAGTTTATTACAAAAATGAAAGAAGAAAAACGAGAATGTGGGCGCCTCGCATGGTGTAATGCTTAGCACGCTAAACTAGAAAAACTAGAAAAGTAAAACTATTAATAATAGTGAATTTGGGTCTCACTGTGTGCCCCATGTATCCGACCTTGAGCCACAATTAAGTAAAGACTAAATCATTTTTTTTTAAATGATATCGCTTCCTTGTGCGTAAAAAAAAACTAAATACTTAGTACTTTTTTAAATTTTTACCAGAACTAGAAGAAGCTTATTCTCATAAAATTAACATTACATATCTACAAAAATATTTTAAAAAGACGCTAATATTAAGTGATTGAAAAAATTAAAAAGACATACCAATGACAAATACAAAAGAGATTTTTCTACGCACCAATTTTTCTTCCACTCGCAATTTCCAAAATGCTCAGATTAAATATGGATTACTTCTTTTAAAAAAGGGAAAGAAAAAAAAAGGAGCAGTCAGTCGACTGTCGGGATGAGACGATGATTGTTTAAGAGTTTGTGTAGCAGACTTAAGAAAGAAAGATTAATGATGACAACGTTAGTCATAAGAACTAAAGTTTAATTCAACTAAGTGGAATTTAAAATCTTAATTTAAGCTCCGTACGTGCTCATTGGTAGGTCAGGTTCTTTCTTGTCTGTCTCTTATCAAAATTTAAAAAGAGCCTTCCCTGAAGTAAAGATTATTATTACAATAGGAAAATGAGAGAATCAAATAAGAAAAAGAATTAAGCTGTGGTGTGACATAATACTGTTTTGTTTGTTGTGTATTTTTATTTTCGCTTTTTTCCCCCTTCTAGTTTCAAACTCTTTATAATGTCTTCGTCTTTTTAACCGAATTCAGACGATGAAAAGAAAGGAAGAAAAAAAGTTTCTCTTCTTTTTCTACTTTAACTTAAATCTTGTCTTCCGCCCTTTACGAGAGAGAAAGAGAGACAAAATGATAACGTGGTATTTTTCTTTCTTTTTCTTTTTATATTGCATAAAAATATTATCTCGTGTACAGTCATCGTCTCTCTTCTCTACCCTTTCCCATTTTCTGTCTTCTCTGACAGACGAGAAAAAAAAGATCATTGAATCATGAATACTCATCTCTGTGGGGTGAGGGGATTGTCATCGATTGCTGGTTGTGTTTAGTTTAGGACGGCAAGGAACAAGAAGTATTTTATAATGTACTTAAAGTAGTAGTAGAAGAAAAGAAAGAAAGAGTGAGAAAGTAAGAAAAGCGAGATGACTGGAATTGAATAAGGCAACGAAAAAACGAGGCCGTTATTTTATTTACTCAGTTTAAGGATTACATAGTGCTATGTCAATCTTTCAAACATGAAGAATATGCCTTGCATTCAAAATCTTGACTTAAAACACACAGCTGGCACTGAAAGAAATAACTTAAACTTAGTTTGACACAAGGTCACCGTGGTAGAGCACTCAGTAAGAATTGAACTCACTATATTAATTGGTATAGGGGACTTCGACATGTTTACTAACCAGTGCACTGTAGTAGACACTCATATATACTTACTAAGATTTATATGGCATAAGTCCAAATAAAAGGGAACTTGGTGTAGGAAGATTGTGTAGACTGTAGGAGCAATCCTTCAAATAGGGAGGGTGTGCCTACCTTGAAAATCGGCTTTCAAAACCCTGGAATGAAAAAAAGAAGCATCTATTTATGATGCAATTTGCAATTTTTGTTTGAGTGGGAAGAAAAGGATATTAGATAAAGAGATAGAGTAAGTGATAGAGAGAGAGGAACAAACTGAGATTGATATGATAAGAATGTAAGTGATAGACCTGATTCGAGAGACAGTAACACATAAGAAAAAGAGAGAGGGATAAATTATATGTGGGAGGGGTGAAATATATGCGAGAATAGAAGAAGAGAGAGGTGTATAGTGTACAAGTGGTGGGGGGGATATATGAGAGAAAAGAAAAAGAGAGAGGGATAAGGTGTGGGGGGAGAATATATGAGAGGATAAAAGAAAAGAGAAAATATATTGTACGGGGGGGGGGGGTCAGTAAATATATGAGAGAATAGAAAAGAGAGAGGGATATAGTGTACAAGACGTCGATAAAAAATATAGTGGAGGAAGGAAAATACATGAGGGAGAATAGAGAAAGTAAAGAGAGAGGGACAGAGAGAAAGAACAAATAGAATGAGAGGAGTAAAAGAGTGAGTGAATGAAAGAGTGAGTGAGAGTGTGTGAGGTGTAAATCTTTAAAGATACAAACTAAAGGACAAAAGCCTGGATTCTGCTCATTTCCCAACTGTATTAAGGTTTATTGATTTCCAATAATCAATACAACAACAGCAGCAGCAGCAAACAATAACGATCGTAATAAAAATTCCAATCAGAATGTCTCCTTAGAGATAATTGTTGGGAATTCTTCGTGTTGGGTTAAGAAAGAGGAAATGAAGAAATATGTTGATGGCAATGGAAAGATATTACATTCCAATGGTCCTCCTAACAAGCAAAATGAGTTTTCAGGCCATATGATGAATGAAAAAAGAGAGAAAAGGAAAAGAGAGAGAAAAGAGAAAGAAGAGAGAGTGAAAATGCAAAGGGAGAGAAAGAGAGAAAAGAAGAGAGAGTGAAAAGGAAAAGAGAGAGAAAGAGAAGAAGAGAGAGAAAAGAGAAAGAAGAGAGTGAAAAGAAAGAGAGAGAAAAGAGAAAGAAGAGAGAGTGAAAGGAAAAAGAGAGGAAAAGAGAAAGAAGAAGAAAGAAAGAGAGAAAGAGAAAGAAGAGAGAAAAGGAAAAAAGAGAGAAAGAGAGAGAGTGAAAAAAAGGAAGAGAAAAGAAGAGAAGAAAAGAGAAAGAAGAGATAGTGAAAAGAAAAGAAGAAAAAAGAAAAAAGAGAGTGAAAAGGAAAAGAGAGAGAAAGAGAAAAGAAAAGAAAAGAGAGTGAAAAGGAAAAGAGAAAGAAGAGAGTGAAAAGGAAAAGAGAGAGAAAAGAGAAAGAAGAAGTGAAAAGGAAAGAGAAGAGAAAAGAGAAAGAAGAAAGTGAAAAGGAAAAGAGAGAGAAAAGAGAAAGAAGAGAAAGAGAAAGAAAAGAGAGAGAAAAGGAAGAGAGAGAGAGAAAAGGAAGAGAGAGAGAGAGAAAAGAGAAAGAAGAGAGATTGAAAAGAAAAGAGATAGAAGAGAGAGAAAAAAGAGAAAGAAGAGAGAGAGAAAAGAGAAAGAAAAGGGAGAGAGAGAAAAGAGAAAGAAAAAGAGAGAAAAGGGAGAGAGAGAAAAGAGAAAGAAAAAGAGAGAGAAAAGGGAGAGAGAGAAAAGAGAAAGAAGAGAGAGTGAAAAGAAAAGAGATAGAAGAGAGAGAGAAAAGAGAAAGAAAAGAGAGACAGAGTAAAAGAAAGCATTGGAAATGAAGAGCACTTCTATGGAGTACTCAACTTCCTACATAATAGCTATGATCGTTAACCATTGCCCTATTGTAAAGTGCTCTGGTTTCATACAATTCTGTCTATCAATATATATATATATATATATAAAGTTGGTATATAAAGGATGCACGTGGTATAATGGTTAGAGTCATAGGAAATGGACTCATCAACCAAGTCCGAATCCTGGACGAAACTGCATTTCACAGAGAGCTAATACCCTTGGGAAAGGTATGAATCCAACCACTCTCCCTCCAGCTATGGAAGAAAAGTAAAAAGTAAAGAAGAGTTGAATATTCTCCGATAGTCTCACAGTAAAAAAAAAGATTATGTGAATGTCTCTTTCAAGAGCCACTATCACACATCTGGGTTGTACAATTATAGAAGGGGGGGAAATATATGGGGGGAAATAGATGTTCGTATCAACAAGCTCCCACCGAGAGAGGGGGGGCAAAAACAAGCGAATCCACAGTCTTCCAGCAAGACAAACCTTCCCCTGGACAACACATTCCTAGTCCTCGCCTAGCAGCTGCAAAATCCGTCACCATAGTCGAAATAATCTCTAGCAGTTAAAAATCACATTTCTTTACTCGGTCGTTCGCGTCAGTCAACCTGCTACTCTCACTCCTCACTGCCCAGCGCTTGACTCACATGCCATTTATGTACGTATTTACCGAAACATCCTGGCACTTCGCATCCGTCCAGTGTCTAAATCGTTCTGCTTTCGCATGCGGGAGGACACGGGTTCGATCCCGGCAGGCAAGACAATGTCTTCTCCATCATAACAATGAACTCAAGGAAATTGGAAAAGTTTTGAAGAAACCACAAATTTGATGATGAGGTGCCAGATGGTTTAAGGATTGTCCCTCTGTTTCAAGACCGGTTTTTGACCTATGAGTCTTAGGGGCCTGTGACCTTGATGGATAGGGATGGGATGGGTCTAAATAAAGAGATGTGTGCAGGGAGAAGATGAACCTTTGATGAAGGCAGAGCAAATAGAAATAATCCAATTTTATATACATTTTTAAAAAAAAGCATTTTTAATAAGAATGTTAGTGAAATGTATATTGGCTTGTTTCAAAGACCCATTGTTTTAGAGAGGTGGCTGAGATAGTAGAAAATTAACTCACACAATAATGCAATACTCCACTTTGGCCCTATCTTGGGCTAGACGGGCGGTCGGAGAGGCTCCTTCTGATCAATCAGCTGGGTACGTCAAGCCCTAGCACCTATATGATTTTCCCAACCCTATTGCCCTTATGGCAAGCCCCAACCCCTTTTTATCATATGGGTGCTAGAAGGCGGTGGCTGCGGCCTACATGTCCTGGGAATGACGTTAAACTCTATCTGATGGTGAGGTTCCAGTTTTGGAGGTTTGGGGAATGTGGAGCACCCCATTCATCACCATTGCTCCTTGGTCCACTCTGACTCGGAGTGGTAGTACCTGTTAGGGTCCCATCTATGGGTTAAATAGAAAAATGTATTTATAAAAAAAAATTGTATTATCCATTAAGAATTGATTTATTTCAAAACTTTATCGGCATTAAATGACCCACTGAGGTTGATATGCCGTAAAACAAAACAAACAAACAAATAACTCACACAATAGAACATGAGGAATCGTATTTGGCTAATTTAGATATTTTATAAATGGCAAAAACATCACTAGAATTATGATAACAAAAATTATTAGTTAACTAGCTTAAAAGCTGCTCAATTAGGCAGCAATTAAGTTAGTATATTATATTATTGTTGTATCATTGAGGTGATAAAAGATACACAGAGAAATAGTGTGCTTGAGATATATTTTATTCAGCACTTGTATCTGGTGCTAACAGATACTTATTACATAAAACCAAGAAGTAGAACAATTCACATAGACAAACTTACAAGAATGAGGAGGGTCAAATGTAGGTAGACAAATGCAGTGATTTTGTCTGAATATAATTTTCCTGTCTCTATCACTGCTATGTCGACTATTATAAGGCTATGAGCCAGTCCATCTGTAGGGGTGTTAACTCCTCTACAACAATTATTAGAACAAAAAATAATGGAAGTTAAAACAATACGTAGGGGTGACAAAACTTTCTGACCACTTTATTTATTGCAATTGTTAGTAATTTATGAGAAGTGCGTCCCGGTCTCCTGCCTCAGAAATTGCTACCCGGTGACTATTAAAATAACGTCCCAGCTATGTCGTCTCAGATTTTCTTTTATTCATGTTTGTTTAATGTCTTGTTTTTAGTTTAAATAAACAAGAATTACGACAAAAAAGAAGCGACACCCCACAAATATCTATCTATATTATTTTTTTATCTATCTATCTCAGTCTATTCCAAACTATATATCCATCTTCATATCTAAACAAGAATTACGACAAATTTCTATAAATAAACAAGAATTACGACAAATTACGATAAATGAACAAGAATTACGACAAAAAAGAGAATCCCCCCCTCTAAAATACATTTAACGCCCTAAGTTGGTTGTTTTCTTTCAAGTAACACCGACATAGCTGGGGACGTTATTTTAACTAGCAAATATATGCACCCTCCGGGTGCAAGTATTTTAGTTAAATTTTATAATAAAATATGATATTAAATTAGAAAGGCTAATGAAACTGAATAAGAATGTAGATAAAAAGATTTTGAACAGAGGGGGTATGATTGAAAAATAGAACAACTTTGAAACTAACTCTTCCATCATTTTCCGTTACTCCCGTCTTTCATTGGTAAATTTTCCTAATTAAACTGTTTAGTTAAAATAGGAAGTAAAGAATAATATTACAGTTATTTGTTCTTGTTAAGGGATTTCTCTTAAGATTTATTGAAGAGATGTTTGCTCATATTCAATAAGATAAAACCAAACAATTAGAAATCGATAATACTAAGCATATATTTATTAAAATCAATTTTTTAAGATCAATATGCAAATTAGCCTTCCCATTCATACTGTAAACCTCTATTTTGTTTATATATAAATACAATTGCATGTTATTAGTATGTTGATATGGTCAACAGTGGCTTCGGCCCTGGACCTTATAATTAATGGCGTTGATCCAGGGGGCCATCCCCCCAGGCAACACCTGCCCCTCGATTTAAAAGGGCAGGGCTGGTTTATTGCCCAGTGCCTGAGGCGCCCCCTTGAGGGGGAATGCCGACGGGATCGACGCAATTTTTCACCTGCCACTCCATGAGCTTCGGCTTGTGGGTGGTCCCACATAAATAGGGCCTTTGTGCCTGACCCGTACAAGTGGGGTACGTGGAAAATATCATGTAGATATGGTCAACAGTGTAAGTAATGTAAAACAATTTTATTAATAATTGAGGTTTAAATAAAAATAAAATCATGGAGAATATGATGTAAATAACTAAAGGAATTGTGACTTGTATAGTAATATAGTTTCGGTTACAGACAGACAAACCCACAATCTCCATTATAATAAGATAGTCACCGGGTAGCAATTTCTGAGGCAGGAGACCGGGACGCACTTAATCATAAATTACCCAATTGTTAAATCTATTTCCTGTGGTTGGTTTATGCCTCCAATCTCATATCAGATAAAAAAATTTCTATCCATGATCTGTGTCTGTGATCAGCTAAGCAACAAGCAAATTTTTTTGATTTGATAAAAGGTACATGCACCAGTTATAAAGTGTAACGTCAGTGATTTTATGATAAATACGATAAAGCTTTTAAGTTAGATAAGTGTTAGTCAATTGTATTCACATGTGTCTCTATCAGAGGTGGGCAAACTGCGTCCCTTGGGTCACAGGTGCGAGGATTAAAATAGAATTAAAAAAATAAAATTTAAAAATTTACAAGCCTCAGACAGGAAGAACCCTCTGGGCCTGTACATTAGAGAAGGACCCCCTTTTCTGGTGCCAAGAAGATCACTTGACCCTTCCAACTTAGACCTTGAATGGGATTAGATGCTATGACTGGCACAGGAAGAAATTTCTTCTCCTCGAAATAGCTATGAACCTAGAATAAAAAGTCTGAAACTTAGAAATGTTTCTTCTTTTCCCTTCCTTAATTCCCTTTCAGCCAGACGACCCACAAGAAGGAAGGACCAAATAAAATGGGGTTTAAAAGAATATGAGTGAACATGCACCAAAAACAACCAATGACTTTAAACCCACATAAAATATAATTACCTAACCCCATATATGCAACCCACAAGAAGTTTTTTATATTCAAAGATATATAGATTGAAAGAAAAATCTGTTATAATTCTGCTTATTCATCCATTCATTGACAAAATTATACTCATCCACATTATCCTCCCTGTAGCCAAGTGGGATCTTCTTCCACCCTCCACCTTGACCAAGTGAGATATTCTTCTACATCTCCTCCCTGCAGCCAAGAAGGATATTTTCCACCCTTCCCCTTGGCCAAATGAGATATGCTTCTACATCCCCTCCCTGCACCTAAGGTGGCTCTATTGGAAGTAGAGTCTTACTCACTGCAGAGCTCAGCCGGTAGAGCATTCAGCTAGAATGTTTCTAGTTCGATACCGGTCCTCGCCAACTCAGCGGATGAGTAGCACAGGTATCTGTGCGGTAAAGTAAGGAGCTGATAGTAGGTGTGGCGCTCCACCTCAGACACAGAAACAATCTCCTTGGTCAAGAAACCACAATGTTCCTAGTGGCCCACGCCAACTCAGCGTATGAGTGTAAAGTAAGGAGCTGATGGTAGGTGTGGCGCTCCACCTCGGACGCAGAAACAATCTCCTTGGTCTAGAAACCACAATGTTCCTAGTTCAATACCAGCCCACACCAACTCAGCGTATGAGTAGCACAGGGATCTGTGCGGTAAAGTAAGGAGCTGATGGTAGGTGTGGCGCTCCACAGATAGACTCCCTCGCTGATTGGCTGATACTGATTTTAGGCCATCTCAATGACTTTACTTACTTACAGTACCATCTGACAGGTCAGGTGAAGATGGGTTTACATACTATTAAAATCAATCAATCAACTATTTGAATAAGGGATGATACATGTTTGGGACTTGCTGTATGCAAAAAAACCTTAAACTTTATTTTAATTTTATTTCATAGGTTCATCAAAAGATTGGACACTTGTCTTCTACTCCCTTGCTGGCAGCGGCCCACCGCCATACCAAATATTCTCTTCTCTTGAAACAGGAATCTTTAAGGAAACATCCTGCAGTTCTGCAGACTGCATTGGCGCTTTCAAAAGTTCTTTTATTGAACATTGGTCAAGTCTACCAGTAGCAAAGGTAAGAAATTTCTATTTTCTTTTTCAAATTGTTTTTCAAGTTTTTGATTGACCAACACAATGAACATGTCACCCTTTTGGCTGGGGCTGTAGAATACACCGACTGCACCTCTGCAGAAGGTAAATCTCTCCAATCCCCAATGGGGCCACCTGTTAGCCAAAGAGAGAGACCCCCTCCGATTAATCGGCTAGCCATAGCACCTATATGATTGCCCCAACCATATTGCTCTTATGGCAAACACCCAACATTTTTTTCATATATGTGCTAGAAGGTGGTGGTTGAAGGTCTTAGTGTTCTGGATATGATGTTAAACTGCATCTAGTGGTGAAATTGCAATTCGAGAACTCTAGAGAGTATGGAGTACTTCTTTATTGCCATTACTTCCAGGTCCATCTGAACCGGAGTGGTAGTACCTTTTAGGGTCTTATCTATGGGTTAAAAGAACAAAAAATGAGTTTTCAAAAATATGTCTTTAAAAAATTGTATACCCAACAAGAATGAATAAAACAAAATGTCTTCAGCATAAAATAACCCAACAAGGGTTGACATGCTGTAAAATTAAACCAACAAATCTGCTGTACAGTTGTGATTCCTGGACTATGCGTCTCACTGACCTGCAGATTCACAAGGACTTCAACGATCTCTGCCTCCGCCACATCCTGAAAGTCCACCCACGCAATCACACTTTTAACTACAAGCTGGACTGGCACTGCAAACTCAAGCATCTCCAAGACGTGCTTTCAATGCTGAAGGCTCCACTGGTTTGGACACACTCTGTGACACCCTGGATCAGAGATGATCAACAATGCAATTTCACCAACCCTTCTTTGTGGATAGAAAATGCTAAGTGGTCAGGTCAGCCTTGGACATAGCTAGCCTCTGGCCAACATTTTTACAATGCTGTCAATCAAAGTCGATGGGGTGGCCTATTGTTGGTATCAGCCAGTCAGCGAGGGAATCTATCCCCTTTTTCACTAGTGCTAGACCAAGGAGAATATTTTGGAATCTGGGTGGAGCGCCACACCTACCATCAGCTCTCACTTTACCGCACAGATCCCTGTGCTACTCATACGCTGAGTTGGCGAGGGCCGGTATCGAACCAAGAACCTTGTGATTCCTAGCTGAACTCTCTACCGTCTGAGCTAAACTGGCAGACCTGTCTTAACCCACACTGAGTGAATTCCCCCACCCAGACACACTGTAGATTAAATTTAGTGGCAAAGGTTCTCCAGGCAACAGAAAAATGTCCTACTTGGATTAATTTATACATAAACATTGCTCTCATTTATTATACATATCTTTAGTTTTGCAAGACCAGAAATATGGAGCACCCAGTAAGAATCAAACTCACTATCAATGGCCTGCAAGCCTATCTCACAAAGCCTATTCAATGAGGTCTCAATCAGGATTGTTCAATCTAAACAAGGGGTTCTCAAACTTTTAAGTCCATAGACCCCTACAAAGTTTTGATTGACCTATCATGGACCCCCTCTTTATATACACCCCAGTTCACCTTGCAGTTGTTTTGTTGCAACCAATTATGTAATTAATAAATTCTGCACAAACGTTTATGTAAAACTGTTAATTGTAAAATAACCATAAAATAAACAGTAAAGTAAGCATAACATATAAAAAGAACTGCAAATATTTAATACTAACTTAACTTAAACAAGGAAGCACATTTCCAAATGTGATGGGTGAAGCTGATGACTTTTGATAAGTTCATGAATATTGAACTTAAACTTTTGAAAATATATCAACATGAGCATGTTCTTCAGAATCCAAAATTAAGAAGATAAGGGATAATACTAGTCAAGATTATTATTAATTATGTTTGATAGAACTTTATTTTGAAATAAAATTAAAAAGAAAACTCTTTACTTTATCAAGTACAATTAACAGAATATACAAAGTAAGGAAAAGAATGAAACAGTGGTTGAAAGAAAGAAAGAAAGAAAGAAAGAAAAACCACCAAAGAAATAGAGGTTTTTTGAGTATGAGAGAGAAAGAGTATAAGGAAGAAGAAAGAAAGAAGAAAGAAAGAAAGAAAGAAAGAAAGAAAGAAACCATAAAACAAATAGAGGTTTTTGAGATTGGTAGAGAAAGAGTAGAAGGAAGAAGAAAGAAAGAAAGAGTAGAAGAAAGAAAAAAGAAAGAACCCATAAAACAAACAGAGGTTTTTGAGATTGTGAGAGAAAGAGTAGAAGGAAGAAGAAAGAAAGAAAGAAAGAAAAAAAAAAGAAAGAAAGAAAGAAAGAAAGAACCCATCAAGCAAATAGAGGTTTTTGATATTGAGAGAGAAAGAGTAAAAGGAAGTAGAAAGAAAGAAAGAAAGAAACCATCAAACAAACAAATAGAGGAGTTTGACAGAAAGAAAGAAAAAGAAAGAAAGAAAAAAGAGTAATAGAACAAAAGAAAGAAAGAAAAAAGAGTAATAGAATAAAAGAAAGAAAGAAAAAGAAAAAGAAAAAAGAGTAATAGAGAAAGAAGAAAAGAAAAGAAAGAAAGAAAAAAGAGTAATAGAATAAAGAAAGAAAGAAAAAAGACTAATGAACAAAAGAAAGAAAGAAAGAAAAGAAAGAAAAAGAAAAAAGAGTAAAGAATAGAAAAAAGAAAGAAAGAAAAAAGACTAATGAAAAAAGAAAGAAAAAGAAAGAAAGAAAGAGTAATAGAACAAAGAAAGAAAAAAGAGTAATAGAACAAAGAAAGAAAGAAAGAAAGAAGAAAGAAAAAAAGAAAAGAAAGAAAAAAGAAGAAAGAAAGAAAAACAAAATAGAAACTAACATGAACTAAATAAAAAAGAAGAAATCTAAAAATCTAAAACAATAAATAAAAATCTTTCATTAGATTATCATCTTCAGCAAATCTATTTACACAATTTCATATTTGAAGGTATGAAGAGTTTCAGGATGTTGCCATGGGAAGTGGAAGGATGTTCGGGGGGGGGGGGGGCTGAACAACCAGAACTTTTGAATGTGAAATGAAATTAATGTCAGGGTTTGGGAGGTGAGAAATGTTCTGGAATTGGCTATGTAGCTTTAGCATTAGTCTTATAGTGTTGCAGACTTATTGAACAGGCACTGGTGAGCTTTTAGCAGACACTTATATTTAGATCTCTCTCTCTCTCTCTCTCTCTCTCTCTCTCTCTCCTCCCTCTCTCTCTCTCTCTCTCTCTCTCTCTCTCTCTCTCTCTCTTGTATTTTTTTTTTAATATCTCTCTCTCTCTCTCTCTCTCTCTCTCTCTCTTTTTGTATTTTTTTATTTTTTAATATGTTTGGAAAAAGAAAGTGAAAGTAGAAAGGAAGTTTAAGAGATTTTTTTAATTCCATTTTGGGTTTTAACAAATAAAATCGTGTCCAATGTTTTAAATGCTTTCATTTTTATGTTTTGGGTATATATATATATATATATATATATATATATAAATGTTGCAATATAAAATTTTCATTATATGAATATAACATTGTCATGTATTACATATTGAAGTATATGTACTTACACATATCTTGAATAAGGCTAGCTTAGTCAGAAATAGGAACATATATATGTATATATATGTATGTAAATATATATATTTGTATATATATGTATGTAAATATATATATATGTATGTATGTATGTATGCAAATATTTATATTTTTATATGTATATATCTGTACATATCAGTTGTTACTCTTGTCAAGTCCTCTAGACAGTATCCAGTGTCCATACAGAGTTGATGAATGTAAGGTTTTGCTGGTTGGCCAACACTGGTGTGTCCATGTGTAGAAGTCCATTGGAGAATATTTCTTATGAGTTTGTCCTTAATTCTCCAGTAGTGCTCAGTATAATGTGCAGTATTCTGTGCCATAGTTCTCTCAAACCTCCTGTGCGGTGCAGAAGCCTGGACAGTATACAAAGCGGATGCCCACAGGCCACATGCCTACTACATGCCTCACTTGCACAGTATATTAGATGTCAAGTGGTGGCAGCATATTTCAAACAGGACCATCCTGAGGAGAACTGGACCCCCTGACATGCACAACATACTTGAGATGGGCTGGCCACTTAAATGGACTTGGGGATGACAGACTGCCAAAGCAGATTCTGTATTCTCAACTGCGAGAGGGATCATGTGGAATTGGTAGACCAAAGCTCAGGTACAAAGACAACATCAAGAGAAACCTGGAGGACTTTAACATCCCCATAGGCAGTTGACAAGACGCAACCAGAGACCGAACCATATTGGAGGAAACGGATTTGCGTGTTGTTAGCAATTAATAATAATAGTGCTCAACATATCTGGTTTCAGTCTATTCGTTTGGGAGATGGGAGGTAAGTGGCCATAAAGCTGTTCTTTTGTAAGTTACTGCTTCTAAGATGCATTCAAAACACCATGCAGCATCCCTGTTTAGTTTCCATCTTGCTTTTTATTCAGACATTTCACCGCCCTGTCAGCTGGGGGCGTTAGAATACACCGACTGCACCTCTGCAGAAGGGTAAGACTCCCCCAATAGTGGCGACCTGTGATGCTTAATGATACAACCAAGGTGGTTGATCAGTCCATGATTTGCAATACTCCACTTTGGCCCTTTCTTGGGCTAGACGGCGGTCAGTGAGGCCCCTTCGATCAATCAGCTGGTCTCGTCAAGCCCTAGCAACTATATGATTGCCCAATCCTATTGCCCTTATGGCAAGCCCCGACCCTTTTTATCATATGGGTGCTAGAAGGTGGTGGCTGAGGGTCTAGGAATGACATTAAACTCTATCTGATGGTGAGGTTCCAGTTCTGGAAGTTTGGGGAATATGGAGCACCGCTTCATCACCATTGCTTTCTGGTCCACTCTGACTCGAAGTGGTAGTACCTGTTAGGGTCCCATCTATGGGTTAAATAGAAAAAATGTATTTATTAAAAAAAATTGAGTATCCAATAAAAATTACTTTATTTCAAAACTTTATCGGCATTAAATGACCCACTGAGGTTGATATGCCGTAAAACAAAACAAACCAAACCAGACATTTCATTTAAGTTCAAAAGTACTGAAACAATTGCACCTTAGGAGAATTCCTATTTTATATACTACAAAAATCGGAATTAGATCTCCAATAAACAACGTAGCTTCTCAAAGGTTCACACATTTTCGCTCATCACCTGTAAGTTTTGCTTCAAATATTAATAAACAAACCAACTGACGATTTTTGTTTGTTTTGGTTTTTAAATTTATCATAAGTGTTGAAAAATATTCATAAACTTCTGATTAAAAAAAAAAAAAAACATCTTTTTAAATGAATACTTTTTAAGTTTATGAATATTTCTCAACACTTATGATAAATTGAAAGAAAAAAAAGAACAAACCAAAGACACGTTTTCATACTAAAATAGTTTTTATTTAATCAGAAGAGAAATGCAGACAGTTTTTATTTACAAAATATTTTGGTTATTTCCTATAAGGAAACAACCAAAAAAAATCTAACATAAACAAAGGGGAACCACTCTTGACTAATAAATTATTTATTTATTTATTGATCTACTAGAAAAAAAGAAGACGGGGTTAAGGTTTAGGGTTAGTTTAATGGGAAAATAAATAAATAATTTATCAGTCAAGAGTGGTTCCCATTTGTTTATGTTAGACTTATAGGAAATAACCATATTTTTTTATGTTTATCTAAATAAAAGGATGTTGTTCAATAGTATCACTCAATTTGTAAAATTTGTTTTAGTCAGATACAATATAAGTGCAAAAAATCGTCAGTTGTTTACCAATGTTTGTAGCGGTGACAAGTAACAAGTGAAAATGTGAACCTTTGACTAGCTCGAGAAGCTTGGGTGCTTATTGGAGACTTTATCCCAAATATCATTAAATCTAATGAACAAAAATGGTTTCACACTAAATAAAAAAAATGCAAAAAGCAGACAAAATCCAGGAGAAACTATTACAACATAAGAATCTGCTCCCTAAATCTTTTATTATACTAAGTTAATCTGAGTTAATCAACTTTTGCTTCCTAAACGGGCTTTTTTATTGTTTAGTTTAAAGACACGAAAATTATACTAAATTATTCCTTACTTTTAGGATTAAATTATTTTTGAAAAAAATTCTGTTTTAATTGGTTCTAATGAGTTGTAATTTGCAATTAAGTCAAAAACCGACCTATCTCTTACTTTACTCTGTGTCTATCTCTTTTTCCCCCTCTATGTATCTCTTGATTACCTCCTCATTATATAATGTTAGTTTCTCTGGAGAGGAGAGAGAGAAACAGATTAGCATTATCACTTCCATGTACTCACCCCCTCTCTCTGTCTTCTCTTTACTCTCTTTCTTTCTTTCTTATTATATTTATATATCTTTTTTTGCCTTTCTTTATAATAAAAACGAATGGTCCATTATTTAGCTGAGGTGATGACACTCATAAGAAATAAGAGTTCAGCGGATAAGCAAACCCAACCAATCAAGATTTACATTTTTGCATTTCATATTGGTCAATTTCATTTTTAACCAGAGGGTGTTGCAAGATGATAACGGTTGTACTTTTAAGGAACACGAGTATTAATATGTGGGCACAACTGACTATTCCTACTTACATACTAGTTATTCTTACTTGCAACGTATTATCACTTATATACATAAATGAACACAAATAAACTTTGAGATTTATTTTTCCATGTACTTTAGATCTACATTCGCGGGGGGCGGGTATGGGGGATACGGGGGGCGGGGGTAGAAGCCAAAATGAAAGAACTGAAAAAGAAAAACCAAATTTGATGTCAGCAGCAATTTTCCCAGGCATTGATGTCTGGTTCTATTTTAGTTGATCCTTATTTTATATTGACCCCCCCACCACCCTCTGCTACAACCTCTACCCCATCCTCATCAAGATCACACACACACACACACACACACACACACACACACATACACTGGATGTTTCCCCTTCACTATTCAAATTTTTTATTTATTAGTAGTTAAATATACATACATACTTATGTACCTAAATAGTTTGGCAGGGGACTGAGTAGATGAAAGACAAACATGGTTTACAGGTGTGTGATGTAAAGAAAGAGATTGATAAATTGTTTGGTATTGACTGGGATAGATAGATATGAACAGTAAAAAGTATCAAGATAGATGCAAATGAATATAGATAGATACAATCAGAGATAGATAGATAGATAGATAAACAGAACCAGATAGATAGATAGATAAACAGAACCAGATTGATAGATAGATAAACAGAATCAGATTGATAGATAGATGATAGATAATGATAGATAGATAGATAGATAGATAGATAGATAAACAGAACCAGATAGATAGATAGATAGATAGATAAACAGATTGATAGATAGATAGATAGATAGATAAACAGAACCAGATAGATGAACCAACCAGATTGATAGATAGATAGATAGATAAATCAGAACCAGATTATAGATAGATAAACAGAATCAGATTGATAGATAGATAGATAGATAGATAAAACAGAATCAGATAGATAGATAGATAGATAGATAGATAAACAGAATCAGATGATAGATAGATAGATAGATAGATAGATAGATAGATAAACAGAACCAGATTGATAGATAGATAGATAGATGAACCAGATAGATAGATTAGATAGATAAACAGATAGATAGATAGATAGATAGATAGATAAACAGAATCAGATAGATAGATAGATAGATAGATAGATAAACAGAATCAGAATGAGATAGATAGATAGATAATAACAGAATCAGATAGATAGATAGATAGATAGATAGATAGATAGATAAACAGAACCAACCAGATTGATAGATAGATAGATAGATGAACCAACCAGATTGATAGATAGATAGATAGATAAACAGAACCAGATTGATAGATAGATAAACAGAATCAGATTGATAGATAGATAGATAGATAGATAGATAGATAAACAGAACCAACCAGATTGATAGATAGATAGATAGATAGAACCAGATTGATAGATAGATAAACAGAATCAGATAGATAGATAGATAGATAGATAGATAAACAGAACCAACCAGATTGATAGATAGATAAACAGAACCAGATTGATAGATAGATAAACAGAATCAGATTTATAGATAGATAAACAGAGCCAGATTGATAGATAGATAGATAGATAGATCGATAAACAGAACAAGATTGATAGATAGAATCATAGATAAACAGAATCAGATTGATAGATAGAAAGATAGATAGATATAAGGGTAATCTCAAAGGTAAGGCCTCCAAAATATTTAGAAATCACAGAAAAGTTTATTGTTTATTGTCAATGATGTTTACATCATTTTAAAGTTTGAATATGTATTTTTCTACATAATCAACATTTCAGACAATACATTTTAGTTGGTGCTGTGGCAGTTTTTATATGCTTATGTCATACCAGCTCGCCACAATGTTGTTGAAGAAGCGTTGAACCTTGTTTTCATAGCAGACTCTCTATACCACTTGCAGACGATTTTTGACATCCATATATGACTTGCCATACACTATGGTTAATTCGCAATGAATTTTTAATCGGTAAACCGATATCTTTTGTGTTCAAAAACTAAATAGCTGCACAAACTTCACACTTGGTGGTAGTGTAAGATTCAAAGGTTATGACAAAGTCATAACTCGTTGAAACACACACAAACTCCGACAAAGGTTGAGGGACAAAACATTTAATATGGTACAGCACATGAATACACAAAGGATACATAAATTACATAGAAGTGTACATGAAACATACATACGTATACAATAGTAATATGAACATAAAAGCAACAGACATGAGACGAGCGAAAGGCTTCATCCGCCCTTTTTGTTTTTCGTCCTGCTGGATGTCTAGCCATCCTCCTCACCAGATAGGCTTGGTGGGGTAACCGGTTTAGTCGCTGATAACCTGACTATCATACATACATACATAAATACATACATACATATGAATAGAGATAGAAGCATACTGCAATTGTCTATATCTATCTAAATATATACAGATATATATATACATCAAGGTAGACAGGACTATAGGTAGGTAGATTGGGATAGATGGATAGCTATGAATAAACTGGGAGGCATACTAAGATATGGGTAGACAAAGATAGATCAGTTTCTATGTTACTATGGTGAATACCAAGATTGATACAAGTATATTGAGATAGTTGTGAACATTAACTGAGATAGACCTATCGATAAATGTTAGTAGACTGGAATAAATGTGAACAGACATGAGATAGATATGAACTATGTATAGAATAAAACAGGAACAGACTGGAATAGATGAAAAAGTGAGAATGAAAGAAAAAATAAAATTGGGCAGTCTGAAAATATAGATTATTAAGTACATTTGAACTGATGAAAAATAGGAAATAGTAAGTAAATAGAAATTGAGAGGAGTATATATATATATTTACAAATTGAAATCTGGATATATTAGAAATAGCATATATATATATATGTGTTAGAATCACACATATGGGTCTAAATTAGTTAATCAAGAATTTATCAAATTTCTTGAGAAAAAAGACTTCTTTATATCCATAAATAATTTTTTTTTAATTTTCTTATGAGTGCCATAAATCTCAGCTAAATAATGGTTGATTTCCTTTTTAATCAGAGATAAAAAACGGTTTACAATTAAGGAACACTAGTATTATATATAAATCATAGAAAAATAAGTGAATTTTGCAGATCTTTCACCAATTGTCTGGGAA
>CM042153.1:70671707-70705600 GCA_023376005.1 Doryteuthis pealeii
CAGACTGGAAAATAGTCCATGCTGCGAAATCACTTACCAGTAAGTAACGGGGCGCCAAGCCCCACCAAGAAAGGTAGGCATAGACTACCTCATTGTGTCTCTTTAGGTCAGAGCAGCAGGCAAAGAGGAGAGAAAATTCAAACAGCGCTTAAAAATACATGAGGCCCACGGGAACCAGCGATATTAAGAACGGGCAGACAACTCCCCAGCAAAAACGAAATTAACCCCTACAGTAGCATCAATCCGAGACCTTCATCAAAGAAAATGACTGAACTGAAACAAAAAACTGAATATGCAGCAAGGTGCATGCAGGCAGTGAATGCACAACAAACACAAACAGTGTTGTCAATAACAAAAACACAGTGTCCGTGCATCCCCAGCTCTTTGGAAACCTACTTTCGGGATTGCAGAAAATCTTGGTCAATAAAGCTTTATAATAACTTGATAACGTTTAAATAATGGGTAGAAGATAGATAGATAAACATGATATGAACAGTCGATAAATTGTAGATATGAACAGATAGAACTAGCTATCTAGATTAAAGTATAAATAGAATTAGATATTATAATATAGATTTTTTTGTCTGATAGATAATATGAACAGACAGTGCTATCTAGCTAAATATGGGCCAGCAGAGAGATAGATAGATAGATGCATATGAACAGTGATAAAATTACGTAAGATATGAACAGATAGAACTAGCTATCTAGATAAATATAAATAGAATTAAGATATATACATTAGATTTTTTGTCTGATGGATAGATATGAACAACAGGCTAGCTAGCTAAATATGGCAGAGATAGAAGATAGATAGATAGATGCCATATAAACAGCGATAAATTGGTAGATATGAACAGATAGAAACGTAGCTATCTAGATAAATATTAAATAGAATTTAGATATATAAATTATAGATTTTTTGTCTGAGGATAGATATGAACAGACAGTGCTAAGCTAGCTAAAATATGGCAGAGATAATAGATAGATAGATAGATAGATAGATAGATGCATATGTAACAGTGATAAATTGGTAGATATGAACAGATAGAACTAGCATCTAGAAAATAAAAATAGAGTTAGATATATAGATAGATATAATAGTTTGGTTATTTTATTTGCAGCATACAACCCTTTCGGGTCTTCAATGTCGAGAATGTAAGTTATTTTGATAACAAAGAACTCAGGCTGCTTATAGTACCTCTTGGCTTAAGTGGTCATCTAATTAAGTATTGAACAGTTTGTACACTTGCCTTAACTTCATTTATCTAGACAGGAACCGTGCTTTCAGTGTGAACTTGACCACAATAAGATTTGAACAAAGAAACAGATAAGTATATACCATACATACATAACATTATTAAAGCACATGTGCGTGTAATGGTTACCAGTGGTGGAAATGACATGACAAGATGAGTTCAAAAATCCTGCAGACTAGGCTGCTTGCATTTCACATACTGCTAATATCCTTGGAAAGATTTGAATCAATTATTTCTCCCTCCAGCTATAGGTAAATAGTAGGGCAGACTGGGCCTTATAACTTAGTATGAAGCAAGACTAGGTCCAGATTTGAAACTCATCTTGTCATGTCCATTTCCCACCACTGTAACCATTACACCACCATTGCTTTAATATGTATGTATGTAGTATATACTTACTGTTTCTGTTCAAATCTATTGTGGTCAAGTCACACTGAAAGCACCGGTTCCTGCTAGATCAATGAAGTTAAGCAGTGACAAACCTGTTCAATACTTAATTAGATGACCACTTAAGCAACAGCAGGTACTATAGCAGCCTGAGTTCTTTGTTTATCAAAATAACTTAATTCGACATTGAATGACCCGAAAAGGGTTGATATGCTGCAAAATAAAATAACCAAACCTATTCATATCTATCTATATATTCTAACTCTATTTATATTTATCTAGATAGCTAGTTCTATCTGTTCATATCTACCAATTTATCACTGTTCATATGCATCTATCTATCTATCTATCTATCTATCTATCTATCTCTGCCCATATTTAGCTAGCTAGCACTGTCTGTTCATATCTATCCATCAGACAAAAAATCTATATCTATATATCTAATTCTATTTATATTTATCTAGATAGCTAGTTCTATCTGTTCATATCTACCAATTTATCACTGTTCATATGCATCTATCTATCTATCTATCTATCTCTGCCCATATTTAGCTAGCTAGCACTGTCTGTTCATATCTATCCATCAGACAAAAAATCTATATCTATATATCTAATCTATTTATATTTATCTAGATAGCTAGTTCTATCTGTTCACTATCTACCAATTATCACTGTTCATATGCATCTATCTATCTATCTATCTCTCCCATATTTAGCTAGCTAGCACTGTCTGTTCATATCTATCTATCAGACAAAAAAATCTATATCTATATATCTAATTCTATTTATATTTATCTAGATAGCTAGTTCTATCTGTTCATATCTACCAATTTATCACTGTTCATATGCATGTATCTATCTTATCTATCTCTACCCATATTTAAACTTATCAAGATTATTAAAGCTTTATTGACCAAGATTTTCTGCAATCCCGAAGTAAGGTTTCCAAAGAGCTGGGATGCACGGAACGTGTTTGTATTGACAACACTGTTGTGTTTGTTGTGCATTCACCTGCCCCTGCATGCACCTTGCTGCCAATTCAGTTTTGTTCAGCCATCATTTCTGATGTAGCTCTCGATTGATGCTACTGTAGGGGTTATTTTCGTTTTTGCCTGGGGAGTTGTCTGCCCGTTTAATATCGCTGGTTCCCGCTAGGGGCCTCATGTATTTAAGCGGCTGTTTTGAATTTCTCTTCCTCTTTGCCTGCTGCTCGACCTACGAGACACAATGAGGTAGTCTTATGCCTACCCTTTCTTGGTGGGGCTTGCCCCCCCTTACATTACTGTAAGTGATTTCCCAGCATGGACTATTTCAGTCTTCATGTCTGTTGCTTTTATGTTCATATTACTATTGTATACGTATGTATGTTTCATGTACACTTCTATGTAATTTATGTATCCTTTGTGTATTTCATGTGCTGTACCATATTAAATGTTTTGTCCCTCAACTTTGTCGGAGTTTGTGTGTGTTTCAACGAGTTATGACTTTGTCATAACCTTTGAATCTTACACTACCACCAAGTGTGAAGTTTGTGCAGCTATTTAGTTTTTGAACACAAAAGATAATCGGTTTACCGATTAAAAATTCATTGCGAATTAACCA
This sequence comes from Doryteuthis pealeii, assembly GCA_023376005.1. Lineage (NCBI taxonomy): Eukaryota > Metazoa > Mollusca > Cephalopoda > Myopsida > Loliginidae > Doryteuthis > Doryteuthis pealeii. The sequence goes on from CM042153.1 coordinate 70,674,956, forward strand.
TAGTGTATGGCAAGTCATATATGGATGTCAAAAATCGTCTGCAATGGTATAGAGAGTCTGCTATGAAACAAGGTTCAACGCTTCTTCAACAACATTGTGGCGAGCTGGTATGACATAAGCATATAAAAACTGCCACAGCACCAACTAAAATGTATTGTCTGAAATGTTGATTATGTAGAAAAATACATATTCAAACTTTAAAATGATGTAAACATCATTGACAATAAACAATAAACTTTCTGTGATTTCTAAATATTTTGGAGCCTTACCTTTGAGATTACCCTTATATCTATCTATCTTTCTATCTATCAATCTGATTCTGTTTATCTATGATTCTATCTATCAATCTTGTTCTGTTTATCGATCTATCTATCTATCTATCTATCAATCTGGCTCTGTTTATCTATCTATAATCTGATTCTGTTTACTATCTATCAATCTGGTTCTGTTTATCTATCTATCAATCTGGTTGTTCTGTTTATCTATCTATCTATCTATCTATCTATCTGATTCTGTTTATCTATCTATCAATCTGGTTCTATCTATCTATCTATCTATCAATCTGGTTGGTTCTGTTTATCTATCTATCTATCTATCTATCTATCTATCATCTGATTCTGTTTATCTATCTATCAATCTGGTTCTGTTTATCTATCTATCTATCTATCAATCTGGTTGGTTCATCTATCTATCTATCTATCAATCTGGTTGGTTCTGTTTATATCTATCTATCTATCTATCTATCTATCTGATTCTGTTTATCTATCTATCTATCAATCTGATTCTGTTTATCTATCTATCTATCTATCTATCTATCAATCGATTCTGTTTATCTATCTTCATCTATCTATCTATCTGATTCTGTTTATCTATCTATCTATCTATCTATCAATCTGATTCTGTTTATCTATCTATCATCTGGTTCTGTTATCTATCTATCTATCTATCAATCTGGTTGGTTCATCTATCTATTATCTATCTATCAATCTGGTTCTGTTTATCTATCTACTATCTATCTATCTATCTACATATCAATCTGATTCTGTTTATCTATCTATCTATCTATCTATCTATCTGATTCTGTTTATCTATCTATCTATCTATCTATCAATCTGATTCTGTTTATCTATCTATCAATCTGGTTCTGTTTATCTATCTATCTATCTATCATCTGGTTGTTCATCTATCTATCTATCTATCTATCAATCTGGTTCTGTTTATCTATCTATCTATCTATCTATCAATCTGTTCTTGTTTATCTATCTATCTATCATCTATCTTCTGTTGATCTATCTATCTATCTATCTATCTATCTATCTATCTATCAATCTGATTCTGTTTATCTATCTATCTATCTATCTATCTATCAATCTGATTCTGTTTATCTATCTATCAATCTGGTTCTGTTTATCTATCTATCTATCTGGTTCTGTTTATCTATCTATCTATCTATCTCTGATTGTATCTATCTATATTCATTTGCATCTATCTTGATACTTTTACTGTTCATATCTATCTATCCAGTCAATACCAACAATTTATCAATCTCTTTCTTTACATCACACACCTGTAAACCATGTTTGTCTTTCATCTACTCAGTCCCCTGCCAAACTATTTAGGTACATAAGTATGTATGTATATTTAACTACTAATAAATAAAAAATTTGAATAGTGAAGGGGAAACATCCAGTTATGTGTGTGTGTGTGTGTGTGTGTGTGTGTTGTGTGATCTTGATGAGGATGGGGTAGAGGTTGTAGCAGAGGGTGGGTGGGGGGTCAATATAAAATAAGGATCAACTAAAATAGAACCAGACATCAATGCCTGGGAAAATTGCTGCTGACATCAAATTTGGTTTTTCTTTTTCAGTTCTTTCATTTTGGCTTCTACCCCCGCCCCCCGTATCCCCATACCCGCCCCCCGCGAATGTAGATCTAAAGTACATGGAAAAATAAATCTCAAATTTATTGTGTTCATTTATGTATATTAAGTGATAATACGTTCAAGTAAGAATAACTAGTATGTAAGTAGGAATAGTCAGTTGTGCCCACATATTATACTCGTGTTCCTTAAAAGTACAACCGTTATCATCTTGCAACACCCTCTGGTTAAAAATGAAATTGACCAATATGAAATGCAAAAATGTAAATCTTGATTGGTTGGGTTTGCTTATCCGCTGAACTCTTATTTCTTATGAGTGTCATCACCTCAGCTAAATAATGGACCATTCCGTTTTTATTATAAAGAAAGGCAAAAAAAGATATATAAATATAATAAGAAAGAAAGAAAGAGAGTAAAGAGAAGACAGAGAGTGGGGTGAGTACATGGAAGTGATAATGCTAATCTGTTTCTCTCTCTCCTCTCAGAGAAACTAACATTATATAATGAGGAGGTAATCAAGAGATACATAGAGGGGGAAAAAGAGATAGACACAGAGTAAAGTAAGAGATAGGTCGTGTTTTGACTTAATTGCAAATTACAACTCATTAGAACCAATTAAAACAGAATTTTTTTCAAAAATAATTTAATCCTAAAATAAGGAATAATTTAGTATAATTTTCGTGTCTTTAAACTAAACAATAAAAAAGCCGTTAGGAAGCAAAAAGTTGATTAACTCAGATTAACTTAGTATAATAAAAAGATTTAGGGAGCAGATTCTTATGTTGTAATAGTTTCTCCTGATTTTGTCTGCTTTTTGCATTTTTTTTATTTAGTGGGAAACCATTTTTGTTCATTAGATTTAATGATATTTGGGATAAAGTCTCCAATAAGCACCCAAGCTTCTCGAGCTAGTCAAAGGTTCACATTTTCACTTGTTACTTGTCACCGCTACAAACATTGGTAAACAACTGACGATTTTTTTGCACTTATATTGTATCTGACTAAAACAAATTTTACAAATTGAGTGATACTATTGAACAACATCCTTTTATTTAGATAAACATAAAAAAATATGGTTATTTCCTAAAAGTCTAACATAAACAAATGGGAACCACTCTTGACTGATAAATTTATTTATTTATTTTCCCATTAAACTAACCTAAACCTTAACCCCGTCTTCTTTTTTTCTAGTAGATCAATAAATAAATAAATAATTTATTAGTCAAGAGTGGTTCCCCTTTGTTTATGTTAGATTTTTTTTGGTTTCCTTATAGGAAATAACCAAAATATTTTGTTAAATAAAAACTGTCTGCATTCTCTTCTGATTAATAAAAAACTATTTTAGTATGAAAACGTGTCTTTGGTTTGTTCTTTTTTTCTTTCAATTTATCATAAGTGTTGAGAAATATTCATAAACTTAAAAAAGTATTCATTTAAAAAGATTTTTTTTTTTTTTTAATCAGAAGTTTTATGAATATTTTTCAACACTTATGATAAATTTAAAAACCAAAACAAACAAAAAAAATCGTCAGTTGGTTTGTTATTAATATTTGAAGCAAAACTTACAGGTGATGAGCGAAAATGTGTGAACCTTTGAGAAGCTACGTTGTTTATTGGAGATCTAATTCCGATTTTTGTAGTATATAAAAATAGGAATTCTCCTAAGGTGCAATTGTTTCAGTACTTTTGAACTTAAATGAAATGTCTGGTTTGGTTTGTTTTGTTTTACGGCATATCAACCTCAGGGTCATTTAATGCCGATAAAGTTTTGAAATAAAGTAATTTTATTGGATACTCAATTTTTTTTAATAAAACATTTTTTCTATTTAACCCATAGATGGGACCCAACAGTACTACCACTTCGAGTCAGAGTGGACCAGAAGCAATGTGATGAAGCGGTGCTCCATATTCCCCAAACTTCCAGAACTGGAACCTCACCATCAGATAGAGTTTAATGTCATTCCTAGAGCCCTCAGCCACCACCTCTAGCACCCATTGATAAAAAAGGTCGGGGCTTGCCATAAGGCAATAGGTTGGGCAACATATAGTTGCTAGGGCTTGACGAGACCAGCTGATTGATCGAAGGCCCTCTGAACCACTCCGTCTAGCCAAGAAGGGCCAAAGTGGAGTATTGCAAATCATGGACTATCAACCACCTTGTTGTATCATTAAGCATCACAGGTCGCCACTATGGGGGAGTCTTACCCTTCTGCAGAGGTGCAGTCGGTGTATTCTAACGCCCCAGCTGACAGGGCGGTGAAATGTCTGAATAAAAAGCAAGATGGAAACTAACAGGGATGCTGCATGGTGTTTTGAATGCTCTTAGAAGCAGTAACTTACAAAAGAACAGCTTTATGGCCACTTACCTCCCATCTCCAAACGAATAGACTGAACCAGATAGTTGAGCACTATATTTAATTGCTAACAACACGCAAATCCGTTTCCTCCAATATGTTCGGTCTCTGGTTGCGTCTTGTCAACGCCTATGGGATGTTAAAGTCCTCCAGGTTTCTCTTGATGTTGTCTTTGTACCTGAGCTTTGTCTACCAATTCCACATGATCCCTCTCGCAGTTGAGAATACAGAATCTGCTTTGGCAGTCTGTCATCCCAATCCATTTAAGTGGGCCAGCCCATCTCAAGTATGTTTGTGCATGTCAGGGGGTCCAGTTCTCCTCAGGATGGTCCTGTTTGAAATATGCTGCCACCACTTGACATCTAAATACTGTGCAAGTGAGGCATGTAGTAGGCATGTGGCCTGTGGGCATCCGCTTGTATATTACTGTCCAGGCTTCTGCACCGCTACAGGAGGTTTGAGAGAACTATGCGACAGATACTGCACATTTACTGAGCACTACTGGAGAATTAAGGACAAAACTCATAAGAAATATTCTCCAATGGACTTCTACACATGGACACACCAGTGTTGGCCAACCAGCAAAAACCTACATTCATCAACTCTGTATGGACATGGATACTGTCTAGAGGACTTGACAAGAGTAACAACTGATATGTACAGATATTATACATATAAAAATATAAATATTTGCATACATACATAATACAAATATATATATTTACATACATATATATACAAATATATATATTTACATACATATATATACATATATATGTTCCTATTTCTGACTAAGCTAGCCTTATTCAAGATATGTGAAGTACATATACTTCAATATGTAATACATGACAATGTTATAATTCATATAATGAAAATTTTATATTGCAACATTTATTATATATATATACTATATATATATAATATATATAAATAACCCAACAAAAAAATGAAAGCATTTAAACATTGGACACGATTTTTATTTGTTAAACCCAAAATGGAATTAAAAAATCTCTTAAACTTCCTTTCTACTTTCACTTTCTTTTCCAAAACATATTAAAAATAAAAAAATACAAAAAGAGAGAGAGAGAGAAGAAGAGAGAGAGAAGAGAGAGAAGAGAGAGAGAGAAGAGAGATCTAAATATAAGTGTCTATTAAAAAAAATACAAAACAGGGTGTGTGAGGGAGAGAGAGAGAGAGAGAGAGAGAGAGAGAGAGAGGGAGAGAGAAGAGAGAAGAGAGAGAGAGAGAGAGATCTAAATATAGTGTCTCTTAAAAGCTCACACAGTTGCCTGTTCAATAAGTCTGCAACACTATAAGACTAATGCTAAAGCTACATAGCCAATTCCAGAACATTTCTCACCTCCCAACCCTGACATTAATTTCATTTCACATTCAAAAGTTCTGGTTGTTCAGCCCCCCCCCCCCCCCGAACATCTTCCACTTCCCATGGCAACATCCTGAAACTCTTCATACCTTCAAATATGAAATTGTGTAAATAGATTTGCTGAAATGATAATCTAATGAAAGATTTTTATTTATTGTTTTAGATTTTTAGATTTCTTCTTTTTATTTAGTTCATGTTAGTTTCTATTTTGTTTTTCTCTTTCTTTCTTTTTTTTTTCTTTCTTTTGTCTTTTACTCTTTCTTCTTTTTTCTTTCCTTTGTTTCTATTACTCTTTCTTTCTCTTTCTATTCTCTTCTTTTCTTTCTTTCTTTTGTTCTATTACTCTTTCTTTCTCTTTTCTTTTCTTTCTTTTGTTCAATTAGTCTTTTTTCTTTCTTTCTTTTTCTTTTCTTCTTTTATTCTATTACTTCTTTTTTCTTTCTTCTTTTTCTATTACTCTTCTTTCTCTTTTCTTTTTTTCTTTGTTCAATTAGTCTTTTTCTTTCTTTCTTTATTCTATTACTCTTTTTTCTTTCTTTCTTTTTCTTTCTTTCTTTTTATTCTATTACCTTTTTCTTTCTTTCTTTTGTTCTATTACTCTTTCTTCTCTTTTCTTTTTCTTCTTTCTTTTATTCTATCTCTTACTTCTTCTTTCTTTTGTTCTATTACTCTTTTTCTTTCTTTCTTTTTCTTTCTTTTGTCAAACTCCTCTATTTGTTTGTTTGATGGTTTCTTTCTTTTTTTCTTTCTACTTCCTTTTACTCTTTCTCTCTCAATATCAAAAACCTCTATTTCCTTGATGGGTTCTTTCTTTCTTTCTTTCTTTCTTTCTTTTTTCTTTCTTTCTTTCTTTCTTCTTCCTTCTACTCTTTCTCTCACAATCTAAAACCTCTGTTTGTTTTAGGTTCTTTCTTTTTTTCTTCTTCTACTCTTTCTTTCTTTCTTTCTTCCTTCTCTTCTTTTCTACAATCTTCAAAACTCTTTTGTTTATGGTTTCTTTCTTTCTTCTTTCTTTCTTTCTTCTTTCTTTCTTTCTTTTTCTTCCTTATACTCTTCTCTCTCATACTCAAAAAACCATCTATTTCTTTGGTGGTTTCTTTCTTTCTTTCTTTTCTTTCTTTCAACCACTGTTTCATTCTTTTCCTTACTTTGTATATTTCTGTTAATTGTACTTGATAAAGTAAGAGTTTTCTTTTTTAATTTTATTTCAAAATAAAGTTCTATCAAACATAATTAATAATAATCTTGACTAGTATTATCCTTATCTTCTTTAAATTTTGGATTCTGAAGAACATGCTCATGTTGATATATTTTCAAAAGTAAGTTAATATTCTCATGAACTTATCAAAAGTCATCAGCTTTCACCCATCACATTTGGAAATGTGCTTCCTTGTTTAAGTTAAGTTAGTATTAAATATTTGCAGTTCTTTTTATATGTTATGCTTACTTACTGTTTATTTTATGGTTAATTTTACAATTAACAGTTTTACATAAACGTTTGTGTCAGAATTTATTAATTACATAATTGGTTTGCAACAAAACACTGCAAGGTGAACTGGGGTGTATATAAAGAGGGGTCCATGATAGGTCAAATCAAACTTTGTAGGGGTCTATGGATTAAAAGTTTGAGAACCCCTTGTTTAGATGAACAATCCTGATTGAGACCTCATTGAATAGGCTTTGTGAGATAGGCTTGCAGGCCATTGATAGTGGTTTGATTCTTACTGGGTGCTCCATATTTCTGTCTTGCAAAACTAAAGATATGTATAATAAATGAGAACAATGTTTTATGTATAAATTAATCCAAGTAGGACATTTTTTCTGTTGCCGGAGAACCTTTGCCACTAAATTTAATCTACAGTGTGTCTGGTGGTGGGAATTCACTCCAGTGTGGGTTAAGACAGGTCTGCCAGTTTACTCAGACGGTAGAGAGTTCAGCTAGGAATCACAAGTGCTTGGTTCGATACCGGCCCTCGCCAACTCAGCGTATGAGTAGCACAGGGACTGTGCGGTTAAAGTGAGAGCTGATGCGTAGGGTGCGCGCTCCACCTCAATTCCAAAAATATTCTCTTGTCTACACTAGTGAAAAAGGATAGATTCCCTCGCTGACTGGCTGATACCAACATTAGCCACCCCATCGACTTTATCATTGACACATATAGTATAAAAAACTACACACTATGGTACAGAAATTGATGGTAAAGTTTGAAGTGAATTACTCAAGAATAAACAAGATGGGTTTACACATTTACACACTATTTCTTTGAATTTTTGAGATGACGCTTGATAATTGGTATTATTTAGATTATTCGAAATGTTGCCTTTAAGTTTAGAAGAAAAAAATCAATGTGGTCCCAAACTTCTGGTCAGTAGTATGTATATATATATATATACATTTGTCATCATAGTTTGGTTTGGTTTGTTGAATTTTATGGCATGTCAACCTTGTTGGGTTATTTTATGCTGAAGATGTTTTGTCCTATTCATGCTGGATAGATATTCAAAATTTTCTTTTAAACTCAATTTTTTTTTAACACATTTTTTAAAACTCATTTTTTTCTATTTAACCCAATAGATGGGACCCTAAAAAGTACTATCTCTCAGGGTCAAAGTGGACCTGGGAGTAATGGCGTAAGACAATAGGATTAGGATAATCATATCGGTACTAGGGTTTGATGTGAACAGATGATTGATCAAAGGGAGATTTCTCCAACCATGAATCTAGCCTAAGTAAGGGTCAAGGGAGTGTTGCATGTCATGAACTGCTCAGCCACTTGGGTTCCATCCTTAAGTATCACAGGTCACAACCCACAGTCAATAGGTGGCCCTGTTGGTAGGATTTTACTCCTTTGCAGAGGTGCAGTCGGTATTCTTCTGTACAAGCCGACAGGGCATTTTGCCATATTATTTTATTAAAAGCAAATAAAGTACTATGAAAAAGGTGAAAAATATATTTTAAAAATAAAAAAAATTAAAGTTTAACAGACAACACCATAGTTACCTTATTTTTCTTTACACTTGCCTTGTGATAGCCTTCAAAACTAACCAACAAAAATATATTTGCTTTGTTGAATTTCATTAATAGTTCTTTTCAATATTATAGAAAATAAAAAAATTAAAAGAAAACAGATTCATATTAACTTTAAAGATATTTTTCAGGCAAAATACCTATTTCTGTGTTTTGGTTTCTATAGAACATTTTGTTTTGTTAAATAAGTTTTGGAAAGGTTTTTACCTTTTTTTTGTTTCTTTCCACATGGGAAAAATATATGTAGATATAAATTTGTAAAATATGATATTTTTTGTAAAGTAGTTTCTTTTGTAATTCATAATATTGTTTAGTTTTGGTAAGAAAATGAATGCATAAGACAAAACTAAGTGTAAATTCTATTACCATATGGAAAAGAGTATTTAGAAAAAATAATTTTAGCATTTATAGCCTTCTCTGTAGAAGTCTATTTGATAAAAGACACTGGCAGTTTATAAGACCTGACTATTAAAGATTTGGTTTGGTTTCTTTGTTTAATGGCATATCAACTATTATGGGTTATTCAATGCCAAAGCCATCCTTGTATGCATTTACGAACCCCTCCACATAAGTAGGATAAAACATAAGGTCGTTTTTTTTTCAAGTGGAGTTTAGCAGGTTTAAATTCAGAGTTAAAGAGGCTAGTCTGCCCTATTATTTTACCCATAGCTGGAGGGAGAATAGATTCATACCTTTCCCAAGGTTATTAGTTCTATGTGCAATGCAAACAGGATTTGAACTCAGTTCCCCGTGTCCATTTCTTCTTATTCTGATGATGACCATTACACTATGAGCACCTCCATCGTCCTTTGTCTGCGAGCCTCTGTTTCAAACCAACCAATCACGAGCCAGCATACTTTGGCGGCAAAGCCGAATAAGCAGACTCGTTCCCTCTCTTCTGATCCAGCCCTCACCGGAGACAGACCTAAAAATAGGGTCGCTCCTCTTCCTCAACAGACAACCAGAATCGGAGTTGGACACGAAACAGAAGTCCATCATATCCGAACTATCAGAAGGCCGTAGCAAAGGGCTCTGTTAATACCCCATATCTCAGGATACACCAGTTAAGTGACAAATATTATTATTTGCGCGAATGAACTAAAGTTTGCAATTCTTTATATGTAATACAAGTCTTTTATTCATATTCTAGTTGTTCATTTTACTTCTTTGACTCTTTTCGTTTTACTTCTTTGACAACCTGTCTGCCACACTCATGGTTAACTCTATACAAACCTTGGAGTACTGTCGCTGGTGTCCTTTTCTTTATACCCTTGTAGAAGAATAGTAATGGTACTATTTAACTCATAGCTGGTGGAAGAAGGGGGTCATACCTTTTCCAATGATTTGGCATTAAATCACCCAAAAAGGGTTGATATGCCATAAAACAAAACAACCAACCAACCAACCAACCAACCAACCTAATACTAATAATTATTCACACATTCAGTCGTTAGAATGTTCGGCTAGGAATCACAAGATTCCTGGTTCGATACTGGCCCTCGCCAACTCACTGTATATGTAGCACAGGAATCTGTGCGGTAAAGTAAGGAGCTGATGGTAAGTGTGGTGCTCCACCTCAGATTCCAAAAATGATCTCCTTGGTCTAACACTAGTGAAAAGGGGATAGACTCCCTCGCTCTCTGGTTGATACTGACATTAGGCTGCCTCGACTATACTTACTTACATGGTTTTAAGAAACTATTACTTTTTAGTAATAATAATAATCATTTATAAAATAATTCATAAAGGAGGAGAAGAAGAAAGAGAGGAAAAAAAAGGAGAGGAAAAGGAAATATGAAGAGAAATTATAACCACACAAATAAAAAAACATAAGCACGTCATTTCTGAAAAAATCTCTGATGATAAAGCTTTGCTTTGAAATCGATTAGACATATAAAACATCTTTTTGTCTTTATTTTTTACGCATTGTATTGCCTTCGAATTTTATTATTTTATAACATACTTAACAATGCTTCAAGCAAATTACCAATTACTTTTAATAATCATTTGTTTGTCTACAGTTATATGGTTTCAAACATTCCTATCTAATACTAATAATTTGTACATAGTTATATGGTTTCAAGTATTCCTATCTAATACTAATAATTTATAAATTAAATGATTTCAAGTAACTAATGCTATTGAATAATGATAATAATCATTTGTTTGTACACAGTTATATGGTTTCAAACATTCCTATCTAATACTAATAATTTGTACATAGTTATATGGTTTCAAGTATTCCAATCTAATACTAATAATTTATAAATTAAATGATTTCAAGTAACTAATGCTATTGAATAATGATAATAATCATTTGTTTGTACACAGTTCTTTTGTGTACAAACCGGTTGAATTTTACGGCATATCAACTCTTGTTGGGTTATTTTATGCCGAAGACATTTTGTTTCATTCATTCTTGATAGGCATTGAAAATTATTCTTTTTTAAACTCAATTTTTTTTAAACACATTTTTTAAAATCATTTTTATATTCAACTCATAGATGGGACCCTAACAGGTAATACCACTCCTATACAACCATGCCAAAACTATTACTACATGTACACATACATACATTTACATGTTTTTGTTTTTTTTTATTTCATTTTTGCTTCAGTATTTATTTTTTATTTATTCTCTTTCCAAAAAAGGTGAAGCTGGTCCTGTACAAAGATTCCAGCCCAGTTGTTGTGTTGGAGTTCAATGGACAAGGAAGTAACAAAAGAAATTGGTTCTCAAAGAAACGTCTATTGAAGGCCAAACCATGGAATGATATCTTCAAAGAAAAACAGAATTATTTCAGTTTGGAAGGAGAGTAAGTACCTTCAATTTTCATGCAAGTGATTCTTACCAGTTTTCTCTAAAAATTCTTTGATTTCAGTCAGCACCAGAAACTCAACAATTCTATCCGAAAGTAATGTTTGGTTTGGTTTGGTTTGTATTACAGCATATCAACCTCAGTGGGTCATTTAATGCCAACAAAGTTTTGAAATAAATTCATTCTTAATGGATACTCAATTTCTTTTTTTTTCATAAACACATTTTCCTATTTAACCCATAGATGGGACCCTAGCAGGTACTACCACTCCGGGTCAAGGTGATGAAGAGGTGCTCCACATTCCCCAGATCTCCAGAATTCATTCTTAATGGATACACAGTAATAAAAAGTAGTTCTGTTGTTGGAAAGGAAAGAAACAAGACAATCTTAAGTATAATTGGGTTAATATTTTATTCCGGTGCAAGTGTGTAAAAGTTTATAGTTTATAGACTTTTTTTGCTCGGGGGTGTTTGGGTACAACAATATATTGTTACATAATTATTAGATACCTAATGATTATGGCAATAGTGTAGAAATCATAATGGCGATTAGTGCAGCTGATGGCCTTGAGGGTGAGTGACGGCGCTTGATCTCACTCTCACCTTCCGGGGATAAATCGTGAGAACCGAAAGGCGTAGAAAACCCTGTTCCAGTTTAAGGATAGAAGTAACTCAGTCAGTTAGGAGTTAGAAGCCGAGCTAGCAAGATGTAAGGATCTGCGCAGACGTCTGGTTTGGGGATTTATAAATAAAGTAACATCAACGTAAATCGAAGTCTTGTGTTTATTACCTAAAAACTAACAATGACACAGGGCTTCTGATAAGGAGAAATCCCAACAGAAACCAGACCCGAAGTCCTCAATAGAAGACCAGACCTTAGAAGATATACCAGACCGGAGTCCCCAAGAAAGTCAACACCAGACGCTAGACCAAGCCAAGAAGATAGAACCAAAGCCGGCCAGAAGAAAAGACGACCAGAGTAAGAAGTAAGAAGGGTATACAACATTATATAGATTTGGTATGTGAAAACCCCAGTATGCAACAATATAATGTAACAAGTCTTGTATTTATGTTTGTTTCCAAGAATGAAATATATTTGTGGTGGATTCATTATTGTTTGTCTCTGCCTGGTTTAGTAGTCAACGCTGGTTCTCCTAGGCACATCTGCCTTCATCCCTTGTTGATTCTGTTCTGAGGGCACGTCTGACCCTTGTTGCGTGCTTGACTGATCTGAGGATTTTTAGGGTCTCGCCCCCACCCTTCTGGTTCTGACTAAGGGGCAGATAACCAATATTTCTCAAACACCAGGAACTCAACAATTCTATCCGAAAGTGATGTTTGGTTTGGTTTGGTTTATGGCATATCAACTTCAGTGTGTCATTTAATGCTGACAAAGTTTTGAAATAAATTCATTCTTAATAGTTACTCAAATTTTTTTTTTTTCATAAACACATTTTCCTATCTATCCCATAGATGGAACCCTAGCACTCCAGGTCAAAGTGATGAAGGGGTGCTCCACATTCCCCAGACCTACAGAACTGGAACCTCCCCCTCAGTTAGAGTTTAACGTCATTTCTAGGACATGAAGACCCTCAGCCACCACCCTCTAGCACCCATATGATAAAAAAGATTGGGGCTTGCCATAAGAGCAGTAGGGTTGGGACAATCATATAGGTGCTAGGGCTTGACGTGACCAGCTGATTGATCAGAGGGGGCCTCTCCAACCACTCATCTAGCCCGAGTAAGGGCCAAAGTGGACTGTTGCATGTCATTGACTTCTCAGCCACCTAGGTTCCATCCTTAAGCATCATGGGTCGCCACCCACAACCAACAGGTGGCTCCATTGGGGGAGTCTTATCCCTCTGCAGAGGTGCAGTCAGTGTATTCTAATGCCCCAGCCAACAGGGCGGGAAAGTTATGTTAATGCATGGGAAAATATGGTCAAAGTTTTACCAAGTGAGATATGATTGCCATTTTATGCTGAATTCAAAAATACCATTCATTGTGTTTAGTCAGGTCTGGTTTTTAAGATGTGCTTCACAATGTACATAATAATAACACTTAACAAACAGAAAGAATAACACTGACCTGCATCAAATTTTTTTTTTCCAAAAGTCAAAGTTTTACCAAGTGATATATGATTGCCATTTTATGCTGAATTTAAAAATACCATTCATTGTGTTTGGTCAGGTCTGGTTTTTAAAATGTGCTTGAATACTTCACAACAAGTTTTACATATCAATAACACTTATTCAAAAGCCTGTGAACTCTACTTGTCACAAATGAATAGTCATAGAACTTTTCTATAAATTTCAAGTAAGAGCTTTACCTTAAAAATTTGATCCGATTAGAAAAAATGAGTATGATTTTTGGATTCAGTATAAAAAACTGACTTAGAATCACCTATTATATATTCAACCTTGAAAACATCACAGGCCAGTATTATCAATCATATGGAAATCTGATCTCACTTACAAGTTAAAACGACAATTCTTTCAAGCTGTAGTCATGTCAGTGCTACTGTACAGCTTCACTACTTGGACTCTAACAAAGTGCCAAGAGAATAAGCACAAGAATGCTGCATGTGGTCTTAAACAAATTGTAGAAACAATACCCCACAAAAAATAACTGTATGGACACCTGCCCCCTATCACACAAACCATCAGAATAAGATGAAAAAGACAGGCTGGACAAGCTGGAGAAGTAAGGAAAATCTCATAAGTGATGTTCTCTTGTGGAAACCTGCACATAGACAAGTCAATGCAGGCTGTCCAGTGTCCAGCAAAGACCTACATTGATCAGCTCTGTGCGGATTCCGGATGCTGCACAGAGTACCTCCGAGGGCAATGAACGATAGCGATGTGTCTGCACCCCTCCACAGCCCTAACTTGACTTCATACCATTATCAGTCAATGACCTTATATAAGTTGTTTATAATATGAGACAATTCTTATTATTAAATCAAATATCTGAATTGATAATTTAAACTCTTGATCTTGATTGTGTGTCTTCAAGGACGCGCCTGATAACCTATCTGCATCCAAAATAATAAGAAAAAGAAATAAGAAAAGGAAAATTGATTTATATATGTTCAAGCTTTACTAATTAAAAAATAATTCTTTATATAGATATATATATATATATATATGTATGTCTAAATATATATATATATATATATATATATATATATATATATATATATATATAATCCAAAAGTCCAGAGAAGAAATCTTCCTCACGACACAAGAGTTTTATTTAAAAAACCTGTCACAGTTTGAGAGCTCAATGTGTGCTCTTAATGTTAGAGTCACAGAGCAAATATATAAGTAAAGAAATAACAAAAGACTTAGAGATTTAGCATTATAATATATATATATATATATATATATATATATATATATATGTTGTGTGTGTGTGTGTGTGTGTGTGTGTGTGTGTTGAAAGGAAAAATGAATAAAGGAAAGAAAATGTTGAATGGATAAAATAGATTTACTAACACGTGTTTTGGCCAGGAGTTTGTTCATGTACACATGTATTCTATTTATTATTATTTTAAACATAAAATAAACTAATAATAATAGAAAATTATAAAATCTTTAAGCATACAAAGAATAACGGCCTTCATCAGAGTAAAATGTTTGGTATCTGATGAAGGCCGTTATTCTTTGTATGCTTAAAGATTTTATAATGATAATTTTTAATTATCATTGAGAATATGACATTAATATAACTAAGGGAATTGTGTCGTTGGTGGTGGTGTAGTTTTGGTCACAGACAGACAGTCACATAATCTCCATTGTAATAAGATTTGAAAGTTCTATATAAATGTATATGAAGTAAGTTTAACTTAAATAGAAAGAAATGAGTTTGGAAGACATATTCCTATCACGTTAAAAATGATATTATGATTGAAATAAAGGTGCAACTAACTGTATATAAAGAAAATTCTTTTATGTTAGCGAAATGAGGTTTTTATTTCTATTGTCCTGGAGCATTTACACCAGTTAAACATTAATTTGAAAACTTTTTGTCTCATCTCAACTCAACTTTTACAAACTTTACAATATCTATTTGTCTATTCAGGGATTTCTAATATCTTTGTCTGTCTGTCTCTGTGTGTGTGTGTGTGTGTGTGTGTGTGTGTGTGTGTGTGTGTGTGTGTGTGTTTGCATGTGTGTTCTTGCATATTCAAAGTTGTGCATAAGGATAAGGATTTTAAATAGATGATATATCTTTGTATGTAGTGTGTGGGTGTGTTTGTCTCTCTCTCTCTATATATATATATACATATATATATATATATATATATATGTGCATATATATATATGTGCATATATATATGTGCATATATATATATATATATATATATATATATATATATATATATGTGTGTGTGTGTGTGTGTGTGTGTGTGTGTGTGTGCATATATATAATATGTGTGTGTGTGTGTGTGTGTGTGTGTGTGCATATATATATATATGTGTGTGTGTGTGTGCATATATATATATATGTGTGTGTGTGTGTGTGTGTGTGTGTTTCATGTGTGCACATGTTTGTATACATAAAGGTGTGTAAACTATGTATATGTGCAAGGAAAAAGATGTTATATAGATGATATATCTTTGTGGGTCTCTCTCTCTCTCTCTTCCTCATATATATATATATATATATATAAAGAGAGAGAGATCCTTAAAAGTATATTATATATCAGAAGAGAAGGATATTATATAGATGTTACATAGATGCATCTTTGTGTAAATATACATGTGTACATATACATGCATACATATATATACATATTAGTATATTTGAAAGTGTGTATATTATATTTATCTCAAAAGAGAAGGATTTTATATTAAGAATATCTCTCTCTATATATACATATATATATATATATATATATATATATATATATATAAAGTAAAGTCAGTAGGGCGGCCTAATGTCAGTATCAGCCAGACAGCAAGGGAGTCTATCCTCTTTTTACAAGCACTAGACTAAGGAGATTATTTTAGCATCTGAGATGGAGATTGAGCGCCACACCTATCATCAGCTCCTCACTTTACTGCTTAGCTCCCTGTACTACTCATATGCTGAGTTTGCGAGGACTGGTATCGAACCAAGAACCTTGTGATTCTTAGGCAGACGCTCTACCGACTGAGTTAACTTGTGTGTATATTCAATGTATGTAAATGTTTGTGTCAAAAGCAATAATGATATATTTAAATATAAATAAATGGTCAGCAACTAAGAAAAATTCTAGTATACACCCTTATGTAATATACATATATATATATGTGTGTGTGTGTGTATGTATGTATGTATGTAAAATAGACGGGGAATAGCATATAGAGGATAACTAGAGATTATATATATATATATATATATATATATTATATTTGAATAATCACAACAAGCAAATATATATATATATACATATATATATATATATATATATATATATATATATATTTGAATAATCACAACAAGCAAACTATATATATATATCAAATTATATAGAATATATGTAT
Organism: Doryteuthis pealeii; assembly: GCA_023376005.1. Classification (NCBI taxonomy): domain Eukaryota; kingdom Metazoa; phylum Mollusca; class Cephalopoda; order Myopsida; family Loliginidae; genus Doryteuthis; species Doryteuthis pealeii. The sequence goes on from CM042153.1 coordinate 70,691,950, forward strand.
ATAAGTAAGTGTGTGTTGATTCTCATATACGCTCTTGCATAAACATTCCATGTACTTTACTTATAATAGTTACACATTCAGATTAGTTGAAATACAATTAAATGATAAAAAAAAACCAAAGATATAAAATACACACACACACACACACAGTCATGTAGACACATGGACATATGTAAACATACACAACACGATACTTTCATGTTATATCTGAAAAAAAAAAATTTTTTTTCTTTTTTGATTGAGGGGTGATAGTAGTGGGTGGTGGTACATCTTTAAAGGGCCTTGCGGGCATCAACGTAAAAAGAAGCCAGTTCCTATGGAAATAGTCCGAAAAGACAAGACATTGATGCAGCAAACATGCAAACAACAAAAGAATTGGTAAGGATTAAAAAGAAAAGAAAAGAAATAAAAGGAAAACATACAGAAAAACAAAAAGGACGAAAATAAAAAAAAAAAAGTAGAAATAAAAGAAAGACAAAAAAGAATTGACACTGAAAGGCTGTTCAAGATCAGAAAGAAGAAGGAACAAACATGTTTTGGCCGTAACCTTATTTTGGAAAACTGAATTAACCTACAAATATCATAGAACCCCCTCCCCCCAACCTTTAGTCGGAAGCAGACAAAAGCCCCCCCCTCTTCTTCCCAACACACAGACATCCATCTACATTCCAAGGTAAATAATAATAATTTTATTAGGAAAATTCTCATGTAAAGTTACACTTGATTGTCTTGTAGAGATTTCATTACTTTGTAAAAAAAAAAAAACTGGTACCAGATATTTGAAAAGTAGATAAACATAAATAAATAAATAAATAATAATAATAATAATAATAATAATAAATTGATAAGACCCAACAAAATAGTAAATGTAGACTTTGTGGTAATAGAGATAAGACTGTAAACCATGTACTATGTGAATGTAGCAAACTAGCACAATGGGAGTACAAAACTAGACACGACTGGGTTGGGAAGGTGATCCGCTGGGAATTATGCAAAATCTGTTCTTGAGAACGAAACGTATAAAATTCTCTGGGACTTTGAAATAAAAATGGATCACTTTATCCCAGCAAGAAGACCAGACCTAGTGTTCATAAACAAAAAAGAAAGAACTTGTCAACTGGTGGATTTTGCAGTGCCAGCAGATCACAGGGTGAAGCTAAAGGAAAATGAAAAAATAGACAAATATCTGGACCTTGCCAGAGAACTGAAAAAGTTATAGAATATAAAAGTGAAGGTGATACTAATTGTAGTTGATGCACTTGGAACAGTCCCAAAAGGATTGGAAATGGGTCTGGAATGTTTGGAAATCAGAGGAAGGATTGAAACCATTCAGAACACTGCACTGCTGCAATCTGCCAGAATACTCAGAAGAGTCATGGAGACCTGAGGATACTTGCTGTCACTCAGACTCCAGTGAAAGACCATCAGCTAACACTGATGTGAAAAATCAAAAGGAGTAAATAATAATTTAATTTTGACCATGCAAAAAAATGGTATATGCATAAACCAGAATCTGTTCTTGAGAACGAAATGCATAAAATTCTCTGGGACTTTGAGATAAAAACGGATCACCTTATCCCAGCAAGAAGACCAGACCTAGTGTTGATAAACAAAAAAGAAAGAACTTGTCAACTGGTGGATTTTGCAGTGCCAGTAGATCACAGGGTGAAGCTAAAGGAAAATGAAAAAATAGACAAATATCTGGACCTTGCCAGAGAACTGAAAAAGTTATAGAATATAAAAGTGAAGGTGATACCAATTGTAGTTGATGCACTTGGAACAGTCCCAAAAGGATTGGAAATGGGTCTGGAATGTTTGGAAATCAGAGGAAGGATTGAAACCATTCAGAACACTGCACTGCTGCAATCTGCCAGAATACTCAGAAGAGTCATGGAGACCTGAGGATACTTGCTGTCACTCAGACTCCAGTGAAAGACCATCAGCTAACACTGATGTGAAAAATCAAAAGGAGTAAATAATAATTTAATTTTGACCATGCAAAAAAATGGTATATGCATAAACCAGAATCTGTTCTTGAGAACGAAATGCATAAAATTCTCTGGGACTTTGAGATAAAAACGGATCACCTTATCCCAGCAAGAAGACCAGACCTAGTGTTGATAAACAAAAAAGAAAGAACTTGTCAACTGGTGGATTTTGCAGTGCCAGTAGATCACTGGGTGAAGCTAAAGGAAAATGAAAAAATAGACAAATATCTGGACCTTGCCAGAGAACTGAAAAAGTTATGGAATATGAAAGGGAAAGTGATACCAATTGTAGTTGATGCACTTGGAACAGTTCCAAAAGGATTGGAAAAGGGCCTGGAATGTTTGGAAATCAGAGGAAGGGTTGAAACCATTCAGAACACTGCACTGTTGCAATCTGCCAGAATACTCAGAAGAGTCCTGGAGACCTGAGGAGACTTGCTGTCACTCAGACTCCAGTGAAAGACCATCAGCTAATGCTGATGTGAAAACTCAATAATAATAATAAACCATATACTCTGCGAATGTAGCAAACTAGCACAATGAGAATACAAAACTAGACACGGCTGGGTTGGGAAGGTGATCCACTGGGAATTATGCAAAAAATTTAATTTTGACCATATAACAAAATGGTATATGCATAAACCAGAATCTGTTCTTGAGAACGAAATGTATAAAATTCTCTGGGACTTTGAAATAAAAACTGATAAACAAAAAAGAAAGAACTTGTCAACTGGTGGATTTTGCCGTGCCAGTAGATCACAGGGTGAAGCTAAAGGAAAATGAAAAAATAGACAAATATCTGGACCTTGCCAGAGAACTGAAAAAGTTATGGAATATGAAAGTGAAAGTGATACCAATTGTAGTTGGTGCACTTGGAACAGTCCCAAAAGGATTGGAAAAGGGTCTGGAATGTTTGGAAATAAGAGGAAGGGTTGAAACCATTCAGAACACTGCACTGCTGCAATCTGCCAGAATACTCAGAAGAGTCCTGGAGACCTGAGGAGACTTGCTGTCACTCAGACTCTAGTGAAAGACCATCAGCTAATGCTGATGTGAAAACTCAAAATGAGTAAATAATAATAAAGACAAATTATATCAAAGCAAAAATAGATAATATGCAACAGAATAGCAAGTGTAGGTTATGTTGGAGACCGAGATGAAATAGTTGATCACATAATAAGTGAATGCAGCAAACTGGCACAAAAGGAGTACATGACTGGCTGGGAAAGGTGATCCACTTGGAACTGTTCAAGATAAGAGCTAAAATTTGACCATACTACCAAATTCTTTATGCAGAAACCAGAATCTGTCCAAGAGAATGGGATGCATAAAATCCTCTAGAATTTTTCAGATACAAATGAATTGCCTAATCCTGGCCAGACCAGACCTCGTGTTAATTAACAAGAAAAATAAAAGTGGATTTTGTCATTCCAGCAGACCACAGGGTGAAGATGAAAGAAAGTGAAAAAATAGACCAATACTTAGACCTTGCCAGAGAACTAAAGAATTTGTGAAACATGAAGTTGATAGTGATACCAATTGTAGTTGGTGTATTGTTTATACTTGGATCTTGCCAGAGAACAAAAAAAAAAGCTGTGGGACATTAAAGTGACTGTGATACCAATTGTAGTTGGTGCCCTTGGAACATTCCCCAAAGGCCTGGAAAAAAGACTGGGGGGGGGGTGAGATCTTGAAGAAGAATCAAGACCATCTAGTCCACAGCACTCTTAAAATTGACTGGAATACTTAGAAGAGTCCTGGACACTTGAGAAGACTTGCTGTCACTCAGATTCCAATTAAAAACCACCAGTTAAAATTGGTGTGAAAAATGTGCATAGAATAACAAGAAGAAGAAAAAGGAGGGGGAGGAGGAAGAGGAAGAGGAGGTGAATGACGACAACTTGCCAGCATTTATGTATTTACCCAACCCCTCCACATGAGCACTTTACAAAACAAGGTCGATTTTTTTTAAGCAGAGTTTAACAAGACTAGATTAAGATTAAAAAAAAAAAAAGCATTATGAATCAAGGTAAAAAGTCATATATAAGTATAAAGGTAAATATTCTAGGTAAAACAAGACATTAGGTTTATAAGTTCCCAAAATTCACTCTGAATTGTCCAATTGGACACATGACATAGTGGATATAGGCAATTCCAAGTGACAGTTATCTCTAGGTTGCAGGTGTTACATAAATATTAGATTCCTAATACTTATGTACAGTATTGTAGAAACCAAAATGGCTGTTATAAGTTCAGCCGGCGGCCTTGAAGGATTGAATGACAAGGCTTGACCTCAGTCTTGATCCTCCTTCCTGTGGATACCGTGAGAATCGGTGGAGAAGACCCTTTTCCGGTTTAGATTAGAAAGAGATTTTAGTTAGATCGGCCAAAAACCACGACGGTGGTAAGTTATGTTATGTACGCTGCCAACTCAATCTGCGCAGGTGGTCTGGTGGGGATTTCAGAATAAAATATGATCTAAGTTAAATCGAAGTCTTGTGTTATTATCTAAAAACTACCAATGACACAGGGCTTCTGATAAAGAGAAATCCCCAATGGAAGACCAGACACAAAGTCCCCAAGACGAAGTCCAGACGCTAGAAGAAGAACCTAAGATAGAAAAGATGAACAGAAGAAGAATAGAAGTAAGAAAGTAAGGAAAGAGAGTATACAACACAGGTTCAATCCCGAAACATAGAATAATTAACATAACTTAACACTTGTACCCAGTCATGGTTAACAGAATGAGAAGAGTCTACCCCTGTAGATTGAATAAAGGTTTAGGTTTGAAGTTCCATGAAGGCTCCTGATTACAACAAGAAGGTGTCCGAATTCAAAGAAAAGGTTCGGAAGGGGGCGGTTCCCGAGTTCACCAAGAAATACTTCAAGAAGGCCAGAGGGCATATCAGCCAAAATGTTGAGTAGATCGCAATAAAGATGAGGACAATAGTCTGAATAAACCAAATAATACAGATTTTAACAGGTTTGAATTCAGAGTTTTCATTCTCCTAGACCAGTTGCCATACCAAGTTTAAAGAGCCCAGTCTGTCCTACTATTTACCTATAGTTGGAGGGAGAATAGTTGGATTCATACCTTTCCCAAAGGTATTAGCACTATGGAAAAATGCCACAAGCTTCATCCAGGATTTGAACTCAGTTCAACATGTCCATTTCCTATGACAATAACCATTGCACCTCAAGTATCTCCATTAACTTGCCAGCATTTAAGATTATGTTTATATAGAAATTCAGGGACTTGAAGAATACACAAGAAAAAGAAAAGGGAGATTAATTATAATAGAGAAAAACTACAATGGGAAAAATAACAAGAGGACAAACAGGAAAAGGAGGAATTATCCAGAAAACAAAAATGGGAAGAAAAACATCTACATTGCACATGTGAGTGATGATGATGATGATGATGGTGATGATATTATCATTTGTTATAATGTTGATGATGATGTTGATCCTCATCTTATCATTTGTCATAATGTTTATAAGGATGTTGATGATGATGATGATGATGGTGATAGTGGTGGTGATAATATTATCATTTGTTATAATGTTGATGATAATGATCCTCATCTTATCAATCATAATGTTTATAATGATGATGATGATGATGATGATGATGTGATGATGATATGATAATATTATCATTGTTATAATGTTGATGATGATTTGATCCTCATCTTATCATTTGTCATAATGTTTATAAGGATGATGATGATGATGGTGGTGATAATATTATCATTTGTTATAATGTTGATGATGATGTTGATCCTCATCTTATCATTTGTCATAATGTTTATAAGATGATGATGATGATGATGATGATGTGGTGATAATATTATCATTTGTTATAATGTTGATGATGATGTTGATCCTCATCTTATCATTTGTAATAATGTTTATAAGATGATGATGATGATGATGATGATGATGATGATGATGATGATGATGATGGTGGTGATAATATTATCATTTGTTATAATGTTGATGATGATGTTGATCCTCATCTTATCATTGTCATAATGTTTATAAGGATGTGATGATGATGATGATGCTGGTGATAGTAATATTATCATTTGTTATAATGTTGATGATAATGTTGATCCTCATCTTATCATTTGTCATAATGTTTATAAGGATGTTGATGATGATGATGATGATGGTGATAGTGGTGGTGATAATATTATCATTTGTTATAATGTTGATGATAATGTTGATCCTCATCTTATCATTTGTCATAATGTTTATAAGGATGTTGATGATGATGATGATGGTGGTGATAATATTATCATTTGTTATAATGTTGATGATAATGTTGATCCTCATCTTATCATTTGTCATAATGTTTATAAGGATGTTGATGATGATGATGATGATGGTGATAGTGGTGGTGATAATATTATCATTTGTTATAATGTTGATGATGATGTTGATCCTCATCTTATCATTTGTCATAATGTTTATAAGGATGATGATGATGATGGTGGTGATAATATTATCATTTGTATAATGTTGATGATGATGTTGATCCTCATCTTATCATTTGTCATAATGTTTATAAGGATGATGATGATGATGGTGATAGTGGTGGTGATAATATTATCATTTGTTATAATGTTGATGATGATGTTGATCCTCATCTTATCATTTGTCATAATGTTTATAAGGATGTTGATGATGATGATGATGATGATTGTGATAATTTTTTTAATTTTCATAATGTTGATGGTGATGTTGATGATAATGTTGATAATTTTATTATTTGTAATAATGTTCATGTTGATGATGGTGATGATGATAACTTTATCATTTTTCATAATGTTGATGGTAATGGTGATAATTTTATCATTTGTCATGATGTTGATAGCGATGATGATGGTGATGATTTATCATTTGTCATAATAATGATGATGATGATGATAATAATTTTATCATTTAGAAAATTAGAAAAAAAGACAAAAACAAAAAACATGAATGTTGCCAACCGTGATTGTTTTTGTTATTGTCAGAAGAGCAAAACAAAACGAGAAGGTTTAATATTCTGTTGATTAAATCAGGTGATGTGTTTCTGGCCAATCACAATTAAGCTTTATATTTTATTCAATCATCAGATTCTTTTATATTGTTTACTTTTATAACTTCTTTCTTTCTTTCTTTCTTTATCTCTTTCTTTTTTATCTCTTTCTTTCTTTCGTTCTTTATCTCTTTCTTTTTTATCTCTTTCTTTCTTTCTTTCTTTATCTCTTCCTTTTTTATCTCTTTATTTCTCTCTTTCTTTTTTCTTTATCTCTTTCTTTCTTTCTTTCTTTCTTTCTTTCTTTAAATCATTTTGATTTTTTCCACTTTTTTTCTTTCAAATAATTTAATTTTCTTTCTTTCTTTCTTTCTTTCACAGGCCTCTTTACTTTTACTTTTTTTTTCTCCAGAAGGTTGTGTTCTCTTACTTTCATAACTTGATTTTTTCCAACTTATTTTTCTTTTTTTTTTCTTTCTTTCTTTCTTTCTTTCTTTCTTTCTCCAGCCTCTTATTTTTACAACTACCTTTGTTTTTTCAACTTCTTTTTCTTTCTTTCTTTCCTTCTTTTTTTTCTTTCATTGGCCTTTTTGCTTTTTCTTTCCTTTCTTTCTTTCCTTCTTTCTTTCTTCTTTCACTGGCCTCTTTCCTTCTTTCTTTCCTTCTTCTTTTCTTCTTTTTCTTTCTTTTTCTTTCATTGGCCTTTTTGCTTTCTTTCCTTCTTTCTTTCCTTCTTTCTTTTTTCTTTCATTGGCCTTTTTGCTTTTTCTTTCCTTCTTTCTTTCCTTCTTTCTTTCTTTCTTTCATTGGCCTTTTTGCTTTTTCTTTCCTTCTTTCTTTCTTTCTTTCTTTCTTTCACAGGCCTCTTTACTTTTTCTTTTTCTTTCTCTCCAGAAGGTTGTGTGTTCTTATCATGTCCAAATCAACAATTTAGAATATGTTGAATAATCACCAATGAAGAGATTGTCAAGCCAGGAAGTATGGCCTTTCTAAGTGATCATCAATTTGAATATAGTGCCAATTAAGGACCATTAGCAGCAGCAGCAGCAGCAGGCAGTTCATATTTCATCTACTTAGAATAGAACAACATGGAAGTTATGTATTCTTTTGCTTTCAGTAGAATAGGCAACTTGGTGAAATAATGCGTTGTTTACGGTGAGCTTCGGCCGCTGGACCGATTGTGTTGTAATAATAGCGTCGATCCCAGGGGGCCATCCCCCCAGGCAACACCTGCCCCCTTGATTTAAAGGGGCAGGGCTGGGTTTATTGCCCAGTGCTTGAGGCGCCCCCCTTGAGGGGAATGCCGAGGGGATAGACGCAATTTTTCACCCGTCATCATCTCTCCATCACTTTTGGTTTGTGGTGGTTTCCACGTTAATAGGGCCTTTGTGTGGGGTACTAGGAAAATAAATAAAAAATTAAAATTAAATTAAAAATTAAAAAAATAAAACTTGGTGAAATAATAAAAAATGGTACACAACAACAAATTTGTTCTCACTGACAGGCTAAAGTGACAATTCTTCCAGGCCATAGTTGTATCAGTGCTACTGTACGGCTGCACCACATGGACCCTAATGAAGCGACTGGAAATAAACTAGACAGTAGCTGCACAAGAATACTATGTGCAGTCTTAAACAAGACGTAGAAACAACACCAACGAGAAAACAGCTGTACGGCCACCTGCCCCATATCACACAACCATCTGTGTAAGACAAACAGAACACTTCCGGAGAAGCAAGGATGAACTCATAAGTGACGTTCTTTTGTGGAAGCCATCACATGGGCACACCAACGTGGGCCGACTGGCAAAGACATACATTGACTAGCTCTGCAGGATACTGGATGCTGCACAGAGGACCTCCCAGGAGCAATGAATGATAGGGAAGATTGGTTAGAGATTGTCATGGATATCCATGCTGCCGGCGCAACATGATGATGAATGATGATAGATTGGTTGGCTGGCTGGCTGGTTGGTTGATTGTTTTATGGCATAGCAACTCCTTTCGGGTCATTCAATGTTGAATGAAGTGATTTTTGACAAACAAATGACTCGGGTTGCTTACAGTACCTGCTGTTGCTTAAATGGTTACCCATCTAAGAAGAGAAGTAATTGATGAATAATGCCATTAAAAGGAACAGGATGAGGGAAACAAAAGTGAGAAGTCAAATCACAAATAGAAAAAGAAAAAGGAAGAGGGAAACAGAAGAGGGGAGGGGAGAAGGGGTGGAATAAAAAAGAAATAGAAGGAGAAAAAGAAAAAGAGAGGGTAATGGAAAAGAGAAATCAGAAGGAGAAGTAGGAAGAGGTTGGTTGGCTGGCTGGCTGGTTGTTTTTACAGCAATATAAACTCATTTTGAGTCATTCAATGTTAAATCAAGTGATTTTTGATAAACAAAAAATACAGGTTGCTTACAGTACCTTCAGTTGCTTAAGTGGTTACCCAACTAATTATTGAACAGGCTCATTGCTGCTTAACTTCAGTGATCTTGCAGGAACCAGTGCTTTGTTTAGCTCAGTCGGTAGAGCGTTCTGCTTGAAACCACAAGGTTCCTAGTTCGATACCGACCCTTGCCAACTCAGCGTATGAGTAGCACAGGGATCTGTACGGTAAAGTAAGGAGCTGATGGTTGATGTGGCACTCCACCTCAGATGCAAAAACAATCTCCTTGGTTTAGTGCTAGTAAAAAAGGGATATACTCTCTCACTGATTGGCTGATACCGACTCTAGGCCACCCTGACGACTTTACTTTTTTACTTTTTTTATGGCATATCAACCCTCTTCAGATCATTTATGCCAAATCAAGTCATTTTAATAAACAAAGGAATAAAATTGCTTACAGTACTGCTGTTGTTTAAGTGGTTATCCAATTAAATTTTCATAATCTATTTAGTTAAAAAGAAGTAAAGATAAAATTAGTTATTTATTCTTGTTAATGGATTTCTTTAAAAAATTATCCCCGAGATTTTTGCTCATATTCATAAAGATAAAACTAAACAATTAGAAATAAATATAACTAAGCACATATATATTAAATCAATTTTTTAATATCAATATGCAAATTAGCTTCTCGTTCACACTGTAAACCAGTATTTTATTGTATATATGAATACAATTGCATTTGTATGTAAATAAGGCCAACGCCGGGGGTCCAGTGGCTTCAGTCCTGGATCTTTACAAGTTAATAGCGTCGATCCCAGGGGCTATCCTCCCAGGCAATACCTGCCCCTTGATTTAAAGGGGCAGGGTTGGGTTTATTGCCGAGTGCCTGAGGGGGAATGCCGAAGGGATCGACGCAATTTTTCACCCGCCACCCATGAGCTTCAGTTTGTGGGTCGTCCCACGTTAATAGGGCTTGTGCCTAACCCGTAAGTGGGGTACAAGGTAAATACAATGTAAATAAGGCCAACAGTATTAATAATGTAAAACAATTTTATTGATAATTGAAGTTTGATAAGAATAAGATCGTGGAGAATGTGACGTAAATAACTAAGGGGATTGTGATTTGGTACTGATTATTGAACTTTTTTTAATTGTTACTTTTTAAGGATAAAAATGAAAATAAATTAGACAAATATTTTTTTCACTTTAATATAACAAGCAATTAAGAAAAACAAACAATTAAGAACTGAATTTAATTTTTTATCATATATACACAAAAGGTCTTAGAAAAATAAAGTCATGTTTCAAAACACAAGTTTAGGATTATATTTTACAATAATGTTTTAAACATAAACAAAAAAAAGTATTTCCAAAAAAACACAACAAAACATTGAAATATACAAATTCTCAGTGATTTTTTCTCAATATGTTTTATTCATTTTGCTCTTATTCTCTTTCTTCCTCCTGTTTTCTCTCTTTCTCACTCACTCGCTGGTGTTCCTAAAAAGTTTTTATTCCGGTCATTGACCAGGTACTTTTGCTAGTATCAGTACTATAAGAAGATAATATAAGAAGAATATATGCTATCTAACAGTAGTACTTTTTATTTATCAGAGAGATTAGATTTCCATAGGATCAATAACCTATTTAACTACTTTTTTTCTTTCTGACTATAATTTGACATCCAAGATTGAATTCAAGCCGGAAGTAAACACTAATTGACCTTCTACTTTTTATTCCTCTAATAAATCCATAAATAAAACAACTTAACAAAAATGCTACTAAATTGAAGTTCCTGCAATGAGGAATTAGCTCAATTATTTTGTCCAAGTCAGTAAGTCGTCGTCAGGGCAGCCTAATGTCAGTATGAGCCATACAGCGAGGGAGTCTATCCCCTTTTCACTAGCGCTAGGCAAGAAGATTGTTTTCTGAGTCTGAGGTGGAGCACCACACCTACCATCAGATCCCTGTACTACTCATACTGAGTTGGCAAGGACCTGGTATCGAACTAGGAACTTTGTGGTTTCTAGCCAATGCTCTACCGACTGAGCTAACCCGAGCCTAACAAGTCAATACTAACTCATATTGGTGGATTGGTTGCATTTTATGGCATGTCAATCCTTGTTGGGTTTTTTTATACCAAAAACATTTTTTTTTTATTCATTCTTGATGGATACTGAAAATTCTTTTTTTAAACCATTTTTTTTTTATCCAAGCCAGCACTAACTCATATTGGTTGACTGGTTGGTTGGTTGGATTTTACGGCATGTGAACCTTGTTGGGTTATTCTTTACTGAAGACATTTTGTTTTATTCATTCTTAATGGGTATTGAAAATTCTTTTTTAAACTCAATTTTTTAAGACACATTTTTGTTAACTCATTTTCTTCTTTTTAACCTATAGATGGGACCCTAAACAGGTACTACCACTCCAGGTTAGGGTGGACATAGGTGGGTATAGCAATGAAGGGGTATTCGACCCAGAGCTCCAACATTGGAACTTTATCATTAGATGCAGTTAATGTCATACCCAGGACACAAACTCATATTGATAAGTCTATAAAAAACATTGCACTATTTAAAGCTAGAATTCTTTCTGTAGTTGTGTCAATGCTACTGTGTAGAATGCTCCACCTTTTAAAAAAAATTTTTAAAAGAAGCTAAATAGGAACTATACAAGGAATCTGCATTTTGTTTTGAACAAATCTGGAAGTTGTACCTCACAAAACAGCAGCTGTATGCCCACTCCGCTCCTCTCACACAAACCATTCAAGTAAAACAGACAAGACATGCTGGGCACTACTGGAGAAGTAAGACAAGCTCATAAAGTGACGTTCCTTTGGACCCTTACACATGGACATGCTAGCACTAGCAGACCATAAAAAACTTACATTCATCAGCTCTGTGCAACACTGGATGCCGTGTAGAGGATCTGCCAAGAGTTATGCCTAAAGAGAAGGATGGCAGGAGAGAGTCTTGGAATCCATGTTATTTTCAAAGTAAATAAGTGAAGTCGTCGGGTGGCCTAAAGTCAGTATCAGCCAGACAGCGAGGGAGTCTATCCCCTTTTCAGTATCGCTAGGCCGAAGAGATTGTTTTTTTAGGCATGTGGAGTGCCACACCTACCATCAGCTCTCACTTTACCGCATAGAGCCTGTGCTACTCATACGCTGAGTTGGCGAGGGCCGGTATAGAACTAGACCTTGTGGTCCCCAGCTGAACACTCTACCAACTGAGCTAACCGGCCCCATAATGCAAAGTAGAAAAAATAGTGAAACTTTTGGATGAAAAAGTGCAGTGTGCGTGTTGGTTGACTGGTTAGTTTGGATTTTATGGCATGTCAACCCTTGTTGGGTTATTTCATACCAACGTTTTTGTTTAATTCATTCTTGATGAGTATTCAATTTTGCCTTCATTTGAAAATGCATTATGTTTTTGGAGGGTTTTGGTTAGATTTTATGGCATGTCAACCCTTGTTGGGTTATTTCATACCAAAGACGTTTTGTTTTATTCATTCTTGATGAGTATTCATTTTTGGCCTTCATTTGAAAATGCATTATGTTTGTGGAGGGTTGGTTAGATTTTATGGCATGTCAACCCTTGTTGGGTTATTTCATAGCCAAGACGTTTGTTTTTTTATTTCATTCTTGATGAGTATTCAATTTTTTGCCTTCATTTGAAAATGCATTATGTTTGTGGAGGGTTGGTTAGATTTTATGGCATGTCAACCCTTGTTGGGTTATTTCATACCAAAGACATTTTGTTTTATTTTACTCTTGATGGGTATTCAATTTTTGCCTTCATTTGAAAATGCATTATGTTTTTGGAGGGTTGGTTAGATTTTATGGCATGTCAACCCTTGTTGGGTTATTTTATACCAAGACATTTTGTTTTATTTACTCTTGATGGGTATATCAATTTTTGCCTTCATTTGAAAATGCATTATGTTTTGGAGGGTTGGTTGATTTTAATGGCATGTCAACCTTGTTGGGTTATTTCATACCAAAGACGTTTTGTTTTATTCATTCTTGATGAGTATTCAATTTTTGCCTTCATTTGAAAATGCAATTATGTTTTTGGAGGGTTGGTTAGATTTTATGGCATGTCAACCCTTGTTGGGTTATTTCATACCAAAGACATTTTGTTTTATTTACTCTTGATGGGTATTCAATTTTTGCTTCATTTGAAAATGCATTATGTTTTGGAGGGTTGGTTGATTTTATGGCATGTCAACCCTTGTTGGGTTATTTCATACAG
>CM042153.1:70705610-70733110 GCA_023376005.1 Doryteuthis pealeii
TGTACAATTCCGGTAGTCACATTTCCTTTTCTTTCTTTCTTATCTGTTTTTCTTTTTTTTTCTTTCTTTCTTCTTTCTTCTTTCTTTCTTTCTCCAGCCTCTTATTTTTACAACTACCTTTGTTTTTTCAACTTTCTTTTCTTTCTTTCTTTCTTTCTTTCTTTCTTTCATTGGCCTCTTTGGCTTTTTCTTTCCTTCTTTCTTTCCTTCTTTCTTCCTTCTTCTTTCCTCTTCTTTTTTCTTTGTTTCTTCTTTCATTGGCCTCTTTCATTGACCTCTTTCCTCTTTCTTTCTTTCTTTTTTCTTTCTTCTTTCTTTCTTTCATTTCACTGGCCTTTTTGCTTTTCTTTCCTTCTTTCTTCCTTCTTTCTTTCCTTCTTTCTTTCCTTCTTCACTGGCCTCTTTACTTTCTTTCTTTTTTTTTTTCTCCAGAAGGTTGTGTGTTCTTATCATGTCCAAATCAACAATTTAGAATATGTTGAATAATCACCAATGAAGAGATTGTCAAGCCAGGAAGTATGGCCTTTCTAAGTGATCATCAATTTGAATATAGTGCCAATTAAGGACCATTAGCAGCAGCAGCAGCAGGCAGTTCATATTTCATCTACTTAGAATAGAACAACATGGAAGTTATGTTTTCTTTTGCTTTGAGTAGAATAGGCAACTTGGTGAAATAATGCAAAAATGGTACACAACAACAAATTTGTTCTCACTGACAGGCTAAAGTGACAATTCTTACAGGCCATAGTTGTATCAGTGCTACTGTACGGCTGCACCACATGGATCCTAACAAAGCGACTGGAGAAATAAACTAGACGGTAGCTGTACAAGAATGCTACGTGCAGTCTTAAACAAGACGTAGAAACAACAGCACACAAGAAAACAGCTGTACGGCCACCTGCCCCATATCACACAAACCATCTGTGTAAGACAAAGAAGATACTTCTGGAGAAGCAAGGATGAACTCATAAGTGACTTTCTTTGTGGAAGCCATCACATGGGCATGCCAACGTGGGCCGACTGGCAAAGACATACATTGACCAGCTCTGAGTGGATACTGGATGCCACGCAGAGGACCTCCCAGGAGCAATGAATGATAGGGAAGATTGGCGAGGGATTGTCATGGATATCCGTGCTGCCGGCGCAACATGATGATGATGATGATGATGATTGGTTGGTTGGCTGGCTGGCTGGTTGGTTTGTTTTATGGCTTATCAACTCCTTTCGGGTCATTCAATGTTGAATCAAGTGATTTTTGACAAACAAATGACTCAGGTTGCTTACAGTACCTGCTGTTGCTTAAATGGTTACCCATCTAAGAAGAGAAGTAATTGATGAATAATGCCATTAAAAGGAACAGGATGAGGTGACAAAAGTGAGAAGTCAAATCACAAATAGAAAAAGAAAAAGGAAGAGGGAAACAGAAGAGGGGAGGGGAGAAGGGTGGAATAAAAAAGAAACAGGAGAAAAAGAAAAAGAGAGGGTAATGGAAAAAGAGAAATCAGAAGGTAGAGGAGAAACAGGAAAAGAAGTAGGAAGAGGTTGGTTGGTTGGTTGGTTGGTTGGTTGGTTGGTTGGTCGCTGGTTGGTTTTACAGCATATAAACTCATTTCGAGTCATTCAATGTTAAATCAAGTGATTTTTGATAAACAAAAAATACAGGTTGCTTACAGTACCTTCAGTTGCTTAAGTGGTTACCCAACTAATTATTGAACAGGCTCATTGCTGCTTAACTTCGGTGATCTAGCAGGAACCAGTGCTTTGTTTAGTTCAGTCGGTAGAGCGTTCGGCTAGAAACCACAAGGTTCCTAGTTCGATACCGACCCTTGCCAACTCAGTGTATGAGTAGCACAGGGATCTGTGCGGTAAAGTAAGGAGCTGATGGTTGATGTGGCACTCCACCTCAGATGCAAAAACAATCTCCTTGGTTTAGTGCTAGTGAAAAAGGGATAGACTCCCTCACTGATTGGCTGATACCGACTCTAGGCCACCCCGACGACTTTACTTTTTTACTTTTTTTATGGCATATCAACCCTCTTCAGATCATTTAATGCCAAATCAAGTTTTTAATAAACAAAGGAATAAAATTGCTTACAGTACTGCTGTTGTTTAAGTGGTTATCCAATTAAATTTTCATAATCTATTTAGTTAAAATAAGAAGTAAAAATAAAATTAGTTATTTATTCTTGTTAATGGATTTCTTTAAAAAATTATCCCCGAGATTTTTGCTCATATTCATAAAGATAAAACTAAACAATTAGAAATAAATAATACTAAGCACATATATATTAAATCAATTTTTTAATATCAATATGCAAATTAGCCTTCTCGTTCACACTGTAAACCAGTATTTTATTGTATATATGAATACAATTGCATTTGTATGTAAATAAGGCCAACGCCGGGGGTCCAGTGGCTTCAGTCCTGGATCTTTACAAGTTAATAGCATCGATCCCAGGGGGCTATCCTCCCAGGCAATACCTGCCCCCTTGATTTAAAGGGGCAGGGTTGGGTTTATTGCCGAGTGCCTGAGGGGGAATGCCGAAGGGATCGACGCAATTTTTCACCCGCCACCCATGAGCTTCAGTTTGTGGGTCGTCCCACGTTAATAGGGCCTTGTGCCTAACCCGTACAAGTGGGGTACAAGGTAAATACAATGTAAATAAGGCCAACAGTATTAATAATGTAAAACAATTTTATTGATAATTGAAGTTTGAATAAGAATAAGATCATGGAGAATGTGACGTAAATAACTAAGGGGATTGTGATTTGGGTACTGATTATTGAACTTTTTTTAATTGTTACTTTTTAAGGATAAAAATGAAAATAAATTAGACAAATATTTTTTTCACTTTAATATAACAAGCAATTAAGAAAAACAAACAATTAAGAACTGAATTTAATTTTTTATCATATATACAAAAAAGGTCTTAGAAAAATAAAGTCATGTTTCAAAACACAAGTTTAGGATTATATTTTTCACAATAATGTTTTAAACATAAACAAAAAAAAGTATTTAAAAAAAAAACACAAAAAACATTGAAATATACAAATTCTCAGTGATTTTTTTTCAATTTTTATTCATTTTGCTCTTATGCTCTTTCTTACTCCTGTTTTCTCTCTTTCTCACTCACTCGCTGGTGTTCCTAAAAAGTTTTTATTCCGGTCATTGACCAGGTACTTTTGCTAGTATCAGTACTATAAGAAGATAATATAAGAAGAATAATATGCTATCTAACAGTAGTACTTTTATTTTATCAGAGAGATTAGATTTCCATAGGATCAATAACCTATTTAACTACTTTTTTTCTTTCTGACTATAATTTGACATCCAAGATTGAATTCAAGCCGGAAGTACAACCACTAATTGACCTTCTACTTTTTATTCCTCTAATAAATCCATAAAAGAAAAACAACTTAACAAAAATGCTACTAAATTGAAGTTCCTGCAATGAGGAATTAGCTCAATTATTTTGTCCAAGTCAGTAAGTCGTCGTCGGGGCAGCCTAATGTCAGTATGAGCCATACAGCGAGGGAGTCTATCCCCTTTTCACTAGCGCTAGACCAAGAAGATTGTTTTTGAGTCTGAGGTGGAGCACCACACCTACCATCAGATCCCTGTGCTACTCATATGCTGAGTTGGCGAGGGCCTGGTATCGAACTAGGAACTTGTGGTTTCTAGGTGAATGCTCTACCGAGTGAGCTAACCCGGCCTAACAAGTGAATACTAAATCATATTGGTGGGTTGGTTGGATTTTATGGCATGTCAATCCTTGTTGGGTTATTTTATACCAAAAACATTTTTTTTTTATTCATTCTTGATGGATATTGAAAATTCTTTTTTTAAACCATTTTTTTAAATCCAAGTCAGCACTAACTCATATTGGTTGGCTGGTTGGTTGGTTGGTTGGTTGGTTGGGTTTTACGGCATGTGAACCCTTGTTGGGTTATTCTTTACTGAAGACATTTTGTTTTATTCATTCTTAATGGGTATTGAAAATTCTTTTTTAAACTCAATTTTTTAAGACACATTTTTGTTAACTCATTTTCTTCTTTTTAACCCATAGATGGGACCCTAACAGGTACTACCACTCCAGGTTAGGATGGACAATAGGTGGGTAATAGCAATGCAGGGGTACTCCACCCAGAGCTCCAACATTGGAACTTTATCATTAGATGCAGTTTAATGTCACACCCGGAACACAAACTCATATTGATAAGTCCTATAAAAAACATTACATTATTTAAAGCTAGAATTCTTCTGTAGTTGTGTCAATGCTACTGTGTAGATGCTCCACCTTTTAAAAAAAAAATTTTAAAAAGAAGCTAAATAGGAACTATACAAGGAATCTGCATTTTGCTTTGAACAAATCCTGGAAGTTGTACCTCACAAAACAGCAGCTATATGCCCACTCCCCTCCTATCACACAAACCATTCAAGTAAAACAGACAAGACATGCTGGGCACTACTGGAGAAATAAGGACAAACTCATAAGTGACGTTCCCCTTTGGACCCTTACACATGGACATGCTAGCGCTAGCAGACCATCAAAAACTTACATTCATCAGCTTGTGCAGACAGTGGATGCCGTGCAGAGGACCTGCCAAGAATTATGGCCTAAAGAGAAGGATGGCAGGAGAGAGTCTTGGGAATCCATGTTATCAGCAAAGTAAGTAAAGTGAAGTTGTCGGGGTGGCATAAAGTCAGTATCAGCCAGACAGCGAGGGAGTCTATCCCCTTTTCACTAGCGCCAGACCAATGAGATTGTTTTTTAGCATCCAATGTGGAGTGCCACACCTACCATCAGCTCCTCACTTTACTGCACAGAGCCCGGTGCTACTCATATGCTGAGTTGGCGAGGGCTGGTATCGAACTAGGAACCCTGTGGTCCCCAGCTGAACACTCTACCAACTGAGCTAAACCAGCCCCATAATGCAAAGTAGAAAAATAATGAAACTTTTGGATGAAAAAAGTGCCGTGTGCATGTTGGTTAGTTGGATTTTATGGCATGTCAAACCTTGTTGGGTTATTTCATACCAAAGATGTTTTGTTTGATTCATTCTTGATGGGTATTCAATTTTTGCCTTCATTTGAAAATGCATTATGTTTTTGGATGGCTGGTTGGATTTTATGGCATGTCAACCCTTGTTGGTTATTTCATACCAAAGACGTTTTGTTTTATTCATTCTTGATGGGTATTCAATTTTTGCCTTCATTTGAAAATGCATTATGCTTTTGGAGGGTTGCTTGGATTTTATGGCATGTCAACCCTTGTTGGGTTATTTTATGCCAAAGACGTTTTGTTTTATTCATTCTTGATGGGTATACAATTTTTGCCTTCATTTGAAAATGCATTATGTTTTTGGATGGTTGGTTGGATTTTATGGCATGTCAAACCTTGTTGGGTTATTTTATGCCAAAGACGTTTTGTTTTTCATTCTTGATGGGTATTCAATTTTTGCCTTCATTTGAAAATGCATTATGCTTTTGGAGGGTTGCTTGGATTTTATGGCATGTCAACCCTTGTTGGGTTATTTTATGCCAAAGACGTTTTGTTTTATTCATTCTTGATGGGTATTCAATTTTTGACTTCATTTGAAAATGCATTATGCTTTTGGAGGGTTGCTTGGATTTTATGGCATGTCAAACCTTGTTGGGTTATTTTATGCCAAAGACGTTTTGTTTTATTCATTCTTGATGGGTATTCAATTTTTGACTTCATTTGAAAATGCATTATGCTTTTGGAGGGTTGCTTGGATTTTATGGCATGTCAACCCTTGTTGGGTTATTTTATGCCAAAGACGTTTTGTTTTATTCATTCTTGATGGGTATTCAATTTTTGCCTTCATTTGAAAATGCATTATGCTTTTGGAGGGTTGCTTGGATTTTATGGCATGTCAAACCTTGTTGGGTTATTTTATGCCAAAGACGTTTTGTTTTATTCATTCTTGATGGGTATACAATTTTTGCCTTCATTTGAAAATGCATTATGTTTTTGGATGGTTGGTTGGATTTTATGGCATGTCAAACCTTGTTGGGTTATTTTATGCCAAAGACATTTTGTTTTATTCATTCTTGATGGGTATACAATTTTTGCCTTCATTTGAAAATGCATTATGTTTTTGGATGGTTGGTTGGATTTTATGGCATGTCAAACCTTGTTGGGTTATTTATGCCAAAGACGTTTTGTTTTATTCATTCTTGATGGGTATTCAATTTTTGACTTCATTTGAAAATGCATTATGTTTTTGGATGGTTGGTTGGATTTTATGGCATGTCAAACCTTGTTGGGTTATTTTATGCCAAAGACGTTTTGTTTTATTCATTCTTGATGGGTATTCAATTTTTGACTTCATTTGAAAATGCATTATGCTTTTGGAGGGTTGCTTGGATTTTATGGCATGTCAACCTTGTTGGGTTATTTTATGCCAAAGACGTTTTGTTTTATTCATTCTTGATGGGTATTCAATTTTTGACTTCATTTGAAAATGCATTATGCTTTTGGAGGGTTGCTTGGATTTTATGGCATGTCAACCCTTGTTGGGTTATTTTATGCCAAAGACGTTTTGTTTTATTCATTCTTGATGGGTATTCAATTTTTGACTTCATTTGAAAATGCATTATGCTTTTGGAGGGTTGCTTGGATTTTATGGCATGTCAACCCTTGTTGGGTTATTTTATGCCAAAGACGTTTTGTTTTATTCATTCTTGATGGGTATTCAATTTTTGCCTTCATTTGAAAATGCATTATGCTTTTGGAGGGTTGCTTGGATTTTATGGCATGTCAAACCTTGTTGGGTTATTTTATGCCAAAGACGTTTTGTTTTATTCATTCTTGATGGGTATTCAATTTTTGACTTCATTTGAAAATGCATTATGCTTTTGGAGGGTTGCTTGGATTTTATGGCATGTCAACCCTTGTTGGGTTATTTTATGCCAAAGACGTTTTGTTTTATTCATTCTTGATGGGTATTCAATTTTTGACTTCATTTGAAAATGCATTATGCTTTTGGAGGGTTGCTTGGATTTTATGGCATGTCAACCCTTGTTGGGTTATTTTATGCCAAAGACGTTTTGTTTTATTCATTCTTGATGGGTATTCAATTTTTGACTTCATTTGAAAATGCATTATGCTTTTGGAGGGTTGCTTGGATTTTATGGCATGTCAACCCTTGTTGGGTTATTTTATGCCAAAGACGTTTTGTTTTATTCATTCTTGATGGGTATTCAATTTTTGACTTCATTTGAAAATGCATTATGCTTTTGGAGGGTTGCTTGGATTTTATGGCATGTCAACCCTTGTTGGGTTATTTTATGCCAAAGACGTTTTGTTTTATTCATTCTTGATGGGTATTCAATTTTTGACTTCATTTGAAAATGCATTATGTTTTTGGATGGTTGGTTGGATTTTATGGCATGTCAACCCTTGTTGGGTTATTTTATGCCAAAGACGTTTTGTTTTATTCATTCTTGATGGGTATTCAATTTTTGACTTCATTTGAAAATGCATTATGCTTTTGGAGGGTTGCTTGGATTTTATGGCATGTCAACCCTTGTTGGGTTATTTTATGCCAAAGACGTTTTGTTTTATTCATTCTTGATGGGTATTCAATTTTTGCCTTCATTTGAAAATGCATTATGCTTTTGGAGGGTTGCTTGGATTTTATGGCATGTCAACCCTTGTTGGGTTATTTTATGCCAAAGACGTTTTGTTTTATTCATTCTTGATGGGTATTCAATTTTTGACTTCATTTGAAAATGCATTATGCTTTTGGAGGGTTGCTTGGATTTTATGGCATGTCAACCCTTGTTGGGTTATTTTATGCCAAAGACGTTTTGTTTTATTCATTCTTGATGGGTATTCAATTTTTGCCTTCATTTGAAAATGCATTATGCTTTTGGAGGGTTGCTTGGATTTTATGGCATGTCAAACCTTGTTGGGTTATTTTATGCCAAAGACGTTTTGTTTTATTCATTCTTGATGGGTATTCAATTTTTGACTTCATTTGAAAATGCATTATGCTTTTGGAGGTTGCTTGGATTTTATGGCATGTCAACCCTTGTTGGGTTATTTTATGCCAAAGACGTTTTGTTTTATTCATTCTTGATGGGTATTCAATTTTTGCCTTCATTTGAAAATGCATTATGCTTTTGGAGGGTTGCTTGGATTTTATGGCATGTCAAACCTTGTTGGGTTATTTTATGCCAAAGACGTTTTGTTTTATTCATTCTTGATGGGTATACAATTTTTGCCTTCATTTGAAAATGCATTATGTTTTTGGATGGTTGGTTGGATTTTATGGCATGTCAAACCTTGTTGGGTTATTTTATGCCAAAGACGTTTTGTTTTATTCATTCTTGATGGGTATTCAATTTTTGACTTCATTTGAAAATGCATTATGTTTTTGGATGGTTGGTTGGATTTTATGGCATGTCAAACCTTGTTGGGTTATTTTATGCCAAAGACGTTTTGTTTATTCATTCTTGATGGGTATTCAATTTTTGACTTCATTTGAAAATGCATTATGCTTTTGGAGGGTTGCTTGGATTTTATGGCATGTCAACCCTTGTTGGGTTATTTTATGCCAAAGACGTTTTGTTTTATTCATTCTTGATGGGTATACAATTTTTGCCTTCATTTGAAAATGCATTATGTTTTTGGATGGTTGGTTGGATTTTATGGCATGTCAACCCTTGTTGGGTTATTTTTATGCCAAAGACGTTTTGTTTTATTCATTCTTGATGGGTATACAATTTTTGCCTTCATTTGAAAATGCATTATGTTTTTGGATGGTTGGTTGGATTTTATGGCATGTCAAACCTTGTTGGGTTATTTTATGCCAAAGACGTTTTTTTTATTCATTCTTGATGGGTATTCAATTTTTGACTTCATTTGAAAATGCATTATGCTTTTGGAGGGTTGCTTGGATTTTATGGCATGTCAACCCTTGTTGGGTTATTTTATGCCAAAGACGTTTTGTTTTATTCATTCTTGATGGGTATTCAATTTTTGCCTTCATTTGAAAATGCATTATGTTTTTGGATGGTTGGTTGGATTTTATGGCATGTCAACCCTTGTTGGGTTATTTTATGCCAAAGACGTTTTGTTTTATTCATTCTTGATGGGTATACAATTTTTGCCTTCATTTGAAAATGCATTATGTTTTTGGATGGTTGGTTGGATTTTTATGGCATGTCAAACCTTGTTGGGTTATTTTATGCCAAAGACGTTTTGTTTTATTCATTCTTGATGGGTATTCAATTTTTGACTTCATTTGAAAATGCATTATGTTTTTGGATGGTTGGTTGGATTTTATGGCATGTCAAACCTTGTTGGGTTATTTTATGCCAAAAACGTTTTGTTTTATTAATTCTTGATGGGTATTCAATTTTTGACTTCATTTGAAAATGCATTATGTTTTTGGAGGATTGGTTGGATTTTATGGCATGTCAACCTTTGTTGGGTTATTTCATACCAAAGTCATTTTGTTTTCTTCATTCTTGATGGATATTGAAAATTCTTTTTTAAAATGCATTTTTGTTGACTCATTTTCTTCTATTTAACCCATTGATGAGACCCTAACATATACTACCACTCTGTTGACTGGTTGGATTTTATGGTATGTCAACCCTTGGGTTATTTTATACTGATGACATTTTTCTTTTATTCATTATTGTCGGGTATTCAAATTTTTTCAAAAGTCAGTTTTTTAAACACATTTTTTAAAAATCTACTTAACCCATAGAATCATCTGAAAATGACTGTTGTCCTCATCTTTATTGTGTATAAACACAATGTTCAAGCCACTGTAACCTTGGACCTTATTTAGGTGTTTTTTTAATTACCTTAAAATAGGTAATTAAAAAAACACCTAAACAGAGCCTAAGGTTACAGTGGTCTGAACATTGTGTTTATTATAATAAAGATGAGGACAACAGTCCGAAATATCAAAATTATTCATATCAAGCCTTGTCTCATAAATATAAACAACTATTTATTTATTTATTTATTTATTTATTTTTTTATAGAGATAAACTGTACAAGAGGAGATTCTATATTAACAAAGGTTATGGCTCATGCAAAGGTGACATTGGATGGCTTCTTGTGAGAGACAGTGATGTGGGGGCTGTATGTGACATACAGCCGCAAATGTACCCCCAGTTTTTGTATTCACCAAATGCAACATACCAAAAAAGACCAGGTGAGTACACAAACAAAAAAAAATTTAATTTAAAATTAATCTCATATTTTAGGGTGGTTTGAGATGTGATTGGGGGAGAGGTGATAAAGTTTGTAGGATCCAAATCTGCAGAAAAGAGAAGTGTCATAATGTTTCACCGAAAATCCTCAATGTGATCATCGTCTGTTAATTTGTCCATGTATTAACCTTTAATTATTGATGATACAGCATATAAAAATTGAAGATAGAATAAATTTGATGAAAATGATTTATTGTAAAATGCTTAATCCAACACACACAAGAGTGAATACGCACATACATAAATCTATCAAATGTTTGCATGTATGTGTCCAAGTTTTACCTAAATGTATATAAATATTAATTTGCACGGCCGTATACACACACACACACACACACACATGGGTGAGTGTGTTTGCGTATTCATATAAGTAAGTATGTATATGCATACATATTTTTACGGTGGATATGAATTTATTAGGGCTGAAATTATTGAGAATCCTATCACAATAAAAAGTAAACATTTTATATAAAAAGTAATAGCGGTTTATATCGAGTCATCATTCATCATTGGCAATTCAGTCTCAAAAGACTATGATAAAGTTTTTGTGTTTGTAAAAAATCTTTATGAAAAATTTTGACAGCATTAGATTTTGTTGTTGTTCTATTTATATATGTAAATATGAGGAGTGAAGGATTTGAATAAATCTGACAAAATGTAATTGAGAATAGAGGAAAGTGTGGATAAAAACAGTGTAAGGTTCATGGTTGTAATATGAACATACAACTCCGACACGTTTGTAGGACAAAACATTTCATATTGTAAACAGCACAGAAATAAGACAAGATACAATAACAATAAAATACATGTACATACAAGAGTAGAGATAAAAGGACTTGAGGGTCCGTACATACAAAATCACTTACTAGTGATGTAGGGGGTGGGGGCGAAGCCTCCAGGAGAGTTACATAGCGTTGGGGGCCAAAGCCCCCACCAAGAAGAAGGGTGTGACAATGTCTCTAACCCATGTGCTCGTACGAGAAGATGTAGCAAAAGAGGAAGAAGCGTTTGAACCAGGCGCTTAAATACTATAGCCCCCTGGTGAGAACAAGCGACAACTCAGTGGGAAGATAATCCCAACAACAGGATAGATTTAATGGATATTTTGCCTCATATTAAATGAAGCTTCCTCAGCTTTATTGAACATAGGTACTCGTACATTTGCTTTTATGGTGAATGGGTGAGGAGTGAGGCACTGATGAGTGGGTTGGTGTGTAGGGATATGTAAATATATACCTCTCTGCAGGAGATGCAGTCTGTATGTATGCTCTTGGCTATGGGTAAATAGTAGAGCAAACTGGGCTCTTTAACCTTTTTAATGGCAACTGATATAGAATGAAAATTCTGAATTTAAACCAATTGTGCTTCACTTAAAAATTGACCTTGTGCTAACTCCTGCCCATGGCAAAAAAGGGTTGGGTAAATATATATCCCTATGCAGGAGATGCAGTTAGTATGTTCTTGGCCCTGCCAACATGGTAGGGCTCCTATGTGATACATGGAGTGAATATCCCTCTCTGTCATATAGTACCTAAAAGAGGACAATGGAATCATATGTTTTCCATAAATGATGAGAGAGCAGATTGGGACTTTACAGAGTTGTTAATGCAACCTGTCAATTACTGATTACTCATTTCACTTGTTGGATTTAAAGGTATTTGAAGAATAATTAAAGTTCCAATTACTGTCGAACTGGAAAGACAAGGCATCAAACGATTGTAACTCAAATACAAACTCGAATGCTAAGTAAGTACAACTCAAGCAGTGTCCAAGACAGCTGGTATAAATAGGAATCAAGAATGATCCATCCATGAATCTGGGTGATTTGGGTGATTCCACTCCTTGAGTTTTGATTGGCTGCTTGACTGCTTGATTTGAATGACATTGTGGAGTTTATATATACTCTGTCATTTTGCAGTGGACTTTGTAGCATTCGATTCGAAATTTTCTGAATTGTTGGGGGGTCATTTCAAAGTGGAGTTGGGGGGGCTTGGCTGACGGTGCCTTAGTATAGGTCGTCTGGGTAGAGGTCTCCTTAGCTTGTTTAAGGATAGACAGGGCTTCTCCCATTGCTGTGATTCCCAACTCTTTTAGCATGGCCCGATCCATCATTTGGAGGTTTTCTTTGGTCAGCTTTTCACTTGCAAATGTTGCAGCATAGCTTTTGGCTGAGTCAGCAGAGATACCAGCTTTGATGAAGTAGCTTTCCCAATCTTCAGGTTCCATTGCTGTTCGCAGCGCCATATTGAATTAGTTGGAAGGCTTACAGTGACCTTCCAACATGAGTACATATAAGTATAAGAAATATTCCGACAAAGAAGTTATAAGATATAACAAACGTAGACTTTAATAGTGAGCACATAGAAATACATTCAAACAGGAATACATATACAAATTACAAGGTACTAGATAGATATACAAAGCAGATACATAAAGAACACAATTATAGACGTGTATAAAGAAAATAGGGCTTTGTCCTACAGAAGTGATGGAGAGTCCAGAAGGAATGTCACATACTTAGACTGGGGGGCAAAGCCCCCACATAAAAGGTATAGACACAAATGTCTAACCCATATGTCTTGTTTGCTGTCCCGGAGAAAAGAAAACTCAAAATTTGTGCCTCGCTGCCTAAATACTCTGGCCCCACTAGCAGCTGAAAGGGAAGATAACTCTTCTGGACCAAACAGGGATAGACAATTGCTACATAGTGTATCTTGTATAGTTAAACTCTTTTCCTTACCTAAAATACTCATTGTGTTTTCTTCATACTTTCTCTGTTAACCTGGATACTTGAGTTACAACACTCTCAGAATCTAAGAACAAGAATAATTTTTTTATTCTTGCTTTTATTTCAAATATTTTTCTTTCTTGTTCACTTTTATTATTTGTTGTAAGGGAAGATATTTTCCCCTACCAGAAAGTTGGATTCGAGTAGTTGAGTTCGAATAGTAGCCAGCTACTACAGAGAATTAATTACTGTTGTGAAAACGCTGTGTGTTTGGACTATATTTTCTTAGATCTTTTGTAGTAAAGGTAATAAACTATGTTAACCTTTTCTTCCAGATTTCAATTGTTGCGTCAGTAAAATGGTAATTCCTGTGTATAGAGTGAGTGAGGGAGAGGCTCTCTGTGATTAGATATACCAATCACATGATGATCCCATAAGTTTTGGCACAAAATACTATAATTCTTACAAAGAGATTCCATGAGCAGTCCCATGAGGCAGCAACTTTAAAAATCTCTCTGAGGGACCACCCTAAGATACCAGATATCTTCTTCGAGACAAAATACAATGTTGTTATTTAATAACTCAGATACATTATCTTTGACTGTTTCTCACTTTTTAAATTATTTTGCAGATTATGCCTTGGCAGACAAACTGGAAATCTTTTTCAACTTTTTAAAAATGTAAAGATGAAGAAAATTCTTCAACCTGATGGAATCGGCAGTCTTGAAATGAGTACAGTTCTACCAGAAAAAGATTTGAGGAACCTGATTTCCTTTGTATCCTGAAGTTTTCTGTGCACTCAACATGTCCTCTCCACATTCTTCAAATAGGCTTCTTTTTTTTTTGCAATCTTTCACTGACAAAAAAAAAAAATTCACACAAAATGAATATTTGAATGAAGATAATCTGATTAAATTTTACAATCTTTTAGATAATATTTTTCTAAATTTAGTATGATTTACTTGTCTGTATTTATGAGATTAGGCTTGATATGAATAATTTTGATATTTCAGACAGTTGCCCTCATTTTTAATTGTGTATAAAGACAATATTCAAGCCACTGTAACCTTGGGCTCTGTTTAGGCGGGTTTTTTTTAATTACCTTAAAATGAGTCATTTTCTGATGATTCCCTGAATTCAAACATGGTTTCGGAGCTCTGTTTGAATTCAGGGTAATTAAAAAAACACCTAGTATAACCCGAAGTTACAGTGGCCTGAATATTGTGTTTATACACAATAAAGATGAGGACAACAGTCTGAAATATCAAAATTATTCATAGTATGATTTATTTCTCACCTTTTATAAAACTCACAGAAAAAAATCCTCCAGTGGCTAATAATCTTGATTTTGAATCTAACCCTATTTATAAAATTTATATCCTAATCAATTGAAAATGAATAAATAAAGGGAAAGTACTTTATAATTAACATTTAATAGTTATCTCCCTTGAGAAATAATAATAATCACAATGAGCATAAACATTATTAGACCCTGCACTCTTAATCTGCAAACTGGATTGGAAATTGCTTTATTTTTTAAGAGCATTTTAATGCTAATGCACTAACACAGATCACTCTACAATGTGCCATTTTTTACTGTGTTACAGTATCATACAAAAATCCGGCCATTATGTTATCAATAATTATTTTTGTATTTATAAATCTTTGAACATTTTATTTAAAGTTTTCTTGAATAATAAAAATCAATTTTATTTCTTTTTAAAAAAAATATTAATTTTAAAAAAATATCACATTATTCAAAATTAATTATTTCATTTAATTAAACATAATACTTAATTTTTGATAATTTGATTTTTGATAATTTGATTTTGATAATTTGATTTTTGATAATTCTTATTATTGGTTGATAACTCCATTAGTACTTTCAAGAAAACTTAATTGAGAACAACTGAGAGATGTTTTTGTTTATATTATAATATTTTTTAAATATTTACAATTAAATTGTTAATTTAGTATTTTAATTTTTTCTATTTATTCCTGTTAATATCATCATCATCATCATCATCATCATTTTTAAGATTACTTTTAATGTAAGGTATTTATTGTGATAAATTTTTAAATATTTGATTATAATAATGATAATTATGTATCTCCCTCCCTCTCTCTCTCTCTCTCTCTCTCTGTCTCTCTGTCTCTCTCTCTCCCTCTCTCTCTCTCTAATATATATATATATATATATATATACTTTGGTGCGGTACCAAGTTTCTTGGTACAAGGTGAGTCTAGGCGGGTCCTAATTCTCTACCCGTAGTTTGTTGTAGAGTTCAGGTTCCATTAGAGAGCTCAATGTTTAATTATTGTAAACAGAGCAAAGATATTTGGGAATGAAAGGTAACCAAGATACCCATGGTATTTAAGGCCTTTTATTCCATATTCCCAAATATATATATTCCCAAATATATATATATATATATATATATATATATACCAACCACTCCATGTGAGTAGGATGTGTTACATTGTTAATTTCTTAAGCAGAGTTTAATAGGTTTGAATTCAGAGTTTCCCTTTTCCTAGACTGGTTGCATGACCAAGGTTAAAGAGCCCAGTCTGCCCTACTATTTACACATAGCTGGAGGAAGAATAGTTGGATTCATACCTTTTCCAAGAGTATTAGGACTATGTAAAATGCAAACAGCCTCATCCAGGATTTGAACTTGGATTGTCAGGTCCATTTCTTATGATGATAACCATTACACCACACACCTCCACCTATGTGATAATTGTTATAGTCAAGATTTTAGGTAAAGCCATTGTTTTCATTGAAGATGTTCAGGACTTATCTGGTATAAAATGCTGATGAAATGTCTGTGGTAATATACAAAACAAAATAATATATATATATTTACCAACCCCTCCGCACGAGAAGGATGTGACACAAGGTCAATTTCTTAAGCAGAGTTTAACAGGTTTAAATTCAGAGTTTTCCTTCTCCTAGACTGGTTACCTAGCCATGGTTAAGGAGTCCAGTCTGCCCTGCTGTTTACCCATAGCTGGATGTAGAATTTGATTCATACCTTTCCTAAGGGTATTAGCACTATATGAAATGCCAACAGCTTCATCCAGGAATTGAACTCCCGTTGACGAGTTCATTTCCTACGACTCTAACCATTAGACCATAATAAAAAAAATCATATAGAAATGTAATACTTACATTTACTATCCAGTTAAGAGTAAGTTCCAGCCATTTGATTCATTTTTTTTTTTTTTTTTACTGTACAATTACATTTAAGTCTCAAAAATGATATATCAGTAATGAGCCATAAGTTACCATCTTCTTGTTGGTTGGGGTAGGGAAAGACCAAAGAAATATAAAGGGTGGGTAAAATGTAGTGAGTAGAAGATGGTGTTTTTAAGTTTAAATGTTTAGTAAAAAATGAAGCAAATGACTGAGACTTACTCTTATCTGGAGGGTGAATAGAAGTTTCTGTTTAATTCTACATTACTGCAGACATTTCAAAAGTATCTTATTCCTGGACAAATTTTTTAAAGTAATATTTACTAAAGTAATATTTATATATAATATAATATTTATCTATTTATCTAAATTTTTATTTATTTATATTTCATATATTACATGTACTTAAGTATTATTTATATACATACATACATATATA
Source organism: Doryteuthis pealeii (assembly GCA_023376005.1). Classification (NCBI taxonomy): domain Eukaryota; kingdom Metazoa; phylum Mollusca; class Cephalopoda; order Myopsida; family Loliginidae; genus Doryteuthis; species Doryteuthis pealeii. The sequence goes on from CM042153.1 coordinate 70,722,238, forward strand.
TATGTGTGTGTGTGTGTGTGTGTGTATGTGTGGCTGTGTGTGTATGCAAAAGGGATGACTTACCAGTAAAAATATTGGGTTGGTCTCTATATTTGGTTGATATAAGTGTTACTCAGATAAGTTAGCATATATATATATATATATATATATATATATATATATATATATATGAAGTAGTCAAACAATGTGTTTGAAATGGCAAAGGCCGACAATTTGTGGGAGATTATGTGCTTAATTAAAGTCATACCTAATTTTGATAAGTAATTAATTAATTATAATTAAATGAATTAGGCGTGCATATCGGTTTAAATGTAAAGCGTAAACAAATCGCCTATTAGGCCTCATCAGCAGAGCTGTAGACAAGGCAGTGCTTTGTGCGTGATTCAAACATATATATATATATATATATATATATATATATATTCTCAGAAATAAACTTATTTATCCTCAGAAATTCGAAATATTACAAAAAGTAATATTATATATATATATATATATATATATATATATATATATATATATGTATGTATGTGTGTGTGTGTGTGTTTGTGTGTGCATACAGTGTTGAACAAGATGGACATTTCATAGCTGATGAGTTTCTTTTCTAGTTTTCTGGCCAGCTTCTTAATATAGGGGTTGTTTAACAACCTTCCATTTATATTAGACTGGCTACCCAGCATCGCGAGGGTAAAGGTGGAGGTAAAAAAAAAAGTTGTATTGATTTGTTTGCTTTTGAGATTTACAAATGCTAGACATTTTTAAGTAGAATTTCAATGCTATTTCTATGTATATTTTAATTTTTAGATATCTTTGAATATAAATCAAATCTCCATAATTTTTGCACAAAAATCAAGGACCGATGATATTTAATGTGTATATATATCTACTTAGTTGTTAATTGTTTTATTTTCATAATTTCATCCAGACATTACATACATACATACATACATACATACCACACACACCAACTGCCCTTTATGTATGTATAGATTTAACAGTCCTCACAGATCACAGGGTGAAGATTAAAGAAAACAAAAAGGATAAACAAATACCTGGACCTTGCTAGAGAATTGAAAAAACTGTGAAATTTAAGATTGAAAGTAATACTAATTGTAATAGTAAGGGATATATTCTTGAAGTTGGTAGTTGGTATATTAACGCACTAGTACTGGGTACATTGAATAGTAATCTGTCTCCAAGTAGTCATGGTGTCATCTAGCGAGTAAAATTAGCTTGTAAGCATAAGGTACTTGGACCAACACAGTGTCGACTATTTATACATGACACTGTCCAATCAGATTATAGTGAGGAGGTACCAAGGTATTTACATATTCATTATATCAGTTGGGGAATTGGAAATCAGAGGAATTATCAAGACCATACAGACAACAGTATTTTTAAGCTCAGCTAAAATACTTAGAAGAAGCCTGGAGACCTGAAGAGACTTGTTGTCACTCAGACTCCAGGGAAATACCACCAGCTAATGCTGGTATAAAAACTTTCATAATAATAATAATAATAAGCTTAAGGTAATAGATACTTGGGCAGTCTACTTCTTAGACTGGATTAGAGCTCAGGAACCTGGAGCACAAAATGAGAAAATTGGTGATTATGAAAGGAGGCTTTACACATGAGAAGCGATGACCACATGTTATGAGAAAAGAAGGAGTAAGAGGACTTAACAACATTTAGGATTGTATTGATGTAACAATTCGGGAACTTGGAGAATATGCAAAGCGGAATAAAGAGAGACTAACCACTGCAGGCAAAACATGCAGCAAAATTAACACAAGGACAAACACAATAACAGGAATGATAAAATCCTAGGAAACAAAAATGCAAGAAGAACAACTACATGGACTTTTAGAAGACAAACTAAAGAAATAGTGCATGAGATGGCATGAACATGGCTGTGCAGAGGAAACTTAAAGAGAGAAACCAAATCCCTCTTGATTGCATCTCAGAACATTGCAATGATAATTAACTATATAAAAGCTAGAATAGATAAGTCTCAGAAGGGTTAAATCCTACTTAACGGACATAAATTCCACCATCATATGTCACCGCGTCGAAAGAAATAAAAATACTAAAAATCAAGGAATTAACCGAATTTAATGAAATTTTCAGTGTTGATACATTAATGAATAAAAGATATAATGCACCAATTATTTTATTCAAAAACTTTTATATTTTTTCAGGTCAGTTAACTTTGAACCACGTATGTTTGTGAACCTGTGTTACGCCTCAAAGATACGTGGTTCAAAGTTAACTGACCTGAAAAAATGTAAGAGTTTTCAAATAAAATAACTGGTGCATTATATCTTTTATTCATTAATATATCAACACTGAAAATCTAATTAAATTCGGTTAATTCCTTGACTTTTGGGGTTTTTTTTCTTTTGGCGGGGTGACATACGATGGTGGAATTTATGTCCGTTAAGTAGGATTTAATCCTCAGAAGAATAGCAAGTGTAATCTATGCGGAAAGAGAGAAAGAGATAAAAAAAACAATCAACCACATTATAAATGAATACAGCAAACTGGCCCAAAAGGAGTTCAAGAACAAGCATGATTGGGTGGGAATACTGGAAAATGTGCAAATGACTGAATCTTTAGTATACAAATGAAGGGTATATGCTCAGACCAGAACTAAGAGCTAGTATTAATTAACAAGAAGAAGATAATGTGTCATCTCATGGATTTTGCCTTCCTGGCAGACCACAGGATGAAAATGAAAAAAAAGTGAAACTATAGACAAATACTTGGACCTTGCCAGAAAGCTAAAAATAAACAAAAACTATGGAACATGAAAATAAAGGTTGTTTTAATTGTAATTGGGGCCCTTGAAATGGTTCCCAATGGTTTGTAAAAGAGTCTGAAAGAATTGGAAATCCGAAGAAGAATCAAGACCATCCAAACTACAGCACTGTTAAGATCAGCTAGAATACTCAGAAGCATCCTGAAGCCCAGAGGAGACTTGCTGTCACTCAGCTTCCAGTGAACCACCAGCTTAGGTGGGTATGAAAAACCACATAATGATAATAATAATAATAATAAGAAGTAGGTGAAAATTCAAAGAATTATTCACACAATTAAACTCATTATTTTGTTGTTTGAAAGCATTAAAAGTAAACCACCACCCAAGTTTTTTATCGAAAAGTAAATGTAAATAATTTACCCCCCCTCTTTAAAATATCTTTTTAAAACAAATTTTTAAATAAATACGACCGAGTTTCAAAAATAAAAACAATCAATCAATTTTTAAACAGATACAAATAAAAAATAAAAATATTTAGATATTCTTTTTATTTTAATTTAAAAACATGTCACATAATATTTGATTAAAAAAAATATCTTTTTTTTTTTTTTGGTATCTCCATTTTATTTTAATTTTAAAAAATTGTTGTGTATTTTTAAATAAATTCAACCAAGTAGTAGCATGGGTTTGATTTTAAGCAGGCACCGCTTAGCATTTTTTAGGGCAGGAGGCCAGGACGCATTTATGCGATAATACCCTAATTTTTTTTCTTTCTGGTTGGTTGGTTGGTAGGTAGGATTTTACAGTATTTCAACCCTTGTTGGGGTATTTTATGCGGAAGACATTTTGTTTAATTATTCTTGATGGGTATTCAAAAGTTTTTATTCAACACAATTTTTCTAAACTCATTTTTTCTATTTGACCCATAGATGGGACGCTGACAGGTACTACCAAAATCCTTTTCCTTCTGGTTTTCTTAAAGTATAGTATAAAACTTTGTGTTGCATAGGACCAAATTCGAGTTGTAGTAGTAGTCGTTTGTAGAAACAACATACGCAAGTCATATAGTCACAAGGGCGCTGTTTATTTCTTTCTAGGCTCGTGGGTTCTTTTTCAGAGAAAGAGAGAGAGAGAGTAAGGTCAAATTATTATATCATAAGTCATAATGCGAAACTCATATGAGGAACCCGGGAAGCCTCGTCTGCCTCTCACGAAGGTCCAGCCGAAAAAGGACAATTTTTCTCTTCTTCCATTTCATCCTGGGATGGGAGGGTCACCCACTTCCGGTCAAAACTTGGAACTTCCATTTTTATTTTTAAATCTAGTTCTAGGGTCATTCATTGGTCACTTGCTGGCCCCACCTGTTGAGTTTTTACCCTTCCAAACTTTAACCTTTGTTCTTATTTCTTTTTCTTCTCTTTCTCCAGAAATCCAATTACCATTTTCTTTTCAATCCCCAAATTCCCCATAGACCATAATAATTACGCTACATTTGTTCTTGTCTTTTTCTTCATCAAGAAAAAATGGTATGGAAAATAAAGCAAAAATGTTTTTTTGCTTGTTTTTTTCTTTTTTACAAGGAATTGTTCTCTGATCTTTTCACATGATTTTATTTCAAAATTAAGTTTTGTGAAGAAATCTGAGAACAGTTCCATGTAAAAAAAAAAAGAAAAAAATTTTTTTTTACTTTTATACTTTTCACTATGAGGGAAAAGACCAAAACAGGTGTCTCCATACAAAGGTGTATATTACACCTGAAGAAGGCCGAAGAATGTACCAGTCAAAATGTCATGTAAACAATAAAGACAGAAGTTCTGACTGAATTTTATAAATGTTAATGACCCTTCTCAAAACTATAGACAGTGTACCAAATATTTAACGTCTTTGTTTTCGGATGACAAAAACTAAGGGTTCATTTTACTACATCAATTACATTGTAGAATGAACCCCTACCTAAGATGTCATCGTCAGGTCATGCTGAGAGAACAAGTATGAATGACTCTCTCTCTCTCTCTCTCTCTCTCTCTCTCTCTCTGCTTCTTAAGCATCACCCCCCCAAAAAAAAATGATGATCAATTAAGAAAAAAGGAAGGAAAATGATAAAAGAAATGACGATAATGATAAGACAAGAATGATAATCCACCGAGAACTGTGCAAACAACTGGGATTGGATTATGCGAGCAAGAATATCTCTCTCTCTCTCTCTCTCTCTCTCTCTCTCTCTCTCTCTCTCCAACCATCCCCTGGGAGGTTCTCCATACAGCATCCAGTATACACAAAGAGCTGATTGATGTAGTGTTTGGCTGGTTGGCCTACACTGGCATGTCCATGTGTAGGTGTCCACAGGAGAACACTTTGCTTCTTTAGCAGTGTTTAGCGTGCCTTATTTGTCTTACTCAGATGGTTTGTGTGATAGGGGGCAAGTGGCCATACAGCTGTTTTCTTTTGGGGCACTGCTTCCAGGATTTGTTCAAGAGAGCGCACAGCATCCTTATGTAGGTCCCGTCTATCTTTTTCTCTAAGCACCTCGTTAGAGTCCAAGTAGTGTAGCCATATAGTAGCACTAACACGGCTAGAGCTTGGAAGAATTTTTGCTTTATCCCATCAGAAAGATCGGATTTCCATATAATCAATAATCTGTCTATAGCTATCCATGCCTTTCCCATGCATATATTGACATTGCTTTGTGTAGATGAGATATTACTACCTAGGTATGTGAACTGATCTACTAATTTGAGAGGCTTAACATTAAGTGTGGTGATGCCTCCATCTTATTTAAGATATTTGAACTCAATTTTATCTGTGTTCCCATAGAGTCCAATGCCTTTTGCTACCTTCTCTAAGCTATGCAGTTGTGGTTCAGCCTTTGCAGGTGTATTTGGGGATGGACAGAAAGAAATAGAAGGTGGGAGACAGATCCCAGCTAAAAATCAGTCTGAGCCAGATCTCCTTAGACAGTCCTAGTAAATCTTTCCAGGCATAACTCTTGGAACAATTCTTGGAAGTTTGGGCCCAAAATGGTGGAGCCTTAGTTGTATGGAAAGGTGGACATTTAGCTAATTATTATAGGATTACATTTAATGATAATGAAATTTATTGTGTACAGTGCTCAGGTGGCTCAGGTGCATCACAACTCATCAAAGTCTCATGTCAAGTACATAGAATAATGTATTAGTGTCAGGAACATGAATAACGTACAGTAATAATATACATGTATGTCTACAGTGCTCAGGTGCACCACAACTCATCAAAGTCTCATGTCTAGTACATAGAATAATGTATTAGTGTCAGGAACATGAATAGTGTACAGTAATAATATACATGTATGTGTGCACGTGTGTGCATATGTGTGTGGAGGAGGGTATCAGGTATAGTGTTGGCAGATTACAGGAAGCATGAAGGCTTTGAAAGATGCAGTGTTTCGGCAGCCTACAATGGATGCAGGCAGTTTATTCCATGCCTCAGCAACTCTGAGCGTGAAAAAATGTTTCAGAAAGTCATGTGAGCTATGCTGTTTTTAATATATGTAATGATTATCATTGTGGGAAATAGAATTGGTGACCTGGATGAGCCTGTTTGCATTTCACTTTGTGCTAATGTCCTTGAGAATGGCATGAATCCCCCCCCCCCCAGCTATAGGTAAATAGTAGAGAATTTTGTTGGGAGGCAACTGGTCTAGGAGAAGAAAAACTTTTAATTCAAACCAGTTGTAGAAAGTAAAGCAAAGTTGGTGGAGTGGCCTATTGTCAATATCAGCTGAATAGCGAGGGAGTCTATCCTCTTTTTGTTAGTGCTAAACCAGGGAGATTATTTTCTGCTGAGGTGGAACTGCCGTCAGACTATACTTAAAAAATTGACTGTGTCACATCCTGCTTGTGGTTGGGCAAATATATACCATTAACATATGAAATTTCTATGCAAATACCACAATTATTATTGATCAGAAGTAGTAGTTATTTCATAATATAACAGGTGCATTTTTGGAAAGATTACTTTTAGTTTTTGAATCTCATGTCTGGAAAAAAAAAAGGACCATTCATTTTAAGAAGGGTATTATCCTCATTCCCCACTTGTACAAGGTCAGGCACAAGGCCCTATTAACGTGGGACCACCTACAAGCTGAGACTCAGTGGTGGTGGGTTTAAAAATTGCGTCTATCCCCTCGGCATTCCCCCTCAAGGTGGGCACCTCAGGCACTGGGCAATAAACCCAGCCCTACCCTTTTAAATCAAGCGGACAGGTGTTGCCTGGGGCGATGGCCGCCTGGGATTGATGCTCATGATTTTAACCCGGGGCAGACGAGCCGCACCCGACCCCAAAGGGTCTCATTTTAAGAAGATTCATTAATATTTCACTTTTTTGTTTGGCAAATGAATTTCTCATTTATATCTATACATTAATACTCGTGTTCCTTAAAATTACAACCATTATCATCTTGCGACACCCTCTGGTTAAAAATGAGACCATCCAAATTGTCTCAGAGAAAATGCAAAAATGTAAATCCTGATTGTCTGGTGTTGCTTATCTGCTGAATTCTTATTTCTTATGAGTGTCGTCACCTCAGCTAAATGATGGAGCATTCTGTTTTAATTATAAAGAAAGAAAGGGAAGTAAATGGAATAATAAGAAAGAAAGAATGAAAGAATGAAAGAAAAAAGAAAGAGAGTAGGGGAAAGATAGAGAGAGGAGGTGAGCGCATGGAAATGATAACTCTAATCTGTTTCAATCGAACATAATGAAAAGATGAAAAGAAGGAAAGAAAGAAAAAAAGAGTGAGTGAGTTAAATCAAGATTATTACACTTTTTATGTATTCAACTATTTTGCAATAGTTCTTAAGTTAACATATCAAACATTGTTTTATTCTTTCTGTGTAGCATGTCCTTTTTCTTCCCTTTCTTTCTTTATAATTAAAACAGAATGGTTTAATATTTAGCTGAGGTGATGACACTCATAAGAAATAAGAATTCAGCAGATAAGTAACACCAGATAATCAGGATTTACATTTTTTCATTTCATCTTGGATGATTTGGTCGGTCTCCTTTTTAACCAGATGGTGTTGCAAGATTACAATGATCATATACACATATGAGTATTATTATATAACAAAGATGATAGTGTGTACATCAATAGCGGTTAGCCTGTTTATTTCATATAAGATACTTAATAACATGATGACATTGTATAAAGACATACTCTGATTAACAAAAGTTCTCCTATGGGGTAGGATGAGGTTTGGGTGTTTTAAGGTTTAAATGTAGCTGGAAATTCTGGTTGTGTGTTCTTAGGTTTTTTTGCTCGGTACCCCATCTCATTTGGTGGTCGCACTGAAAAGGAAGGAATTTAAGGAACGAAAAGAAAGAGACAAAGGCAGGAGGTAGTTTCAAGACTAAGGCTTTATTGACCGAGTCTTAGTGCCCCTGTCCGAGGAAGCAACTACACTCAGTTAAGGCCTGAACTCGAAATGACCGAGAGATTCTTTTGGGGGTCGGGGGACAGTCCTTTTTGTTGGACATGCGTGGAGAGTTCTTACGGTAAAGGCCTATGGGAGTTTTTTATTTTTTATTTTTATTTTATTTTAGTTTTATTTAATCTTATTTCTATTTAATCCCCACACTCCATCACTTGAAGGTATTTCTAAGCAATCCTGTAGCAGGTGACATATTATATAGGAAAGGATAAAAGGAAGGGAAGGAGAAATTAAGGAAGAATGAAAGAGAAGGAAAAATTAAGAAGGAAGGAAAGGAAGGAAAGAATAATGAAGGGAAGGTAAGAATAAGGGAAGGAAGGAAAGAATAAGGAAGAATAAGGGAAGGAAAAATTAAGGAAGGAGAAAGGGAAGGAAAAATTAAGGAAGGAGAAAGGTAAGAAATGGTTATTAACTGTCCAGGTGTCTCGCTTAAACTGGCCAAATTCATCAGCTGGCTAAAGAGAGTTCATCTCTAACTCCTCTGTCCACTGACATAGGAGAGTTCTTGTTTAAGATCCCTAAGGCATGATGAACTGATAAAATCCATGGCGTAGCTTTTATCCCATTTGGGATTTTAAAAATTGCAATTGCATAAAAACTGACAGTTTCCAAACTCTGTTGACTTTGTCTATGTTACTCTAACTTAGATATACATGCTCTATTAATGATATTGAGCACTCTTTATTCATAAATGTAGCAAACTATATTATCAATATCAATATCAACTTATATATACTAGACAAAACATGACTTGTTGGGTTACCCATTCAGCTCTGGATAGATAATTGAGATTAGGGAAAAGGGAGTTAGCAAAGCAAATAAAATATTTAAAAATAAATAAATACACCAGACGAAACCTTAAAATCATTTTGGAATGTTTGACCTCATTTAAGCTATGGGTTGCTGGTTGTGAAATTTAACATAGAAATACATTTCAAATTATCTCGGCTCTCTCTCTCTCTCTCTCTCTCTCTCTCCTCTCTCTCTCTCTCTCTCTCTCTCTCTCTCTCTCTCTCTCTCTCCAGAGAAACTAACATTATAAAATGAGGAGGTAGTCAAGAGATATATAGAGGGGAAGAGTGTGATAGACAGAGAGTAAAGTAAGAGATTGGTCGTTTTTTGACATAATTGCAAATTACAACTAATTAGAACCAATTAAAACAGAATTTTTTTCTAACATAATTCAATGCTAAAAGTAAAGAATAATTTAGTATAATTTTTGTATCATTAAACCAAACAGTAAAAAAACCTTTAGGAAGCAAAAGTTGATTAACTCAGCTTTAGTATAATATATATATATATATATATATATATATATTCATTATATTCTATACATTACTGGCAGATTATTACCGTTGGTTTCAAAGCAACATATGCCTTTCATCAGATAAATCACCTTGGAAGTGACATCTAAATAAATATCCATTATAAACCGCATATAAAATATAAAGGCATATGTTACTTTGAAATCGATGGTAATAATCTGCCAGAGTATGTATAGTATATAATGAATACAGCTCTTACAATTGTAATCGAGCACTATATTTTCCTTCTTCCAATTTAAAAATAAATCACATCATATATATAATATATATATATATATATATATATATATATATATAACATCATGAATGCATGAGAGATGACATATGGATGAATAAAGCAAGAACACCTAAACCCTAAACATAATAGATATTCATTTGTATGTCATTTCCAAGGCGATTTGTCTGATGAGAAGTATCTAATGTTATGAAACCAACAGTAACAAAAACCTATTGAATGTATAAATCATAATTATATGAAGAAAAGTAGACAAACACGGGATATTGTACTAGGTGGATTCTTATTTTTTATTATAGGTATATAATAACGTTTCAGTCTATCAGACCTTCTTCAGGACAAGGACTGAGTTCTTGTATTGCAATACAAGAACTAAGTCCATGTCCTGAAAAAGGCCTGATAGACCAAAACATTATAATGTCGACATCACTACCTATAATATACATCCACCCAGTACAATATCCCGTGTTTGTCTATTTTTCTGCACATGTTGGATTGATTTCCTCTTTTTACTCCCATATATATATATATATATATATATATATATATATATGTGGTGTGTGTGTGTTGTGTGTGTGTGTGTGTATTTTGGATTAATGATGGGATACATTTGTATATTTTTTCTTTTAACACCACTGTTATGGTATATTGTGTGTATGCAATATTGAATGTTCTTTTATACACAAATAAGTCAATATTTCCTTCTGTTGTGTTAAGTGTTAGTATATCATGGATATACTAATACTAATATTCGTCCTTGGTGACTGGAGACTATTTCCCCACCGCTAATTGGTCCATTAAAAGTAATCAAAAATTAGAAAACACCCGTAGTTTCTTCTTAGTTTTAATTAGGCCCAGCAATTTGGTTGTAAGTGATTTCAAACATTTGAACAATATTACATTCATTGGAGCCAAACATATGTTCTCTTGGAGATAAATGAAAAATAAGAGAAAAAAAATCTTTGTACACAGTTGTTGTTTTGTTTGCTACAACATAGCAAGACTTGGTTAAGAAATATGAGGGTTTATCTTTTAAGCTTAAGTATATATATATATATATATATATAGTATGAACAAAATTAATAAG
>CM042153.1:70738110-70750807 GCA_023376005.1 Doryteuthis pealeii
AAGTGAGATAAGCTGATGGTAACTATTCTGTCCAAGTTGTAGTAACCGCATTCGATATGTGTAGTTAAACTCTTTCAAGCAAAGAAGAACGAAAAACCATAGGTAGAGAAATTCAGGTCTTTATTCCTATACACGAAAGTCTAAAAAACTGGTCCTCGAACGACTAACCTGAGGAAAGGCGAAATGTACGTCTTCACAAGATGCGTGGTGATTTGAAAAGAGTGAAAGGCCCGCCTTACACTGGTAAGCGGATTTCAGACGGTGCATTAGGAAAAAGGGTTCCAGAGTGGACAGGGGCTGCAGAGGGGAATAATTTAAGGTAAAGGACGTAACTTAGGGTTAATGGGGAACAACTTCTGCAAGAAAATTCTATCTAGGGGTACCATTATACAATTCAGTTTCTCCCTTGAGGTTTCCTTTTCTTAGCCATGTCCATTATTATCATTATTATTATTATTATTATAATTATTATTATTATAATTATTATTATTATACACACAATCATCAGGTAGAAATAGGATTGAAATTGGCTAATCAACTATATTTATAGTTTGAATAAATTTGTCACAAGATCTGTTGATTTGTTCACATGACATGCACACAAAAATGAATTATAATTTATTGATTTTAGAAGTCTGAACAGTCCAAATACAGGAAAATGTACTTTGAGATCAATCAGGTGGTAAGTGACATAGCAAAGATTTCTTAATATGTCTACACTTAGAAATCGACTCACTTTTTTGTTTAATAATTAATTTAATTTTGGAATATTCCAGAATACATCATTTTTTCTTCCAGACATTATCTGCAATTATTATAACCTCGTTTATATAATTGGGCTCTTTTTAAAATATAAATTTTGATATGGAAGATTTAAATGTTTCATCCTTTATCTGGTGTATGTTTTTAGATAATGTGGTATTTTTGGCATATTTTCTGTTGGCAAAGCTGAGGTTATGGTTATACTATTCATTTTAGTTGCACCAATGTATATCCTTTCAATACTTTTTATTCAGTAAGCAATATATATATATATATATATATATATATGTGTGTGTGTGTAGTTGAGAATAGAGGAAAGTGTGGATAAAACAGCATAAATTCGATTGATATTTCGCCTTATATTGAATGAAGCTTCGTCAGAGCTTTAAAAAATAATTAAAGCTCTGATGAAGCTTCATTCAATATGAGGCAAAATATCAATTGAATTTATGCTGTTTGTGCTATTTTATCCACACTTTCCTCTATTCTCAACAACATTTTGTCAGATTTAGTCAAATTCTCCACCCTCACACACACACACATATATATATATATATATATATATATATATATATATATATAGCTTACAAGATAAGAAATTATTCTATACAAAATTAAAAATATCTTTATTAAGTTTAGTGTATTATTTCATTTGTATCACACTACACTTTAGGGAGATTCAATGGGTTGGGATATGGCAGGATTTTTTAAATTTTAGTTATGCATCTGTATCAACTAACATACCCATCTCTTTCCTTTCTCTCTTTATATTTTATTATATATATATATATATATATATATATATAAGTTAAAATAAAGGAAATGAATCCGACAATATGTGTATGAAAAGGTGGAATGAAAACATCACACAATGCTGTTAAAGAGAAAACAATTTATAATATAATCATAGCTGATACTGATCAATATTTCGATTTTACAAAAATCATCATCAGAGCTCATTCACTCCGTGGTTGTTTGGGTCGGAGAAGAATGTCAAATCAGTTCACAAACAAAAAAAACCTAATTCTGCAAAAAAGAACGAAAGTTGTTACATTATTCACCAATGTGGGCATTCGCGCCATATATATGTTGGTCATGTCGATATGTATACCTTTTTGTCGGTAAACTATCCAAATGTAGCGGATTTTGAGATGTTGGCAACAAGACGACATTGGTAAATAATGTAACAACTTTCGTTCTTTTTTGCAGAATTAGGGTTTTTTTGTTTGTGAACTGATTTGACATTCTTCTCCGACCCAAACAACCACGGAGTGAATGAGCTCTGATGATGATTTTTGTAAAATCGAAATATTGATCAGTATCAGCTATGATTATATTATAAATTGTTTTCTTCTTTAACAATATTGTGTGATGTTTTCATTCCACCTTTTCATACATATATATATATATATATAAATGAATATATGAGTATCTTAGTTCAGATATAAATTTAGATTTATTTCAGCACTTATTTAGCCTCTTTCAATCTGATTTTGAAAATATTGAAGATTTCATATCACGTGAGACAGAAAAATCATATCAACAAGACTGGATATGAAATCTTCAAAATTTAAAAATTCAGACTGAAAGAAGCAACAGGTACTAAATTAAATTTAAATTTATATCTGAACTAAGGTACTCTTTTATCAATTTATTTATAATACCCTGTATATGTAAAATATATATGCAAATCATTATATGTACATTTGAGTTCTCAATTTTGGTTGAATCCTATCAAGGAAACACTTGATACCATCCTGCTATATCTATATATCTATCTATCTATATATATATATATATATATATATATATATATATATATATAAGATTTTTTGGATGTGTTTTTTTTTAGAAGCATTGTTGAATAAAGTATATATTATTATTTATATTTTTTATTATTTATATTTTTGCTTGAAGGCAACTACAATATGTATATATCACATAAAATTTGATAATTATAGAAGATAATAATGACAAGTGAATTTCAGTAAAGAATTATTTGGTGTGTAGAACATCGTACAGTTGAAACAGTCTGTACGATGTTCTACACACCGAATAATTCTTTACCGAAATTCACTTGTCATTATTATCTTCTATAATTATCGAATTTTATGCGATATATACATATTGTAGTTGCCTTCAAGCAAAAATATAAATAATAATATATATATATATATATAATATATATATATATATATATATATATATATGTGTGTGTGATGTTGTTAGTGGGTCCATGTATGCTTCTTTATGTGATGGATGTTGGGAAACTTTTGGGTTCGTAATGGGAGCTTGGACAAATATAAGGTAAAGAATAATACCCAAAATTCAAAGAGATGAATGTTGTGTTGTTTTTAATCTTATTTATTAATCTTAATATTTCACCTTTTGTCAAAGGGTTTTGTAGAATTAATTTTTTTATCTTTAAGATTAAACAGTCATTTGATTTTTATATATAACATCTAAGTTTGTGCTAACTTGCTAGTTTTGTACATTAATTCAGCATCAATTTTAAAAGTGATTTAAACCATTGTTTGTCTATCTGACAGTCTGTTCAGATCTATATATCTATCTATCTAATCTAGTTCCTATCTATCTACCTATCTATCTATCTATCTAACCTAGTTCCTATCTATCTATCAATCTATCTAATCTAGTTCCTATCTATCTATCTATCTAACAGAGTTCCTATCTATCTATCTATCTATCCCAGTTCCTATCTATCTATCTAACCCAGTTTCTATCTATCTATCTATCTATCTAACCCAGTTCCTATCTATCTATCCCAGTTTCTATCTATTTATCTATCTATCCATCTAACCCAGTTCCTATCTATCTATCCCAGTTTCTATCTATTTATCTATCTATCCATCTAACCCAGTTCCTATCTATCTATCTATCTACCTATCCCAGTTCCTATCTATCTATCTATCTGTCTATCTATCTATCTATATATATATATATATATATATATATTTATATATATATATATATATATATATATTATATATAAAAAGATAATTTCTAGCCATATATCAGACTTCGTCTTTCTATCATAAGCAATTTCATGAGTTGTTCAAATTTTCAATCTCATTCGTTTGTTGATTTTGTTTTTACCACAATCTTTCAATTTTTTTTCAGGTGTATAATCAAAAAAAAAAAGAGAAGAAATTAGTGAAAGGGGGTAATTTTTTTCAGGATTGGGTAGAGAGCAGTAGTATTCACCAGTAAAAATGTTGCAAATTCTTTTTGGAATGAGAGTGACTCTTTTCAAAATTACTGACAGTATCATGGGAAATATCATAAAGTCTACTTATAAAACAAGAACTGTTATGCTCTCTCTGTGTCTGTCTGTCTGTCTGTCTGTCTGTCTCTCTCTCTCTCTATCTATCTATCTATCTATCTATATCAAAGATAAACCTAATGAGTCGGATAAACCTACTAAAAGTTTCGCTAAGCGCTCTTCAGGGCTAAGATCTGAGTCGGATTTTAGCCCTGAAGAGCACTTAGTGAAATTTTTAGTAGGTTTATCTGACTCATTAGGTTTATCTTTATTATTGGCTCTACTTAGGTATTGAGCACTTTTTACTTATTAGCTTTAGTTTCTTGGTGGTTTTGTATGAATATATATCTTATACATATATATATATAAATTGTTTCTTCTTTTGGCCAAATATTGTACCAGTAGATTATTTTTGGTTGGTACGATTATCTTGGTCTTTTCTTTTTTCCAAAATTTTTTCCCCCAGGTGATATTTGGTAGTATATTTTTACAATCAAACTATTTGCTGGGTTTTTTCTCACCGCGAGGATTTACCAACAAGTTTGGTATATTATATATCTATCTATATCTATATCTCTCTCTCTCTCTCTCTCTATATTATATATATATATATATATATATATATACATATATATATAAGGTAAAATATCAGGAATGAAAGAACAAATCTCTGACAAAATGTGTAGTATATTTCGCTGGAGTATTGAATTTGGTGTCTTCAGCTTTTATTGAATTATCAGGATCATACAAGTCTAAAGTCATAAAAGGTTCCTGGGAGTCAATACTCAGCGAAATTGCTACCATTTTTGGTCTGAGTTTTGTTACTTATCGATTCTCATAGTTTTTAATTTTACCTCATTCTGTCGGATTCATTCCAACACCCTTTTCCTCATATATATATATATATATTAGTATTGATAATATAGTTGGGTATATTTGTAAGTAAATATTCTCAATATTGTTGATAGAGTATATATATATCTAGTTAGGGTAGCATAGACATGAAGTCAATGGCACTTAGTTACTGATAGTTTCTCACTTATGCAAATGTCTTGATTTAAGAATTACATAGGCAAGAAACTATCAATTAACCAAGTGGCATTGAATTTCATGTGTACACTGCCCAGTTAATATATATATATACATATATATATATATATATATATATATATAAAATGTTGTTCTCGTCAACGGGAGAAAATGTAATATTTTATAAAAAAAGAAGGTCCGCAAAATGTATCATTCTCAGAAAAAATGTTTATTCTTTTTATTTCTCATACGCAACACGTGTTTCAGATATTCTGGTATCTTCTTCCAGGCTTTGATCAATACTTATATTGATATACATATATATATATATATACACATATACACATATATATATACATAGGTTGTGCGTGTTTTGTAATTTTTCTGTTATGGTTGTTTAATAATGGTTGAACGCTACGTTATTCTTTCAATTATTGCGTGCGATTTGCGTGTGACCTGCATGTGACACTGCGCGCAAAAAATTGAGAAAAAAAATGATGATGTAACGCTCCACAATCTTTGTGGCAGTAATATTAATGATTTATTCAAAAATATTTCAGTTGACCGCTTTTATCTTAAAATTCATAAGGTTACATTTTTTGCAAATTGCACGGAAAATAGGATAGACAAGATTAGACAGAAAAAAATTTGAATTACTTCTCAATATAACTTTACAAATTTCTATTTCTCAATATAATTAACAAAGGTAAGACATTTTACCCTCTCCAATATTATATGATAATTAATTCAAGTGCTTCCGATAAAGAGTCCCATAGAATGTGAAAAGGGTTTTTCTCTTTAATGACCTCTCTCAAAAGTTATATATGTTATTATTTCAATTGGGGAAGACCCCCTCCCAGGAAATATCTTTTTCAATTATCATTTTATTCCATTCATTTTTATTAATAGTTGTCATTTTTGCATTAATCTTAACTATATATATATAATATATTTATATTTATATATATATATATTAAATAACAAAAGACTTAAGATCCCTGCATTATAGACTATTTCAGGGGCTTAGACAAAATGTCTAATTCTCCCGACTCATCAGATGCAAAATCTGCATTCTGATGAGTCGGAGAATTAGACATTTTTTGTCTAAGCTCCCTGAAATAGTCTATAATGCAGGATCTCTAAGTCTTTTGTTATTTATTTAAATATAATTTGCTCTGTGACTCTAACAATAAGAGCACACATTGAGCTCTCAAACTGCGACAGGTTGTTTAAAAAAAAACCTAATGTCGTAAGGAAGATTTCCTTCTCTGGACTTTTGGATTATATATATATATATATATAGATGTGAGGATTTCAAAACTTGGTAGTAAGGGATGATTCTATATGTGTACTCTAAGACACACTGTATTATTATTGTATAATCTAGTATGTTATAACTACAGTGAATCTTTAAATCACTACAAAAGAAATAAATTTATTATGGAATAACAGTGTTGGTTTTTCCTTCATTTCAAAGTATATATATATATATATATAATAATATATTATAATATATATATACATATATAACTATATACTCATTCTACTCTTTCTCAGCACTAATATTGTTACTGATATATTGAATATCAACTAAAGATTGACTGTGATAAAAATTAAATTATATATATATATGGGGAGGTATATATATATATATATATTATATATATATATATATATATATATATATCATTAAGAGTGCTGATGGTACTGAGATCAAAAAGAGGAAGATACAATATGCAGATTGAAGTGACATTGATTCCTCTGTGAATCTGCCAGGTGCCTTGGGAATCTGAAATGTGAATTTGCAAAAAAGCTGGATATGTTAACCTTCTCAAATCCCATAATAACTTATAAAATCAAAAAACTTATAATCTTTCATTGCCACTCGTCCTCATGCTAATACATGTGTTGTTTATATATATTCACCTCTCCACCTGCACACATAAGCATACACTGACATGTATATATATAATATATATATATATATATATAGGGTTCATCCACAGACACGTTTTCGACTTATCAAGTCTCCTCAGTGTGGCTAGACATTTTGTAAGCTACCTACAGCCGGAATTGAAAATCCGATCGGTTGGGTGTCAGTCGGCACCGTAACCATTAGCCTGTCTTCAACTTACAAATGGGAAGGGGATTTTAACTGTTTAATACACACATCGCTTTGCGTGTAAAGCCGTCACAAAGTGCTCCATTCCTTAGAAGAGCGTTATATATATAGTATATTATATATTATATATATAGCGATTATATATATATATATATATATATATTATATAGCGATGTATATATATATATATTCCTATACAGTGGAACACTTCTGGTGGCTTTTACATATATAAAACACAATTTTATGTATTTATCAGTTAAAATCCTCAATTCCACGTCTGTAGGTGCTGAGGGCAATTGATTAAAGAAGTTTGACTGATCGGGTTTCCATCCTGGTTGGAGGTAGCCTGCTAATGTCCTAGCCACAGTGAAAAGACAGGATACGTCAAAACTAGTGTCTCTGTGATAACTATTTATATATTATGTATATATTAATAATATAGTTTGCCATATTTAATAGTAAAATGTGTTCATATCATTGATAGAACATAGATTAATGAAACAACACACACGTATATATATATATATATATATACACTATAATATATATACTATATATATATATGAAAAATGGAAAAGGAATTGAATCCTGTACCATTATGAGGAAAATGAGTACAGAAAAGAAATGTAACTGAGAGATAAAATAATATTTAATCGATATTCACATTAATCGATATCACTTACACATGTGTTCTCCGGTCAGTTTGTCCTGTGTGTGAAATATATTTCGCACAACATAGAAGAATCGACCTCAATCAGAGTGAACACATTTATTTGAATGAAAAAATTCCGTTGGGAAAACGTCTCCAAAAAATTACGTTGGGAAAACGGTTCCATAAAAATTCGTTGGAAGCGTTCCAAATTTTTTAAAATTCGATTTTCGAATATTTCCAAAAATCTCTGTTGTTTTTCCAAACGAATTTTTTCCTTGCAAAAACATGTTCACTCTGATGAAGGTGATTCTTCTTATGTGTGCCGAAATATTTTCACACACATAAAACTGACCGAAACACATGTGTAACGTGATATCGATTATGTATATCGATTAAATTCATTTGTATTCCATTACAGTTTCTCTTTCCTTACCTTCATTTTTCCTCTATATATATATATATATATTATATATATATATATATTATATATATTAAGGAGAAATGTAGACAAACACAGGATGTTGTAAAAATGGATGTTATTATTTTCCATAACATCTCCTGTTTGTCTACCTTTCTCCACATACTGTCAGATTATTTTTTCTTATTTCTCCCATATATATATATATATATATATATATATATATATATATATGACCATTTGAAAACAGTCAGCACACAGTACTAAGACACACACACACACACACACTCACACACATATGTGTATGCAAACATATTACATGTACATATATGTAATACACCACATTCCAAAAAACCTCCCCTCACATATATCATAAGAACATTTTTTTTTAAAATCAACTCAAAGAAGTTTTTTACTTGGAACAGATGGACTTGCTAACTTCTAACACACTTCTCTACCTGATTATGTGTGGCCTGTCAAACACTTAAAAAATTCTTTTAATTTTTTAATAATAATCTTTTAAAAAAAACTCTCTAGAAACATTTCTTCAAACAAGAAATTTTCTCCTGATGATGACCTAAGGTCAAAACTAGTGAGAATCATAAAAATATAAAAGAAATATTCCTGTTTGTCTTATCACTTTTTGTTCGTATATATATATATATATATATATATATAATATAAAGTATATATATATATATTATAGGGAAGGGTGCTGTAGATTTGAGATGACTTCTGTCCAACAATAATCACTAGATAACAAGTGATGACATGTAAATTCCTAAAAAAATAAATGATAGTAATAATAATATAAAGGTAATATTAATTGAAATAATTCTGCTCGTGGTATGCGATGAATGATGATGATGATGATGAATGATGATGATGATGATGATGATGTTTTTTTTTTTGTTTTTTTTTTTATTGTTTTTCTGAATGAAAGTAATGATGTTTTCTTTGTCATATTTCTGTTTCATTTTGTAAAAAAAAAATTGTCAAATTTATAAAGTTTATTCCATTTATTTAAAAAAAAAAAATGTCCTTATTTATTCCTACTGAATTGTGACGAATTCAATTTTGATTTATTTTAATGATATTTGTTCTTCAAGTTAAAATTTTAAAGAACATAATTTTAAAAAAAAAAGAAGATACAAAAGAAAAAATCAGTTTAAATCTAAGGGGAATAACTCTATCAACAAAACATTTGCCAGTAATGACGCCACTTGATTTTATTTGAACATTAAAACTTCAGTTGTAGATAATGATCTTTTTTTATAGTACATAACAATAAATCAGTCCCAAACTCAGTGTCTTTTACTTTTTTATGTGCCTCGTGTGCTTTTTTTGTTTTGTTGTTTTTGTTTTTAATACAATTGGGAGTAATAAAAAAAGGTAATCTGAACATTAGCTACATAAATGAGAGTAATCTCCCTGTTTGTTTTACTTTGAGAAAGCTTTGTTTTGGTTGGCCATTTTCATTTCCACTGGTAAATCTATACCTAAGTAAAGTAAGTAAAGTGTCGGGGTGGCCTAATATCGGTATCAGCCAATCAGCGAGGGAGTCTATCCCCCTTTTCACTAGCGCCAGACTCAAGGAGATTGTTTTTGCGTCTGAGGTGGAGCGCCACACCTACCATCACCTCCTTACTTTACTGCACAGATCCCTGTGCTACTCATACGCTGAGTTGGGCAGGGCCGGTATCGAACTAGCGCCACTTTTATGTTTCTAGCGAACGCTCTACCGACTGAGCTAATTTGTTTCGAATCAATCAATACAACTGCATGTTTTTAACATGAAAATATCATAAAATGGTGTTCTTAATTGTGCTTGCGCAATTATTTTGAAATGAACTTAATTGTTATTAAGCTTCCTCAAAGTGAAACGAACAAGGGGAGGTTACTTCTCATTTATGTAACTAATGTTCAGATTTACAAAAAAAAAAATTTTTCTTGACCTCCTACAGAGCCTTATTAACACAAGGCTTTGGGGGGATTTTTTTTTATTTTATGGGACCCAACGAGGATCAAACTCGCTTTTTACTAGAAATGGATCTATAGATTGCTGACACTTCTTACATCACAACAGGATGTCAACTGTGTTAGCGCTCATTGTGTAATGGTTATTGTGAAGAAATAGTAAAAAGTCGTCGGGGTGGCCTAAAGTCCGGTATCAGCACAATCGGCGAGGAGTCTATCCCCTTTTCACTAGCCGCTAGACGAAGGAGTATGTTTTTGCGTCTGGCGGGTGAGCGCCACACCTACCATCAGCTCCCTTACTTTACTGCACAGATCCTTGTGCTACTCCTATACTGAGGACTAGGAACCTTGTGGTTTCTAGCCAAAACGTCTATTCACTGAGCTAACCAGATACAGCAAACAAGTTAAAATCCTGGTTTGATTTGGTTTTCGGTTTATTTGTTTAATGGTATATCAACCTTCATGGGTTATTTAATGCCAAAGCAATTCTTGCTGAAGAATGGCCAGTGGTATATTTAACCCATCGCTGGGAGGTGGAGATGGGGATGTTCATACTCTTCCACAGATATTAGTCCAAAAGTGAACATAGTAGTGGTTGGTTGGTTTGGCTGGTGGTTGGATTTTACAGCATTGTCAACCCTGAGTTATTTTATGCTGTTTTATTTTAATTTATTCTTATGTGGGTATTATCTTTAAACATTATTTTTTAAATCTTTTTTTTAAATTTATTTAGCTCTATCTCACGCCCACCAAGATTCCGTCATTAAGCCAATTACACGACCACACCCATGACACACAGGTGGCCCCATGGGCGGATCTACCCTCTACAGAAGCACAGTTTGATTGTTCTACATCCCGACCAGGCAGAAGATCCTGACATGAGAAGCGAAATTATAGTTAACCGTATTTTGATGGCATATAGGAAGCACTTTTTTTTCCCAAAATTTTGCCTCAAAAAACTTGCCCTGCGTCTGTCATTATACACTCGTAGCATTCGAAGTTTGAGACCTCCCGTAGGCCTAGGCTAATCTTTCTCTATGATGCTTTCACTAACCCACTTACGCTCAGTACTTTTTAACATACCCTAGAACTTATTTTGCTGGTACTGTTATTTTCCTCGCTTGTGTAAATGCACAGCTAAGACTGTTTTCACAACATATATGCTTAACAATACACCTAAAAACTTTTTCCCTGAACTCTGACCTCGACTGAAATGGGGACTGCCCGTTTCTTCTATATGCTCGTCACAATACGGGCATGTGACAACTAGCTAATCCTCGTACACATCAAATGATAATAAAGTATTTCCTTTTATATTGATATACGATCGCCAATCTCGTCTCTTTGGTACTAATTACCCCCCACACAAAACACTATTACGCAGTTTGTGAACTTGTTACTGTATCCCAAGATCGCATGACAAAATATCAGGCATATAATTTCCAGTCTATCCAGTACTGTAGCTCTCAACAAAGAATAAAATAATACTACGTTATTCACTAGCTTCAGCTTAAATGTGTCTCAAGCCCAGAAATGATGGGGCCAACTCATGAACATAATCGGTTCCAGGTTCGATAGAGTCCCCGCCAAACCGCTATACACGTGGTCACCTCCACATGCGACGTGCGTCACACGATTGTCTGCTGCTGGTCCGATCTTAAAAATAAAGTAAGATCAAACGCAAGATCGCCAGTCTTGTGTTATTACCTCTAAAAAACTACATGGACACAGGGCTTCTGACTATAAACGAGAACATCCCCGACATAAGAAGACCAGACAAAGAGTCCCCAAGACAAGTCCAGACCTTAGCAAGGATTCCAGACCAAGACAAGACATACTTTTAAAACAAAACAATCTTTTTATTTCTTATCTATTATTTGTTTATGTCTATGATTTTATTTACTACTAAATTCGCACATTAATCTTGCCCTTCTCAAAAACGAAAAATACAATAGGAACTATAATCTATATAAGGTACTAAATGGAATAGTTCATCGCCCGTATAACCGGTATGTACCGACTCTATATACATCTAACAAAAGAGAGGTACTCGACTCCCGCAATCGTAGTGTACCATAATCCTTCCACTACTAAGGACACCGAAACTTGGCGAACCTTAGCTCTGCGCGGCTCTATGTAATGCATTTCTGATATAACGGATCATCAATTAATACAAAAATACAAACGATTTCAGAAAGCTTCATATTATACCTGCTGCTGCTGCTGCTGTTGTTCCCTGTAGGTCAACAGGAGCTTGCCTACCTGGCTATAACATGCAAGAACAGCAAGAAGCTAAAGAGCAGTAATGAAGAGTGCTCATGCAAGCCCCAGTAACTAAACTAGATCTCGTAGTAACTTCATATTCAACTGAATAAAGGTTCAAAAGTTATTCCAGGTGATAAAGCAACACAGTTTCTCTTGAAGTTTCCTTAAACTGTGACTCCAAGCGAATGG
>CM042153.1:70750817-70765574 GCA_023376005.1 Doryteuthis pealeii
TCTATTAGTCCTCATAGCAGAGCTATAGACAAGGCGAGTGCTTTGTGCATGGATTCAAACATAATATATATATACATATTATATATATATCATTCTCATAAATAAACTTATATCCTCCGAAATTCAAAAAATTACAAAAAGTAATATATATATATATATATATATATATATATATATGTATGTATGTATGTGTGTGTGTGTGTGTGCATACAGTGTTGAACAAGATGGACATTTCATAGCTGACTGAGTTTCTTTTCTCGTTTTCTGGCAGCTTCTTATTTATCCGGGTTTGTTAACAACCTTCTATTTTATATAGACTGAGAAGCAGCTACCCAGCATCGCGAGGGTAAAGGGGGACGTAAAAAAAAAACCGGTGTATTGATTTGTTTGCTTTTGAGATTTACAAATGCTGGACATTTTTAAGTAGAATTTCAATGCTATTTCTATGTATATTTTAATTTTTAGATATCTTTGAATATAAATCAAATCTCCATAATTTTTGCACAAAAATCAAGGACCGGTGATATTTAATGTGTATAATATATCTACTTAGTTGATAATTGTTTTATTTTCATATTTCATCCAGCTTACATACATACATACAAACATACAACACACAGCACAACTGCCCTTTATGTATGTATATGATTTAACAGTCCAACAGATCACAGGTGAAGATTAAAGAAAACAAAAGGATAAACAAATACCAGGACCTTGCTAGAGAATTGAAAAAACTGTGAAATTTAAGATTGAAAGTAATACTAATTGTAATAGTTAGTGATATATCCGGGTTAAGGGATATATTCTTGAAGTTGGTAGTTGGTATATTATCGCAGTAGTAATTGGTACATCTAATAGCAATCCGTCTGTCGTGCAGTCGTGGTGTCGTCTAGCGAGTAAAGTTAGCTTGTAGGCATTAGGTGGAGAACAAACACAGTGTCGACTCTTTATACATGACACTGTCCAATCAGATTATAGTAAGGGGATATCATGGTATTTACATATTCATTATATCATTTTGATTTTTAGATATCTTTGTAAATATAAATCAAATCTTCGTAATTTTTGCACGTAAAGCAAGAACTGGTGATATTTAATGTGTATATATATTTACTTTGTTGTTAATTGTTGTATTTTAATAGTTTCATCTGGACATATGTCCCTGATATATCCGGGTTAAGGGATATATTCTTGAAGTTGGTAGTTGGTATATTATCGCAGTAGTAATTGGTACATCTAATAGTAATCCGTCTCCGAGTAGTTGTGGTGTCGTCTAGCGAGTAAAGTTAGCTTGTAAGCATAAGGTACTTGGACCAACACAGTGTCGACTATTTATACATGACACTGTCCAATCAGATTATAGTGAGGGGGTACCAAGGTATTTACATATTCATTATATCAGTTGGGGAATTGGAAATCAGAGGAATTATCAAGACCATACAGACAACAGTATTGTTAAGCTCAGCTAAAATACTCAGAAGAAGCCTGGAGACCTGAAGAGACTTGTTGTCACTCAGACTCCAGAGAAAGACCACCAGCTAATGCTGGTATAAAAACTCTCATAATAATGATAATAATAAGCTTAAGGTAATAGATACTTGGGCAGCCTACTTCTTAGACTGGATTAGAGCTCAGGAACCTGGAGCACAAAATGAGAAAATTGGTGATTATGAAAGGAAGCTTTACACATGAGAAGCGATGACCACATGTTATGAGAAAAGAAGGAGTAAGAGGACTTAACAACATTTAGGATTGTATTGATGTTACAATTCAGGAACTTGGAGAATATGCAAAGCAGAATAAAGAGAGACTAACCACTGCAGGCAAAACATGCAGCAAAATTATCACAAGGACAAACGCAATAACAGGAATGATAAAATCTAGGAAACAAAAATGCAAGAAAAACAACTACATGGACTTTTAGAAGACAAACTAAAGAAATAGTGCATGAGATGGCATGAACATGGCTGTGCAGAGGAAACTTAAAGAGAGAAACCAAATCCCTCTTGATTGCATCTCAGAACATTGCAACGATAATTAACTATATAAAAGCTAGAATAGATAAGTCTCAGAAGGGTTAAATCCTACGTAACGGACATAAATTCCACCACCATATGTCACCGCGCCGAAAGAAATAAATATACTAAAAATCAAGGAATTAACGGAATTTAATGAAATTTTCAGTGTTTATACATTAATGAATAAAAGATATAACGCACCAATTATTTTATTCAAAAACTTTTACATTTTTTCAGGTCAGTTAACTTTGAACCACGTATGTTTGTGAACCTGTGTTACGCCTCAAAGATACGTGGTTCAAAGTTAACTGACCAGAAAAAATGTAAGAGTTTTCAAATAAAATAACTGGTGCATTATATCTTTTATTCATTAATATATCAACACTGAAAATCTAATTAAATTCGGTTAATTCCTTGATTTTTGGGGGTTTTTTTCTTTCGGCGGGGTGACACACGATGGTGGAATTAATGTCCGTTAAGTAGGATTTAATCATCAGAAGAATAGCAAGTGTAATCTATGCGGAAAGAGAGAAAGAGAAAAAAAACAATTAACCACATTATAAATGAATACAGCAAACTGGCCCAAAAGGAGTTCAAGAACAAGCATGATTGGGTGGGAATACTGGAAAATGTGCAAATGGCTGAATTTTTAGTATACAAATGAAAGGTATATGCTCAGACCAAAACTAAGAGTTAGTATTAATTAACAAGAAGAAGAAAATGTGTCATCTCATGGATTTTACCTTCCTGGCAGACCACAGAATGAAAATGAAAAAAAGTGAAACTATAGACAAATACTTGGACCTTGCCAGAAAGCTAAAAATAAACAAAAACTATGGAACATGAAAATAAAGGTTGTTTTAATTGTAATTGGGGCCCTTGAAATGGTTCCCAATTGTTTGTAAAAGAGTCTGGAAGAATTGGAAATCCAAAGAAGAATCGAGACCATCCAAACTACTGCACTGTTAAGATCAGCTAGAATACTCAGAAGCATCCTGAAGCCCAGAGGAGACTTGCTGTCACTCAGCTTAGGTGGGTATGAAAAACCACATAATGATAATAATAATAATAAGTAGGTGAAAATTCAAAGAATTATCCACACAAACTCATTATTTTGTTGTTTGAAAGCATTAAAAGTAAACCACAAACCAGGTTTTTTATCGAAAAGTAAATGTAAATAATTATCCCCCCCCTCTTTAAAATATCTTTTAGGGCTGGAGGCCAGGACGCATTTATACGATAATACCCTAATTTTTTTCTTTCTAATTGGTTGGTTAGTAGGATTATACAGTATCTCAACCCTTGTTGGGTTATTTTATGCAGAAGACATTTTGTTTAATCATTCTTGATGGGTATTTAAAAGTTTTTATTCAACACAATTTTTCTAAACTCATTTTTTCTATTTGACCCGTAGATGGGACGCTGACAGGTACTACCAAAATCCTTTTCCTTCTGTTTTTCTTAAAGTATAGTATAAACCTTTGTGTTGCATAGGGCCAAATTCGAGTTGTAGTAGAAGTCGTTTGTAGAAACAACATACGCAAGTCATATAGTCACAAGGGGGCTTTTTATTTATTTCTAGGCTCGTGGGTTCTTTTTCAGAGAAAGAGAGAGAGAGAGAGTAAGGTCGAATTATTATATCATAAGTCATAATGCGAAACTCATATGAGGAACCTGGGAAGCCTCATCTGCCTCTCACGAAGGTCCAGCCGAAAAAGAACAATTTTTCTCTTCTTGCATCCTGGGATGGGAGGGTCACCCACTTCCGGTCAAGACTTGGAACTTCCGTTTTTATTTTTAAATCTAGTTCTGGGGTCATTCATTGATCACTTGCTGGCCCCACCTGTTGAGTGTTTACCCTTTCAAACTTTAACCTTTGTTCTTATTTCTTTTTCTTCTCTTTCTCCAGAAATCCAATTACCATTTTCTTTTCAATCCCCAAATTCCCCGTAGACCATAATAATTACGCTACATTTGTTCTTGTCTTTTTCTTCATCAAGAAAAAATGGTATGAAAAATAAAGCAAAAATGTTTTTTTGCTTGTTTTTTGTTTTTTTTGTGTTTTTTTTTACAAGGAATGGTTCTCTGATCTTTTCACATGATTTTATTTCAAAATTAAGTTTTGTGAAGAAATCTGAGAACAGTTCCATGTAAAAAAAAAATTTTAAAAAAAAATTCTTTTTTTACTTTTATACTTTTCACTATGAGGAAAAAGTCCAAAACAGGTGTCTCCATACAAAGGTGTATATTACACCTGAAGAAGGCCAAAGAATGTACCAGTTGAAATGTCTGTAAACAATAAAGACAGAAGTTCTGACTGAATTTTATGAATGTTAATGACCCTTCTCAAAACTATAGACAGTGTACCAAATATTTAACGTCTTTGTTTTCAGATGACAAAAACTAAGGGTTCATTTTACTACATCAATTACATTGTAGAATGAACCCCTACCTAAGATGTCATCGTCAGGTCGTGCTGAGAGAACAAGTATGAATGACTCTCTCTCTCTCTCTCTCTCTCTCTCTCTCTCTCTCGCTCTCTGCTTCTTAAGCATCACCCCCCCCCCAAAAAAAAATGATGATCGATTAAAAAAAAGGAAGGAAAACGATAAAAGAACTGATGATAATGATAAGACAGGAATGATAATCCACCAAGAACTGTGCAAACGACTGGGATTGGATTATGCGAGCAAGAATATCTCTCTCTCTCTCTCTCTCTCTCTCTCTCTCTCTCTCTCTCTCCAACCATCCCCTGGGAGGTTCTCCATACAGCATCCAGTATACACAAAGAGCTGATTGATGTAGTGTTTGGCTGGTTGGCCTACACTGATATGTCCATGAGTAGGTGTCCACAGTAGAACACTTTGCTTCTTTAGCATGCCTTATTTGTCTTACTCAGATGGTTTGTGTGATAGGGGGCAAGTGGCCATACAGCTGTTTTCTTTTGGGGCACTGCTTCCAGGATTTGTTCAAGAGAGCACACAGCATCCTTATGTAAGTCCCGTCTATCTTTTTCTCTAAGCGTTTCGTTAGAGTGTAAGTGTTGTAGCCATATAGTAGCACTAACACGGCTAGAGCTTGGAAGAATTTTTGCTTTATCCCATCAGAAAGATCGGATTTCCATATGATCAATAATCTGTATAGCTATCCATGCCTTTCCCATGCATATATTGATATTGCTTTGTGTAGATGAGATATTACTACCTAGGTATGTGAACTGATCTACTAATTTGAGAGGCTTAACATTAAATGTGGTGATGCCTCCATCTTATTTAAGATATTTGAACTCAATTTTATCTGTGTTCACTTAGAGTCCAATGCCCTTTGCTACCTTCTCTAGGTTATGCAGTTGTGGTTCAGCCTTTGCAGGTGTATTTGGGGATGAGCAAAAAGAAATAAAAGGTGAGAGACAGATCCCAGCTAAAAATCAGTCTGAGCCAGATCTCCTTAGACAGTCCTAGTAAATCTTTCCAGGCATAACTCTTGGAACAATTCTTGGAAGTTTGGGCCCAAAATGGTGGAGCCTTAGTTGTATGGAAAGGTGGACATTTAGCTAATTATAATTGGATTACATTTAATGATAATGAAATTTATTGTGTACAATGCTCAGGTGCATCACAACTCATCAAAGTCTCATGTCAAGTACACGGAATAATGTATTAGTGTCAGGAACATGAATAACGCACAGTAATAATATACATGTATGTCTACAGTGCTCAGGTGCACCACAACTCCTCAAAGTCTCATGTCTAGTACATAGAATAATGTATTAGTGTCAGGAACATGAATAGCGTACAGTAATAATATACATGTATGGGTACAGTACTCAGGTGCACCACAACTCATCAAAGTCACATGTCTAGTACATAGAATAATGTATTAGTGTCAGGAACATGAATAACGTACAGTAATAATATACATGTATGTGTGCGTGCATGCATATGTGTGTGGAGGAGAGTACCAGGTATAGTGTTGGCAGATTACAGGAAGCATGAAGGCTTTGAAAGATGCAGTGTTTCGGCAGCCTACAATGAATGCAGGCAGTTTATTCCATGCCTCGGCAACTCTGATCATGAAAAAATGTTTCTGAAAGTCATGTGAGCTATGCTGTTTTTAATATATGTACTTAGTGTAATGATTATCATTGTGGGAAATAGAATTGGTGACCTGGATGAGCCTGTTTGCATTTCACTTTGTGCTAATGTCCTTGAGAATGGCATGGATCCCCCCCCCCCAGCTATAGGTAAATAGTAAAGAATTTTGTTGGGAGGCAACTGGTCTAGGAGAAGAAAAACTTTGAATTCAAACCAGTTGTAGAAAGTAAAGCAAAGTTGGTGGAGTGGCCTATTGTCAATATCAGCTCAATAGCGAGGGAGTCTATCTTCTTTTTGCTAGTGCTAGACCAGGGAGATTATTTTCTGCTGAGGTGGAACTGCCGTCAGACTATACTTAAAAAATTGACTGTGTCACATCCTGCTTGTGGTTGGGCAAATATATACCTTTAACATATTAAATTTCTATGTAAATACCACAATTATTATTGATCAGAAGTAGCAGTTATTTCATAATATAACAGGTGCATTTTTGGAAAGATTACTTTTAGTTTTTGAATCTCATGTCTGGAAAAAAAAAGGACCATTCATTTTAAGAAGGGTATTATCCTCGTACCCCACTTGTACAAGGTCAGGCACAAGGCCCTATTAACATGGGACCACCTACAAGCCGAGACTCATTGGTGGTGGGTTTAAAAATTGCGTCTATCCCCTCGGCATTCCCCTTCAAGGTGGGCACCTCAGGTACTGGGCAATAAACCCAGCCCTGCCCCTTTAAATCAAGGGGGCAGGTGTTGCCTGGGGGGATGGCCGCCTGGGATCGACGCTCATGATTTTAACCTGGGGCGGACAAGCCACACCCCAACCCAAAGGGTCTCATTTTAAGAAGATTCATTGATATTTCACTTTTTTGTTTGGCAAATGAATTTCTCATTTATATCTATATATTAATACTCATGTTCCTTAAAATTACAACCATTATCATCTTGCAACACCCTCTGGTTAAAAATGAGACCGTCCAAATTGTTCAAGAGGAAATGCAAAAATGTAAATCCTGATTGTCTGGTGTTGCTTATCTGTCAAATTCTTATTTCTTATGAGTGTCGTCACCTCAGCTAAATGATGGACCATTCTGTTTTAATTATAAAGAAAGAAAGATTATCAATATCAATATCAACTTATATATACTAGACAAAATGTGACCTGTTGGGTTACCCATTCAGCTCTGGATAGATAATTGAGATTAGGGAAAAGGGAGTTAGCAAAGCAAATACAATCTTTTAAAAATAAATAAATACACCTGACGAAACCTTAAGATCATTTTGGAATGTTTGACCTCATTTAAGCTATGGGTTGCTGGTTTTGAAATTTAACATAGAAATACATTTCAAATTATCTCGGCTCTCTCTCTCTCTCTCTCTCTCTCTCTCTCTCTCTCTCTCTCTCTCTCTCTCTCTCTCTCCAGAGAAACTAACATTATAAAATGAGGAGGTAGTCAAGAGATATATAGAGGGGAAGAGTGTGATAGACAGAGAGTAAAGTAAGAGATTGGTCGGTTTGACTTAATTGCAAATTACAACTAATTAGAACAAATTAAAACAGAATTTTTTTCAAACATAATTCAATGCTAAAAGTAAGGAATAATTTAGGATAATTTTCGTATCATTAAACTAAACAGTAAAAAAAACTTTAGGAAGCAAAAGTTGATTAACTCAACTTTAGTATAATATATATGTATATATATATATATATATTCATTATATTCTATACATTACTGGCAGATTATTACCATCGGTTTCAAAGCAACATATGCCTTTCGTCAGATAAATCACCTTGGAAGTGACATCTAAATAAATATCCATTATAAACCGCATATAAAATATAAAGGCATATGTTACTTTGAAATCGATGGTAATAATCTGCCAGAGTATGTATAGAATATAATGAATACAGCTCTTACAATTGTAATCGAGCACTATATTTTCCTTCTTCCAATTTAAAAAAAGATCACATATATATATATATATATATATATATATATATATATTTAACATCATGAATGTATGAGAGATGACATATGGATGAATAAAGCAAGAACACCTAAACCCTAAACATAATAGATAGTCATTTGTATGTCATTTCCAAGGCGATTTGTCTGATGAGAAGTATCTAATGTTATGAAACCAACAGTAACAAAAACCCATTGAATGTATAAATCATAATTATATGGAGAAAAGTAGACAAACACGGGATATTGTACTTGGTGGATTCTTATTTTTTATTATAGGTAGTGATGTCAAAGTTATAACGTTTCAGTCTATCAGACCTTCTTCAGGACAAGGACTGAGTTTTTGTATTGCAATACAAGAACTAAGTCCGTGTCCTGAAAAAGGTCTGATAGACCAAAACATTATAATGTCGACATCACTACCTATAATAAACATCCACCCCATAAAATATCCCATGTTTGTCTATTTTTCTGCACATGTTGGATTGATTTCCTCTTTTTACTCCCATATATATATATATATATATATATATATATATGTGTGTGTGTGTGTGTGTGTGTGTGTATGTGTGTGTGTGTGTATTTTGGATTAATGATGGGATACATTTGTATATTTTTTCTTTTAACACCACTGTTATGGTATATTGTGTGTATGCAGTATTAAATGTTCTTTTATGCACAAATAAGTCTATATTTCCTTCTGTTGTGTTAAGTGTTAGTATATCATGGATTTACTAATACTAATATTCGTCCTTGGTGACTGGGGACTATTTACCCACCGCTAATTGGTCCAATAAAAGTAATCTAAGATTAGAAAACACCCATAGTTTCTTCTTAATTTTAATTAGCCCCAGCAATTTGGTTGTAAGTGATTTCAAACATTTGAACAATATTACATTCATTGGAGCCAAACATATGTTCTCTTGGAGATAAATGAAAAATATTTGTACACAGTCGTTGTTTTGTTTGCTACAAATAACAAGACTTGGTTAAGAAATATGAGGGTTTATCTTTTAAGCTTAAGTATATATATATATATATATATATATATATATATATATAGTATGAACAAAATTAATAAGACAATCGGGAATATTTCTTGTATGTTGTTTATTCTCAACTAGTTTCGACCTTAGGTCATCGTCAGGAGAAAATTTCTTATTTGAAGAAACTGTTTATAGATTTTTTGAAAGGGAGCATTATAGAAGAACTATAAAAATTGAAGTGTTTTTGAGGGTTTGACATGCTATTAAAATCTGGGTAGACAAGTGTGTTAGGAGTACCATGTCCATTTGTTCCATGAAGAACCTCTATATATATATATATATATATATATATCACTTATATTGTGCACTCTACTAATAATAAGACAAGAAAAAATTGGTTCACCACTAACTCAGCAAGTAAGCTAGTGATAACCATATGACAATATGAGAAGAAAATATTTTTAAAATATAACAAACACAAGATGTTATGATCAGGGGAAACAATTTTATGTGTCAATACTTAAGCATTTCGGTATATTGTACCATCTTCAGGACACTGTTAAGTAATGTTTATGTGAGGGACAAAATGAAAGATGTCAAGTGTATAGTGAATGTGGGAATATGATGTTATTAACCATTAATTTTTATATGCGCGTTTGTTTACGAAAGCCAATGACGTGATCATTGCATGTGCAAAAATGGAAGGTGAAGATCATAAGATGACGCATGCATGAACGTGAATAGGCAGAGAACGAAATGTTAATAAAGATATGACATATTTCATATAGAATATTAATGTCGAAAAATAAGAAGATTAAAACAATATATAAATACATATAATCCATATATACGCATATACACATATAATCATACATAGACACAATATATATATATATATATATATATATACACACACACACACACACACATACATAATACATACATAATACATACAACTATATAACATGATATTTTTGAATGGCAATCTCTGGTGCAAACAAACAGTGCAGATGCTGTTGTCTCTCCTTCCTTCTGACTCTCTTTTCTGTGGCGGCTTTTTTCCTCTCTTTTTCACTACTTTTCGTTCATTGTTTGACATATATATATATATATATATATATATATATATATATAAAATCTGTGTGTGTGTGTGTGTGTAATAGTAATAGTGGAAAAGAGTTAAGGGTCTACCATGGTTTCAATTTCAAGGGCCTCATCAGTACCCTTATACTTAATTAGATCGATGTCAGTCCTTATTTAAACTGAGATAAACTTTTTTTAATAAGTTTATCTCAGTTTTACTAAGGAATGACATAAAGAATTGGACAAATTAGACCTCAGTATCATTCAAAATTTGTTTTCTTAGGTAAGCAATAAAAATTATCTGAAATAAATAATTTTCAAAAGTTTCCACTTTACATCTAAAATTTAAAGAGATGTATTAAGGGGTGAAGAAATTAATGGATGTTTTATAGATGACAAGAGATAAAAAAATCTTTATAAAATTTTTTTTTGTTGTGTAACTAACTGTATTTGTATTTGTAACTATTAAAAATATAAAGCTGAACAAATACAGTTACACAAAAAAAAAAAAAAAAATTTATAAAGATTTTTCTAACTCTTGTCATCTATAAAACAACCATCAATTTCTTCACCCCATAATACATCCTGATGAAGGTTTAAAGAAGTCGAAACGTTTAAGCATCGATAGATAAATTCATCTTATTTTTGGAACACTTGTTTTTTCAAATTTCTTAATATATATATATACATATATATATAATGACTGCCTTGGGAAAGGTATGAATCCATATATTTTCCCTCCAGCTATGGGTTAAATAGTAGGACAGACTGGGCCCTTCAGCCTTGGGTAGGTAACCAGTCTAGGAGAGGGATAACTCTGAATTCAAAATTCCCTACAGCTATGGGTTAAATAGTAGGACAGACTGGGCCCTTCAGCCTTGGGTAGGTAACCAGTCTAGTAGAGGGATAACTCTGAATTCAAAATTCCTGAGGTCGGTCGTTGATTGGGTTTGTGACAATCCTTGATGCACCAATTCTTTCCTATTGACTGTGCCAAAAAGTGTGGATAGTCCAACACAAGCCTTCACCACTATAAACAAATCACTGTGTGGGTGTTCATTGTGTGTGTGAACCCTCATGTGTCGAAAATCGACAAGAGAGTCCATAATAATGACTGCTACTTCTTTACATCCCAAATCTGCTAAAAGTACCTGTTGGAGCACATATGACTTCTCAAGCCAAGTTCATCCTTACAATCACGGTTGCATCCACCCAATTTTACACTTGCAATACTTTCCTTTGCTTGGTATCAGCTTTCATTTGCTTGCATAAATTATGTGCATAAGGAACTATACAGACTGTGAATAGTATTTTCATAAGTTTTATTTCCACACAGAGCAAACTGCAATTTAGATGAAAAGACTTGGTATAAGTTACAAATAGACAAAAGGGACGATAAATTTACATAAAACAAACAAAATTCAAATAAAAAGGGGCTATTGTAAAAGCCAACAGGAAAGGAGTACACCTCATAATCCCAAAATTCTAAAACATATAAAACATCTAAGCTTATCCATAACTTACAAAGTAAAATGAACATACAAAAAAGGGGTTTCTGGGTTACTTAACTTATTTGCCTTAAATGCACAAACTATGTGTTAGACTAGGATAAGGAATAATTTACAGTTTAGATATATTTATAATTCAACAAGAAAAACACCTGTTTAAACTATTCAGAATAAATACAGTTTTAAGAAGAATGGAAAACTGTTTACCTTGTTAGTACTTATCAGGGTTGGATTTGGAGTGACTATTTTTGATGAACACACACACACACACACACACACACACATATATATATATATATATATATATATATATATATATATATAAACATTAAAAAAACAAGTTCTTTTTGAATACTGATATATTGTTCATAAAAACTAATTTATTTTGACTAAATGATAGAAGCAATTTACTAAGAATGCAGTGATACGGACCGCCCAAAAATCCAGTATTCATTTACTGGATACCAAGAGAAATTTGTGACTGACACCCACTGTCGTCAGACTGGAAAAGGACCCTTCTTTGCTAGTTCTGAATCACCCTGCCTAAGACCAAATTCCTACACCAAATTTGAGCCTTATAAAACTTTCATTTTAACTACTAAAACCTTTTGTGCCCACTGCTTACTACAGTGTTCTACTGCTAATAACTACACAAGGCAAACAAGCTTCCACCTATCTCCAAAAATGCTTTTGCACCTACTTTTTAGGGAATATTAAATTAATGAACTATTTTTTAAAGGGAAAACTTAAAATGGTAGCAAGATCACCAGGCACCCACATGACAGGGGAGGGGGAGAGCGCAATGAGTTCTCTCATGCAGTTTCTCAAATCTGCTGTAAACTCACATATTATGTAACAGAAAGATATGAGTTACCTTTAGGTTGCTGCAGAAGGACCTGTGTAAACAAAGCCTATATTTGATTGTGTCCTGAAACTTCATATGATGAGCAAGTCCGGCCTTGAACAAACAGACCTTACTACAGATATTACAAACAAATTCAGATTGAAAATATATATGATATAAAAATTAATGGTTCAATGCTATGGCAGAATAAGTCTAAAACCTATGATATGCAAATTATGTACTCTTAAAGTCTGCTACTCAAAGTTTCATGTATATCACACTATCATATATGCAATTCCCTAACCTCTAGTCAAAAAATAATACATGATGAGTTGACATGCCATTAAAATCAATCAATCAATCAAATTCCCCGTGTTTTGTCTCGGGGTTTGATACAGTTTTTATTAAATGTCTTTAAATTGTATAATTTCAAATCTATCTTCGGTTTCAATTATTTCTGTTGAATTTTTTTACTTGATCTTTATTGGATGACTTTCTCGAATCGTACTCACTAAATGCCTCTTTTCTGCAGAGTCCATTGCATTACTGCTCGGCTCTCCAGAATGCTGGATATTTCCTTCAATGGAACCTGCTTTCTCTATTTCATTGCAATATGAGGCACAATAAAAAACACCTAAAAAATCTCAACAACACTCAACCAGCTTTTTTCAACTGGGGTTCCCTGGAACCCTCAGGTTCTGCAAAAAGTCCCTTAGGGTTCCACAAACACAAGTGAGATAAGCTGATGGTAACTATTCTGTTGTAGTAACCGCATTCGATATGTGTAGTTAAACTCTTTCAAGCAAAGAAGAACGAAAAACTATAGGTAGAGAAATTCAGGTCTTTATTCCTTTACACGAAAGTCTAAAAAACTGGTCCTCGAACGACTAAGCTGAGGAAAGGCGAAATGTACGTCTTCACAAGATGCGTGGTGATTTGAAAAGAGTGAAAGGCCCGCCTTACACTGGTAAGCGGATTTCAGACGGTGCATTAGGAAAAAGGGTTCCAGAGTGGACAGGGGCTGAAGAGGGGAATAATTTAAGGTAAGGGACGTAACTTAGGGTTAATGAGGAACAACTTCTGCACAAAAATTCTATCTAGGGGTACAATTATACAATTCAGTTTCTCCCTTGAGGTTTCATTTTCTTGGCCATGCCCATTATTACTATTATTATTATTATTATTATTATAATTATACACACAATCATCAGGTAGAAATAGGATTGAAATTGGCTAATCAATTATATTTATAGCTTGAATAAATTTGTCACAAGATCTGTTGATTTGTTTACATGACATGCACACAAAAATGAATTATAATTTATTGATTTTAGAAGTCTGAACAGTCCAAATACAGGAAAATGTACTTTGAGATCAATCAGGTGGTAAGTGACCTAGCAAAGATTTCTTAATATGTCTACACTTAGAAATCGACTCACTTTTTGTTTAATAATTAATTTAATTTTGGATATTCCAGAATAAATCATTTTTCTTCCTGACATTATCTGCAAATATTATAACCTCCTTATATAATTGGCTCTTTTAAAATATGAATTTGATATGGAAGATTTAAATGTTTCATCCTTAACTGGTGTATGTTTTTTAGATAATGTGGTATTTTTGGCATATTTTCTGTTGGCAAAGCTGAGGTTATGGTATACTATTAATTTTAGTTGCACCAATGTATATCCTCTTTCAATACTTTTATTCAGTAAGCAATATATATATATATATAATAAATATATATATATATGTGTGTGTGTGTGTGTGTGTGTGTAGTTGAGAATAGAGGAAAGTGTGGATAAAACAGCATAAATTCGATTGATATTTCGCCTTATATTGAATGAAGCTTCGTCAGGGCTTTAAAAAATAATTAAAGCTCTGATGAAGCTTCATTCAATATGAGGCAAAATATCAATTGAATTTATGCTGTTTGTGCTATTTTATCCACACTTTCCTCTATTCTCAACAACGTTTTGTCAGATTTAGTCAAATCCTCCACCCCTCACACACACACACATATATATATATATATATATATATATAGCTTACACGATAAAAATTATTCTATACAAAATTAAAAATATATCTTTATTTATTAAGTTTAGTGTATTATTTCATTGTATCACACTACACTTTAGGGAGATTCAATGGGTGGGAAGTTATGTCAGGATTTTATGAGCTAATACTTTTGTTTGATGCATCGATTATATCCACTAACTGATTACCCATCTCTTCCTTCTTCATAGTCTCTCTCT
>CM042153.1:70765674-70816870 GCA_023376005.1 Doryteuthis pealeii
ACTGAAACACGCCGATATAAGATCCCGACCAAAGCCAAATGAATAAATTGGCAGCTGCTGAGTCAAACATAGGCTGTCTTTAGCACCTCCCTTTTCCAAAATTAATTGTCACCTTTCCTCCAGAAAGTACCAGTACCATCCCATGATGTGGTTCATCATTGATTCTGTTTTTCGCTGTTGTCTTCTTCAAGCAGGTTTATGTCTGTTTATAAAATTTCTTGAGATTTGCTTTCAAGAGGTCCTTAAAAAGTTCTGTTACACTTTCGAGTCTGTTTTCTCTATTCAATTTGAGCATGTAATAAGAATCTTTTTTGGGAAAGGACTGTTCTCATGTCCGTCCTACACAAGCAACCACGGAGACATTCTGCCAGCTACTCAAGTCGGCCACACCATCTCAATTGTGGGGGTTTTTTGAGATGAATACACGTATTCAATTAACTTCCGCCACACCTTGGAACTTTTGCCTTCCACAGAGCACATTGCTTTTTTGTTCTTCTATCTTCCCATTGAGCTGATATGTTCTTAAAGGACTTGCACTCGTGAAAATCTTACGAGCAGTTTCAGAGTGATGGCATAAGGAGTGTCCAGCCCCAGGAGGCATCAAGGGAATACGAGTAATACCAACACTAATATATGCCATAGGGATTAATTATTTATCAAAGGAAAATTTGATAATCAAAATTGTGTTGTCTTAAACAAAAAACACCAAACATAAATGGTGCACGGTACAATACA
Source organism: Doryteuthis pealeii (assembly GCA_023376005.1). Classification (NCBI taxonomy): domain Eukaryota; kingdom Metazoa; phylum Mollusca; class Cephalopoda; order Myopsida; family Loliginidae; genus Doryteuthis; species Doryteuthis pealeii. The sequence continues at coordinate 70,766,410 of CM042153.1, forward strand.
GCTTCTAGAAGTTCTTTTAGTATTATCATGCGTTTTCGGGACTTACTAATTTTATTGTAATCCCCATCATTCATTACGTTCATGAACACAGGACTGAGTGGGATAAGCAGTTAGTTAAGACAGTTGCTAAGTTTGACAGTTTATCTCTGAGAACCAGCCAGTTCAATCCTGAGGGGGAAAAGCCAGTTTAGAAACATAATTAATTAACACACAATTCCTACCCCCAGCTTATGCGTTAGCGCGCGCATCATTGGAGAAGAGATACCCCCATGGACAAATGAATAAAAGGGCTTAAGTTCAAATGTCCGTGATTGGACTCCGGGCGCAGAACGACAAGAAACGTCCCGAGTTCGACAAGAAATACCTGAAGAAGGGTACGAGGGCATTATCGGCCGAAACGATTGTACAAATAACAATGAAAGGATGGGACAATATGTCTGAATAACGCCAGATAATTACTAATCTTCAAGCCTTCATCTCAAACATTCAGAGAAATTTAGAATTTTTATCTAAAAAAAAATTTCGATTTATTATCTATATATTATTTAGAGTTATTTTTTCTTCTGTTTAAAACTTTTTTTTTTTTGTAAGATAAAAGAATGCTCGTTATTCAGAGAGGTAGTTTATTATTCTGAAATGAATATTGTTGAGATTTTCTCTATGATAGATGGGGGAGGGGCCATTATCCTTTGTTACCAGCTTAATATTTTCACCTAAAAACAAAATTCAGGGTGATGTACAGTCTGTTCGAATACTTTTACACCCACCTGGTAAACCTGTTAGTTGTTTAAATACTTATAAGTAATCAGAATTAGTCTTAATAGTAATATAAATGTAAACAAATTTTTATTCACTTGACTGCTTACATTTATCTACAAAAAAGTTTGTTCTTATTGTTGAAAGTAGTTTGTTTAGGACTGTTAAATTCATTTTGATAACTTTAATTAGGCATACATTACTAGACTTGTTTGGGTGTCCCATTTGTTGCAATGGTTAGCAACTAGTCTCGCAGATCCAACAAAAAAAAAAAAAAACACAAAAAAAAAACACAGCTACAAGATGAATAGTGAGTTTGATCCTTGCTTGGATGCCCACCATTACTTGGAACTAATCAACAACTACAATATGGCAATGGGTTGGTAAAACCTACCATTATAGACTTCGTTTTTGTTGTCCCAATGTATTGAGCTGTTGCAAACTACCAATACCTTTCATCATATATGTGCGTAGAGATGGTGCTGTGGGTCTTCCTCTAAATTATGCGTACTGACATGATTGATATACTTCACTTCATTGTGTCCTCAATTACTGAGAGCCTCATAGGGGACTGTGGAGTCTATCTTTCAATCCCTACTGGGAGTAATCCCAGGGTCCACTCTGACCTGGAGTGATCGTACCTGGATTTATGCGAGTTCCGTTCTATGGACTTAAATGAATTCTGAAAAATGTATGTAAAAAAAAAAGTAAAGATTATTAGTATTATCTGCATTATTCAGACTATTGTCCTCAGCTCATTGTTATCATGTACAACGTTTCCGGCCGATTGCCCTCCGCCTTCTTCAGGTATTTCTTTCGACTCTGGAACTTGTCTGTCGTAATTGGGAACTCTCTTGTCATAATCCGGGGAGCCATCACAAGACTTTGAACCTAACCCTGTATCTCTGTCCATGGGGGTATGCTGTTCTCATCATGAGCTGGTGTAGGGCGTTAAGCTGAGTTAATATATTCTATTATTCTGCCCTGATCAGGATTGAACTGCAATCCAGAGATAACTGTCACTTAGACTGTCTTGAACCTAACTACCCTAATCCACTAGTCCATGGTCGACAAGAAATACCTGAAGGAAGCCGGAGGGCATAGTCGGCCGAAACGTTGTACAGATAACAATGAAGATGAGACAACTAGTCCGAATAACGCAGATTAATACTAATCATCAAGCTCATCTCAAACATTTCCAGCAGTAAAAAAAAAGATTAGTTTTTAAAAACAATTTGAAAACCCAACAAGACAAAGAACGAATAAAACAAAAATGTCTTCAGCATAAAATAACCCAAACACAGGGTGACATGCCGTAAAATCCAACCACCAACGAACTTGAGTAACCAATCACTTTATTCTGAGGGAATATTTATTGGTTAATTGGTTGTCATGTGATAGAAGAGACACAAAGGTTTAGGAGAGAATGTTATCTCATTCATATTTGATTGTTTCTATTCATATGACACGTAAAAAAAAAATGTTAAAAATAAAATGGTTTGATGAATAATTTGAATTTCCACTCTAAGAATGAAAAAACCAAAATGCTTTGCATAAAATAACCCACAAGGGTTGACATGCCCGTAAAATCCAACCAATCAGACATGCGAATTTAACTTCTTTTTTTTTTTGACAACGAAGCATGTAAGTGAAACTTGTATTTCTGATATGTACCCTGGTACTGTTGTAATTATCTGAACATGCAGTTCAGAATATCTTGTGCACTTAGCAACATCTTATTCAACAAGATGATATTGAAAAACAGGTTGTCATTTTTATGATACATTTCACATCTACTGACCAGCAGAATGAGCACCATAATATTATTACATGGAAAGGAAGTGCTGCTCTGATAATTCACACGAGTTACCTGAGAATTTCTTGAGCTGGTCGTTGAGAATAGATTTACGGGATATGACAACCCTTTTGGGTTATTTTATGCTGAAAATATTTATGAGGTACTCGATGTTTTATTTAAACTCAATATTTTTGTTAACACATTTTTTTTTTCAAACTCATTTTTTCTATTCAACCAAAGATTCATTACAAATGCGTTGCAATGGTAGCAAACTTAGTTAAAGACTATCCACTAACCACAATCATTCATTTTTTCTTCTAATTAAGCGCCTGATTTCTATCCCACCCATTCAGACCATTCAATTTCATTTTAATGTCTCTCTTTATGCTTCCTCTCAGTCCTGTTTCTGATTTTTTCTTTTCTTTTATGTAGCCATTCACTTGCTGGTGGTTGGATTTACACACATGTCAACCATTGGTCTTTAGTTGAAAGACGCGTTTTTTTTATTCGTCTTGATGGCCTCAAATTTTCTTTAAATTCATTTTCTGTTTAACCTTTAGATAGGACTCTGACAGTAGCTACCACTCCGCGTCAAGTGACTGTTGGAGTCTGGATGAAGGGGTACTTCACATTTCCCAGAGCTCCGAATTGGAACTTCACCATCAGATACAGTTTAACTCATACCCAGGACTCAAGACCCCAGTACCGCCCTTCGCACATATAAGATTAAAGGTTGTGACTGGAGTTTGCCATAAGCATTAGGTTTGGACAAACATAATAGTTATTAGGGCTTGATAAGTTTTGAGAGGAATACTATGAAAATTGATGATACAAAAAAAAAAAAATACTGCCCAACCCTTAAGAATTTGCTGAGTGAGAACAGTACAAGGGTGTCCAGTCATAGTTACATGGTTACAAGCTAGTCTCACAGAATCTATTACTACTGTGAAAAGCGAGGTTTGATCCTCAACTTGACTGCCCCCATACTTGGACCTTGTGTCAAATCATATCTGTGGTGAACAGGTTGGTACAATTTTTTTCAATAGATACAGTAGATTTTGCAATAAAATGACTTGCAATTCACCCAGGCAAACATTTTGCTTTTATTTTTGCAATATAATCCCATTCTTTGACATGTTGACTACATAATTGGACCACATATGTATATACTGGATGTATGTAGTGGTACATATGTGATACATAATCTATGTGGTCGCATAAGAATTATTGTCAATCCCCTGTAATTCTGAGCGGGATGACCCCTTTTCATACTAGTATAGTAAGAGATATAGTGGCGATCAGTGCAGTTGATGGCCCTGAAAGGAGTGACAGCGTTTGACCTCACTCTCACCTTGCCTTCGGGGAAGATCGGGGAACCGGAAGCATAGTAAAACCTGTTCCGGTTAAGCAATAGTAAGGAGCTTAGTTTATTTTTCGCAGTGGACGTCAGACAGATGCAGTCGCCTTTGATCCTGTCAAACTGGCTAATTCTGCATACGGCCGCGCTATGTATGTCTGGGTTGGGGATTACCTGCATAACACCAACACCAGCAGCCGTACCTCCCGCCACCCGAGACACCAGTCACACATTAAAGACACATCGAAGTCTTGTCTCAATCCGTCGCCCTTAACACACACGCCACATACTCCACTACAATCAATCAGCACACAGCGCTCTCATCCTAGACAGTTACAGCAAATCTCCCTAACACGCCAATCCAAACCAGGACCCCGGCCGGTATCCCCTCATAAGAACAAGTTCAGAGACCTTACAGAGACTTATACTTGATTGACAGTCAAATTTTAGCTGTATATCATTCTGTCCTATGACGATTTGGGTAATTGTGACGTAACCAGTGATGTCATTTTTGTTACAAGACCAAAAACCGCGAAGCGAGAATCTCCATTATTAATAGATAATACTTAACAACTCTCTTTTAAAGACCCTATTTTGAGTATTGATTTAACTTGTTCACATCACAAAGCCATTGCCGGATTACTCTTATTGGCATTAAACCCTACTGTAACATGACTCTTCTGTATCTGAATATCATTGTCCATCACAGACTCATCTTTCTCTGTAATATCATCATCATAAGATATCTTATGTACATAAAGTTGCCTTCCACTACTCTCCCTGGCCGATCTTTCGGTGTAGTGGCTAGCTCGTGCAAGTGAGTTTAAACTCAACACGTCGGCTATTTAAATTACTCCAGACTAATCATCTGCCTTCGGTACCAACCGGCGTCGAACACCCCTTAAATACCTCACGCTACATGGGTCTTAATAGTCCCAATACAACTGACTGCTCCAGCCCAAATAATGGCGTCAATCTGCACCTAAACTAATCTCGATGAACAAGACCTGTCGATATGCCATCAAAACACCCAAACCATAACACTCATCACACTATCTCTTCCATTAACGTTACTTAGAAGCTGTCAGTTATATTTTGTATAGCATAACAGACTACTGCGTCCCGTCAAGGTGACAATGGAGGTATTTTTTTTTTTTTTTTTCTGCTGTTTGTTGCTTTAGCACGTCACTCATAAAAGAGTAGTAAAGTCAAAGTCTTTGCGGGGCGCCTAGTCGGTATCAGCAGTCACCTAGAGGGATCATCCCCTTTCAATAGCCTAGACCAAGGTGATTGTCTTTCTTGGCGTCTGGTAGTCGGAGCGCCACACCCTACCATCAGCTCTACTTTAGCCGCACAGACATCCCGTCTCCACTCATACTCGCCACTGGTCGCAGAGGCTGGGTATCGAATAGGACCTTCTGGTTCTAGCCGAACGCTCTACCGACTGAGCTTACCCAGCCCTCGTAATATACTTAGCAGGGAATTGTTTGTTTTCTCTAGTTTAAAGTAATATTAAAACTTTGGTTTGAATTAAAATATTTTTTGATTGCATATTCCTCTCACGGATATATCCAGCTAGATGGAGTTGAACACAACGAACCTTACTCCGAACTCCTTATATTTCTGGCAACCTCCTAACCTCCTTTTTATGTACATTAATTCAATGCATAAATAGTCAAAACCATAATTTAAGAATCTGTTATAAGGAGATGTACTTATTCAAACTTTTACACCATTAAGTGTAAATTTAACTGAGTCAGTCGGTTTAAAACTGCTCTATACCGTCTCTGAACTCCAGTTGTTCTCACACTTGAATCCCGTCCAACGGAACCACACTGTATTTATGAAAAATATTTAAGATAGTATCCTTTATTTTCCTTGGTTGTGTGCAGACTGAGAGTCCTTAGCAGGAGCATACGCAAATGTGGAGCCTCAGGATTCTCTTCCTAAAACGCGATCTCGCAACACTCGACACTCTGTCTGCCAAACTCCGATCTCCACGCCGTCCTTATTATTTATAGTCTAACTCTAGTGTCAGGCCTTTTGATCGTGACACCTACGCAGTTTTTCTGAGACACACCTCTTTGCGCCATAAGCTGTTTTGTGGGTTATGGCTACGCCTACAGATTTTTTCTGCACCTAACAGTGTCAAATGTACGCCTGCATCTTTAGTGCCAAAGTCAGTTCAAGTCATATCTGTTTTTTTTCAGCCACACTTGACATCCGACACACTCCTGCGTAGCCCAGTCCCCAGGTGCAACTATTTGATCAGGAATAATAATAACAGTTGACCTCCTAAATGCTTGTTGACCCAACTCCGCACTCCGACCCTCTTACCGCGTTAATCAGTTTGCATATCCTGTTGTAGATAGCTCAATCTCTATGCACTGCCATTGCAAACAATGACCACACAAACGACACTACAGCATCCTTCCTTACACTTAATATCTATATTTCCCCTCTCCACACTGTCACTTTCTAAAATTGCGTCTTTTTCTGCCATACTTTGCACTCCTCGCGTTTTGACGGGCTAGTAAAAAGACGCCTACCAACATGTCAACGCACGTGAATCCCTACATTCACCCATCTCATAATGGGAGTATGTAGATAAAATCATGTCGAAAACTCCGCCCTCGCGAGGATTCCCAGCATCCCTGTTGGCGGTCGCGATGCAGTCATTACACAGCAGCCAACCTTGACTTGCGTTCTGATGCCATACGAACAAACTATTCAACTTCCTACATTAGCTTCTTAAGATGCGTCTGCACCACCATCCACGCAGCTTCATCTTCATGCCCATGGACCAAGGCTTAGGACTAAACCCATTGATGCATCACCATCTAACAGCTACTCATTGAATGTAGTGTCAGCCTCCGATCGGAAACCTTGGGACAGACGACAAGAAGAGTTCAAACTCTTAGCGTCTCATCAGTCCGTAGTCAGGTGTTACGATAAAGGCGACAAGACAGCAAACAAGTGGAAACGGAAAACTACCCCCAGGCTACACATTTCCACCGAGCTCTGCCGTCAACCAAACGCCAGTTCCTAACAACAGTAAGCAATCACCGAACCAACAAAACCAACCAAACAATGTCAACAATCTCACTCTAAATTTGTGCGCAGGACGACAATTCCGTGCTTGTCGTCCAACTGTCCAACTCCAGCACGCAGCTGCCTATCTAGGTCAGCCAGCTGGAACCGCGATCTGTTTGTGCGACAGATTCACCCTGCTAGAGCTCCATCTTGCGCCAAGGCGAACTCAACTGTCTCGCCTGACCCTATGGCATCCTTGCCCGATGGAGAAGCTGTAGCAGCAACGAGTCGGATACCGAGGACTTACCAGATACCTCTTTTTTTACCGTGTCTCAGCTTATATAGCTGATACTCTGGACACGCACATGAGACCCTACCGAGACCACGCACTTCTTAACGCTGCTCTGCGTCACCAAGTGAATGATGTGTGGAGAAGCTTATGATTCTCTCTACTGCATACTCTAACTCTCCCTATTCTGCGTCTCGCATGGCCACATTATGTCTATTCGCTCATCTTACTATGGAATCCTGGACTGTCTACCTGACGAATTAACAGAATGATAAATAAAAACCGGAAACCGGCATTCGTGCAAGACGAGCAAGTCAACCTTCCATCTAGGTACATGGCAACCAATTCTTGATTTTTCTTATTTTTCTTGATCTAGAACTTTTAACTTTTTTGTTTTCAAAAATTCTTATTCATGGTAATTTCAAATTACGTGATCTTCTATTACACGCAAAGCAAGTCTTTAGGTTAAGCTAAATCTTGATTATGAAAATTTTTCTTATTTTCTTATTCTAGAACCTTTAATATTTTTTTCTTCTCAAAATTCTTATTCATGGTAATTCACAATAGGATCTTCTAATACAGAAAGCAATGTCTTTAGGTAAGCTAAATTCTTGATTGAAATTTTTTCTTCATTTTCTTTGTTTCTAGAACTTTTAATATTTTTTTTTCTCAAAAATTTCTATCATGGTAATTCACAGATTAGGTCTTCTTATACAGAAAGCAATGGTTAATGCACGAATAGTGGAGGCAGGCTAGCTATAAACCATATTATCATCCTATGGAAATTCAATCTCACTGACAAGTTAAGTAAAATTCTTCTAAGTTGTAGTTGTACATAACTACTGTATGCCTACATCACTTAACCCTAGAGAATAAGCTAGATGGAGCTACACAAGAATGCTGTGTGTGATCTTAAACAAATTGTGGAAAGTTAGCTGAGTGATTGACACTCATAAAAATAAGAAATATTGGTGGATAAGCAACAGTTGATATCAGGATATACATTTTTTGCATCTCCTCTTGGGGGATTTGATGTCTCATTTTCTAACCAGTGGGTGTGCAAGATGATAAACGGAATGTACAATTAAGAACCCGAGTATTAATATATAGATTGCATTGTGGCTTGGTTTAATGCGATGAAAGTGTAGAATCGTTTATTATCTGAAAACTGAACAGACAGTGAAACAAAGAAATAGAAAAAGTCACACACTTTCCTATACAAATAGAAATAGATACACATTTCATTTATGATACTATATCAGTACTACTGTATGGCTGCAACACTTGACCCTAACAAAACACTAGAAAATAAGCTATATGAAGTTACAAGAATATGCTGCGTGTGATCTTAAACAAATTGTGAAACAACACCCACAAGAAAGCAGCTGTAACCACTTGCCCCCTATCACACAAACCATCCGAGTTAGATGAACAAGACATGCTTGGACACCTGTTTGGAGAAGCCGGGATGAAGTCATAAGTGAAGTTCTCCTGTGCGAAACTGTAGCACATGGAATGACAGTGTAGCCATCCAGCAAAGACCTACATTGACCAGCACTGCAGTTTTTAAAAAAATGGTTAGGAATTTACACTTAAAATTTTCGGATTTCCTAATTACTATAAGATCTATAACATATATCAAAATCAAAACAAACATCTAGTTTAAGCTTACATTTATTGTATATGGTCATATGACACTGAAAAACCGGTTAGTTCAGTGTAGAGCCGTTCGTTCTAGGAATCACAAGGTTTCATAGTTCGGATACCTAGCCCTCAGCGCTATGAAGCACAGGGATCTGTGCTGTAAAGTGAGGAGCTGATGGTAGGTATGGTGCCCGCCTCAGACACTAAAATAATCTCCTTGTCTAGCGGATAACTCCCTCGATGTCTGGCTGGGATACGACATTAGGTCGCCCCAATGACTTTACACTTGAAAACATTGTCTCCACTAGCATCATTAAAATCAAGCAGCGATGGCTTGTTCAATACTTTAATTGGGGGAACCATTAGCAACACGCAGGTATTGTAAAGTGACCCAAGTCCATTGTTTAAACAAAATAACTGATTAGCATTAAATGACCCAAAAAGGCGTTGATTTATGCTTAAACCAAAACAACCAACCAAACATTCATGATTGAATTACGTGGAACAACTCTTTAGTTAATTTTTTGATTTTTTTTTTTTTTTGACTATCTCCTCATCTTTATTGTGGTATTTATAAACACACATGTCTGCTGCTCCTCTGGCCTTCCTCAGTTGTTACTTATGTATTAGTAATTATTCCAACCTGGGAAATCATTTTAATAATTGACACTTTATCAAACAGGGTTCAGAAACTTTTGGAAGATCTCTTTATGTAGAATAATCATTACAAGATTATTATAACTTTTTATATATCAAATATTTAGTAATGCTCTTAAGTTAAACATATTCATACGTTTGATAATTGAATTCATACTTGTAGATCCATACTTAGATGCTCCCAGCACTTATTCCATTAGATCATTGCCCCATACGCTAGAATAATCATACTAAGCCAATTACCGTCTTTCGAATTGCCAAGACAAGACAGCAAGCATCGTACCTTAAATACGATTCTGGTTGCACTGCAATAGACCACTGCCAAAATTGGAGGATTTATGGAGCCTCAGAGGATCATACAAACCAAGCAGCCAATTCAAGACTCAGGAATGGAATCACCCGAATGCATGAGTGGACTGTTCTGAATTCCCATAAGTACCAGTTGTCTGACACTGCGCTTCAGTTGTGCGTTGGCCAGTCCCATTGTTCAAACCATAGTAGACTACTGACTGACTTCAATAATTCCAAAAAGACATTCATTTTTTTTCATGGCCTATATTCTGACATGTGTCACAAGAAGAATCATTGCATCATTTAGGCAGAAAAAAAGACTGTTTATTGGCGTTTTCTGTACAACCCTGGGTAAATCCAATGACATCAGCTCTTTTTTGATATTTTTATTTTAAGTAAATTTACTTAGAAACAATTGATTTCACCTTCAATGATCGGTTCACATATTGGGTTCATCTCCTATTTGGTCTACTCAAGAGTCATTACATATGCACTCTTGAACGTCTTCTTTTTCAATACCTCCCTATCTATTATTTACAAAAATACAGACAAACAACCCTTTTTTTATTGGTTGTTAGTCATCAGTTAGTTAATAATAACATAACTGATGACGTTACCCAGCAACTGTTTTTAATAAGTACAGCATATCTCAACAACGTCTAATCGGCTGTCACGTCAAGCTCCTAGCACTATATGATTTTCCCAACCCTATTGCCCTTGATGGCAAGCCCAACCCCCTTTTTATCATATGAGGCCAGAAGGCGGTGGTGCGGTCTACAGTCCTGGGAATGACGTTTAAAACTCTATCTGATGTGAGGTTCAGTTTGGAGGTTTGGGAATGTGAGCACCCCTTCATCACGATTGCTCCCTGTCCACTCTGACCCGGAGTTGTAGTACTGTAGGGTCCCATCTATGGTAAATAGAAAAATGTATCATAAAAAAATGTATTATCCATTAAGAACTGATTTATTTTCAAAACTTAATCGGCATTGAATGACCCACTGAGGTGATATGCCGTAAAACAAACCAAACCAATCTATTGGGGAATTATAGTATCTGGGCGAGTATGAATGCAATTGGATTGGATAATTACTTTATTCTACCAATTAGAGTATTTTCATGCCATTTTGAATGAGATTTTAAGCCATTGCCTGTAGTACGAGGGCGTGTATGAAAAGTTTAAGCATAGCTGCAGTCAAGGGACTTCTTGAACCCAAACAAAAGATCCTTCTACACTGGGATAAAAAGCATTTCAAAGTGCTGTTGAAGCAAGTTTTCAGACCTTGAGGGACTATGTTGAAAAATAAATGTTCAAAAATCTTTTATCCCTTTTAGTTTTCTGATACATTAAAACTTTCATACACTCGTTATTGTTTACTATAGAAAAATTAGATGGATTGTAATAAAAATTATCAATGATCATCTGCCCTATCTTTGGCTAGACGGGGATCGGAGAGAGCCCCTCCGATCAATTGGCTGTCATCGTCAAGCCCTAGCACCAGTATGATCCCACCCTATTCCTTATCGCAAGCCCAACCCCTTTTTATCATATGGGTGCTAGAAGCGGTGGCTGTGGGTCTACAGTCCTGGGAATGTACGTTAAACTCTATCTGATTATGAGGTTCCAGTTTTGGAGGTTTGGGAATGTGGAGCACCCCTTTCCATCACCATTGCTCCCTGGTCCACTGACCCGCGAGTGGTAGATACCTGTTAGGGTCCCATCTATGGGTAAATAGAAAAAGATTTATAAAAAAATTGTATTATCCATAAAAAAAACAAATAATCAGATCATGATTTTTGTTGTTTTATAATGAATCTTATGGACCAACACAGACTTGTCTCTGGATGTCTTGTCAACTGGGCAGTAAGAAGTATGTCGAATGCAATGGATTACCTGTTGGCTGGTGATTGGTTAACTTGAAATTTGTCTAAGGAAGAATTGTGATGGCTGAGCAGTTTGTGACCTGTACTAACTGGGCCTAATGACATGCAATACTTCACTTGCTGTTTGCCAAGTAAGAAGCCAGATATGACAAATGGGTGGCCACATAATCCTAGCTCCTATATGATTGTCCAGGCCATATGCTTCAAATTACTCTTATGGAAACACTCTACCCTTTTTGTTCATAGGTGTTAGATAGGTTGTGGCTGAGGATTCAATACCAGTTTATTCCATTCTAACTGATTTATTAATACACAGGCAGTAATAAAAATTATGTTCTACAGTTTAGTAAAACCAAACCCAATATTTACTGACAACTATTTGCTTTAAAATCATATACAAAAAAGAAGACAGACTTTGGCATAAAAGTGTAGTTGTATATACCTGTATATATAATATTATTAAATATATATGGATAAATATATTATCATCACAAATCGTTCCAACATAAAACCAAAATTTTCAAAAACTTACAGAACTCTTTTCTAAAAATCTTTTTTCACTATTTTAATTCCTCCCTCCTTCCCCAACACACCAGACTTCTTCTTGTCATTAAATATAAAAATAAAACCATTCTCCTGACGCCCAGTTAACATCTTTTTCCCCACCTTAACCAATACACACACACACACTCACCACACACAACCTAAGGTTCATTCGCTGTTGTCCTTTGCAAAAAAAAAAAAAAAAAAAAATATAACACACACACACAACCACACACCTAAAAAAAGCACAATGTTGCACTTTCATACACACACATACACCAATCCCATGTACTAACGCCTGTAAAATAGAACATTTTGACGTCACAATTTCAAAACCGTTCTTCTTTCAAACTCAAAAATTTTTTAAACTGAATAACACATAACTACCACTCGCTTTTTCTCGTTATTCTGTGATTAAATAATTTATTATCACCTCCATTTCCAACAAATCCTTGAAGATATCTAATTAATAGATCAAACACTTCAGCGTCGGCCAATAAACTCGCCACTTAACCCATTTAAACCTGTGTTTTTTTCATTTTTCCTAATGTATATACCGTATAACTCATGCTGACACAGGTACCACTTAATTTGTCTTTGCTGCGATACTTACTTCTTTTCTTCTATCTTGCTGTTTTCCATCTTTGCTGGTTGGAATCTGTTTAGCGTTGGATTGGTAGATGTTTCTGTGGGACGTCTTGTGTTGTTTGTTTTCTTAGTCATAACACAAGACTTTGCCTTTGAGATCATATTTTCTTTGCTTAAAGACCCAGATCAACAACACGTGTCGAAGATTTGTCTTATCTGAACAGAACTAGCCATTATGATTCCCTTCAGCCGGCCAGCCAAAGGACTGATATTCTCTAACCTAACTTCCCATGTTGTACTGGCGAACTGGAAGTGTAGGTCAATATAATTATATTGTGCCACTCACCATCCCTATATCTTTCCATTACCGCTTATTTTTAAAATCTAAACTACTTTAAGTATATGCATCTTAGCGCTACCCATCAATTATGTAACGAATGCCCACAAGATTGAAATGCCCATTGAATAAAAGTAACCAGCATTATTTCACTGGAAAAATTCCATCTGAAGAAAGGTGGAAAAATGAGGTGTAGAAAAAAATTTTTTTAAAAAATAAACAAAACATGCAGATTGAAGGCTGTGTATACCCTTCTTTCCTTACTTCTGACTTCTATTCTCCCTCTGCGTTGCTTTGAATATCTTAAGTTCTTCTAGCGTCTCTTCTAACATTTGACTTCTTCTTGAGGCTTGGTCGCACTTAACTCATTGCTTCTAATCAGCTCTTGTTACCAAGACATCATTAATCACAAAAACCATGTTCATTTTTCTGAAGCTTTACTTTACTTAACTAAACACTTTTCATAACATAGCGCGCGGATGCAAGTGAGTTCCATTAAAGCAGTACATCTCTGCCCGACGTCCAAACTGAAACTGAGACCCAAGCAGGGTCCCACGTGACTTCACGTATTTCGCTGGCTTTTCGTAATGTCTTTCATGGAAAGTCCCGCCCGTGATTATGAAAAGGGCCATCTTCTTTTAGAAATACAGGGGATTGACAATAATCTTATGCAATCGCATAGATTACTGTAACAAAGGCTAGTAAAAAAAACAAAAGATAAAGTGCATTTTGAAGAAGGCCAGAGGGCACTCAGCCCAAAACATGTGTACTATCCACAATAAATGAGGCATAAGTTAGTTCGAATAATCCAATGAACAAAGGATTTTTATATGATATTATCTGAAGTATGATCATGAATCAAAAAACAATGAAACATCGCTGCAGAAATTATTTTTTTATATTCTATGTACTTTAAGGCAAGAAGAGTCTTCTAATATTGAGCTCGATGATGACCAGGTTATGGCCAATTGCGCTTGGTCATTTGTCCCTCAGATTCTACCTGAAGATTATGAAATGAAGAGAGACTGAAACATTTAGCAACAAAGAAAAAAAATCACCGCCTCCAAATTCTTTGTCTGGGACTCTACATATCCAAGTGCTTCTTTAATGTTGAAGGTTTGTCTTTAACATCTTTGCTTAAAATGAATGCTTTAACTTGTTAAATACCCCAGTATGACGTTTTTTTATGATATTATATCTTTCCTTTTTGTTTTTTGTATTTTCTTTTTGTAAGAAAAAAAAGGAAAAAAAAAAGAATGAATTGAGGAAAATAAACTTTGTGGTGCATGTTTTAAAACTTTTCTTTTTTTTCATACAAAACTAATAACTTGAAAAATATAAGTAGACAGAAGTACTAGATGGACCCATTGATGTTAATAGTTTTGATTAGTGCTTCCTGGGGATGCACATATTGCTTTAATGGTCCCCAGGAAAATTTATGGGTCCCAACTAAGCATTCTTAAACTCCTACTTAAAAAAAAATAATATATTATTTTTTTTAAATGTATATATTATTTTTTTTTTAAAGTAAATAAATTAAAAAAAAATGAATATATTATAAAAAAAAAAATTAAAAAAATGAATATTATTAGTTTAAAAAAAAAAAAAAAAAAAACATGAATATATTATTAAAAAAAAAATTAAAAAAAAAAATGAATATATTATTTAAAAAACCCCAAAAAAAAACATCTTGTTTTATTTTATACGCATTGTAATGCTTCAGATTAATAATAATATATAACATACTTAACAATGATTCAAGCAAATTACCAATTTACTTTAATGAATATATATTGTCATTTATTTACTGGCATAAGAAGATAAGTAGCACTATGTAATTCCCTTTTTCTTCACATTCTTTAGAGAAATGGAGATTACTTAGTCTACTTATCTCTATCCAAGTAAATAAATACATAAAATTCATAAAAGTAATTGTAATTTTGCTTGAATCATTGTAAGTATTTATAATATATTAATAATTGAAGGCAATTACAAGCGTATAAAAATAAAAACAAAAAGATGTTTTTGGGGTTTTTTTAAATAATTATATTCATTTTTTTTTTTAATTTTTTTTAATATATATTCATTTTTTTTTTTTTTTTTTTTAATAATATATTCATTTTTAATTTTTTTTTAATTAAATATTCATTTTTTTTAATTTAATTTACTTTAAAAAAAACATAATATATACATTTTAAAAAAAAAATAAATATTCATTTTTTTTTAAGTAGGAGTTAGATGCTTTAGTTGGGACCCATAAAATTTCCTGGGGACTCATTCAAAGCAAATTGTGCCATCCCGGACGCACTAAATCAAAAGCTATTAACATCAATGGGTCCATCTAGTACTTTTCTACTATATTTTTCAGTTATTAGTTTTGTATGAAAAAGAACAAGTTTTAAACATGCACAACAAGTTTATTTTCCTCAATTCATTCTTTTTTTTCCTTTTTTTTCTTACAAAAAAAGAAAACCAAAAAAAAAACAAAAAAAGGAAGATATAATATCATAAAAAACGTATACTGGGTATTTAACAAGTTAAGCATCCTAATTTTTCAAGCAAAATGTTAAAAGACACCCTCAACATTAAGAAGCATGGATATGTAGAAGTCCCAGACAAAGAATTGGAGGCGGTGATTTTTTTCTTTGGCTGCAAAGTTCATCCTCTTCTCATCTTCATAATCTTCAGGTAGAATCTGAGGACAAATGACCAAGCCCAATTGGCCCAACCTTGGTCATCATCAGCTTCAATATTAGAGACTCTTCTGCCTTAAAGTAAAGAAAAATTAAAAAAAATAATTTCTGCAGCATTTTCATTTTTTTTTGAATTTCATGATCAATATTCAGATACAAATTCCATATAAAATACACTTTGTATCATTTGATATTCGAAACTATTATCCTCATCTTATTGTCAATACACAATGTTTTGGCTGATGTGCCTCTGGCCTTCTCAAAAATGCACTTTATCTTTTGTTTTTTTAACTAGCTTTGTTACATAATCTATGCGATTGCTATTAGATTATTGGTCAATCCCCTGTATTTCTAAAGGAGATGCCTTTTCATATCACCGGGCGGGACTTTCCATGAAAGATTACAGAAACCAGCGAAATACGTGAAGTCACGTGGGACCTGCTTGGTCCTCAGTTTCAGTTTGGACGTCGGGCAGAGATTGTACTGCCTTAACTGAACTCACTGACATACGCGCCATGTTATGAAATGTTTAGTTAAGTAAATAAAAGCTTCAGAAATAACATGCGTTTTGTGATTATGAATGTCTTGGTAACAAGACTGTATAGAAAAAATGAGTTAAGTGCGACGACCTCCAAGAAGAAGTCCAAATGTTAGAAGAACGCTAGAAAACTTAAATATCAAAGACGCCAGAGAAGAATAGAAGTAAGAAGTAAGGAAGAAGGGTATACAAAGCCTTATCTGATGTTTTGTTTATTTTTTTTAAAAAATTTTTTTTTCTACACCTCATTTCCACCTTTCTTCAGATGGAATTTTCTCCAGTGATAATGCTGGGTTATTTATTCAATGGCATATCAATCCTTGTGGGCAATTGTTACATAATTGATGGGTAGCCTAATGATCATATACTTAATAGTAGTTTAGATTTTAAAATAACGGTTAATGGAAAGATATAGGGATGGTGAGTGGCACAATATAACCTTTATATTGACCTACACTTCCAGTTCGCCAGACAAGCATGGGAAGTTAGGTAGAGAATATCAGTCTTTGGCTGGCCGCTGAAGGGATCATAATGGCTAGTTCTGTTCAATAAGACAAATTCTCGCACACGTGTTGTTGATCTGGGATCTTAAGCAAAGAAATATGATCTCAAAGGCAAAGTCTTGTGTTATGACTAAGAACAAACAAACAACACAAGACGTCCCCACAGAAACATCTACAAATCCAACGCTAAACAGATCCAACCAAGCAAAGATGGAAAACAGCAAGATAGAAGAAACAGAAGCTAAGTATCCAGCAAAGACAATAAGTGTACCTGTTACAGCCATGAGTATACAGGTATATACATTAGGAAAAATGAAAAACACAGGTTTAAATGGTTAAGTGGCGAGTTTATTGGCCGACGCTGCAGTGTTTGATCTATTAATTAGATCATCTTCAGGGCATTTGTTGGTATATGGAAGTGATAATAAATTATTTATCACAGAATAACGAGAAAAGCGAGTGGTAGTTATGTGTTATTCAGTTTAAAAATTTTGAAGTTTGAAAGAAGAAACGGTTTTGAAATGTGACGTCAAATGTTCTATTTACGGCGTTAGTATAGGATGGTGTATGTGTGTGTATCGAAAGCAACATTGTGCATTTTTTAGGTGTGTGGTTGTGTGTGGTGTATAAATTTTTTTTTTTTTTTTTTTTTTGCAAAGGACAACAGCGGAAATGAACCTTAAGGTTGTGTGTGTGTGAGTGTGTTGTGTGTGTATTTAAGAGGTAGGGAAAAAGATGTTATGGGCGTCAGGAGAATTTTTATTTTTATATTAAGACAAGAAAGAAGTCTGGGTGTGTTGGGGAGAGGGAGGAATTAAAATAGTGAAAAAAGATTTTTTTAGAAAGAGTTCTGTAAGTTTTGAAAATTTTTGGTTTTATGTTGGAACTGATTATGTGATGATTAATATATATTAATCCATATATATTAATATATTATATATACAGGTATATACACTACACTATTTAATGCCAAATCTGTCTTCTTTTTTTGTATATGATTTTTAAGCAAATAGTTTGTCAGTAAATATTGGTTTGGTTTTATAAAACTGGTAGACATAATTTTATTTAACTCCATGTGTATTAATAAATCAGTAGAATGGATAAACTGGTAGTTGAACCTCAGCCACCACCTTCTAACACCCATATGACAAAAAGGGTAGAGTGTTTGCCATAAGAGTAATTTGAAGAATATGGCCTGGACAATCATATAGGAGCTAGGGCTTGATGTGGCCACCCATTTGATCATATCTGGCTCTTACTTGGACCAACAGGCAAGTGAAGTATTGCATGTCATAGGCCCAGTTAGTACTCAGGTCACAAACTGCTCAGCCATCACAATTCTTCCTTAGACATTACAAGTAACCAATCACAGCCAACAGGTAATCCCATTGCATTCGACATATTCTACTGCCCCAGTTGACAAGACATCCAGAGACAAGTCTGTGGTTGGTCCATAAGAATTCATTATAAAAACAACAAAAATCATGATCATGATATTTGTTTTTTTTATGGATAATACAATTTTTTTATAAATACATTTTTCTATTTAACCCATAGATGGGACCCTAACAGGTACTACCACTCCGGGTCAGAGTGGACCAGGGAGCAATGGTGATGAAGGGGTGCTCCACATTCCCCAAACCTCCAAAACTGGAACCTCATTATCAGATAGAGTTTAACGTACATTCCCAGGACATGTAGACCCACAGCCACCGCCTTCTAGCACCCATATGATAAAAAGGGGTTGGGGCTTGCCATAAGAGCAATAGGGTTGGGAAAATCATATAGGTGCTAGGGCTTGACGTGACCAGCCAATTGATCGGAGGGGGCCTCTCCGATCCCCCGTCTAGCCCAAGATAGGGCCAAAGATGATCATTATAATTTTTATTACAATCATCTAATTTTTCTATAGTAACATACGAGGGTGTATGAAAAGTTTTAAAGTATCAGAAAATAAAAAGGGATAAAGATTTTTGAACATTTATTTTTCAACATAGTCCCCCTCAAGGTCTGAACACTTGCTTCAACAGCACTGAAATGCTTTTATCCCAGTGTAGAAGGACTCTTTTGTTTGGGTCTCAAGAAGTCCCTTGACTGCAGCTATGCTTAAAACTTTTCATACACCCCTCTACTACAGCAATGGCTTAAATCTCATCAAAATGGCATGAAAATACTCTAATTGGTAGAATAAAGTAATTTCCAATCCAATTGCATTCATACTCCCCCAGATACTATAATTCCCCAATAGATTGGTTTGGTTTGTTTTACGGCATATCAACCTCAGTGGGTCATCAATGCCGATTAAGTTTTGAAATAAATCAGTTCTTAATGGATAATACAATTTTTTTATGAATACATTTTTCTATTTAACCCATAGATGGACCCTAACAGGTACTACCAACTCGGGTCAGAGTGGACCAGGGAGCAATCGTGATGAAGGGTGCACATTCCCCAAACCTCCAAAACTGGAACCTCACCATCAGATAGAGTTTAAAGTCATTCCCAGGAATGTAGACCCGCAGCCACCGCCTTCAGCACTCATATGATAAAAAGGGGTTGGGGCTTGCCATAAGGGCAATAGGGTTGGGAAAATCATATAGGTGCTAGGGCTTGACGACCAGCCGATTAGACGTTGTTTGAGAGATATGCCTGTACTATTAAACAGTGCTGGTAACGTCATCAGTTATGTTATTATTAACATAACTGATGACACCAACCAATAACAAAAGGTTATTGTCTGTATTTTTGTTAAAATAATAGATAGGAAGGATATTGAAAAAGAAGACGTCTCAAAGAAGTAGCATATGTAATGACCTCTTGAGTAGACCAAATAGAGAGATGAACCCAATATGGGAACCGATCATTGAAAAGTGAAATCAAATTGTTCTAAAGTAAATTACTTTAAAAATAAAAATATCAAAAAAGACTGATGTCATTGGATTTTACGCCAGGAGTTGTACAGAAAACGCCAATAAACATCTTTTTTTCTCCTAAATGATCATGATTCTTCTTGTGACACATGTCAGAATGATAGGCATGAAAAACAAATGATGTCATTATTTGAATTATTTGAAGTCAGTCAGTCAGTCACTATTGGTTTGAACAATGGGACTGGCCAAGCACAACTGAACCAGTGTCAAGACAACTGGTACTTATGGGAATTCAGAACAGTCCCACTCATGCATTCGGTGATTCCATTCCCTGAGTCTTATTGGCTGCTTGGTTTGTATGATCCTCTGAGGCTCCATAAATCCTGCCATTTTGCAGTGGTCTTTGCAGCAAACCAGAATCGTATTTAAGTTACGACTGCTTGCTCTTGTCTTCCAATTCGACGGTAATTGGACTTAGTATGATTATTCTACAGTATGGGGCAATGATCTAATGATAAGTGCTGGAGCATCTAAGTAATGGATCTACCACAGTATGATAATTCAATTATCACAACGTATGATATGTTTACTTAAGAGCTATTACTAAATAGTTTATATATAAAAAAGTATAATAATCTTGTATGATTATTCTACATAAATGAGATCTTCAAAAGTTCTCTGACACCTGTTTGATAAAGTGTCAAATTATTAAAAATGATTCCCAGGTTGAATCATTACTATACATAAGTAACACCTGAGGAAGGCCAGAGGATGCAGCAGCCAAAATGTTGTGTTTATAAATACCACAATAAAATGAGGACGATAGTCAAAAAAAAAAAAAAATCAAAATTATCAACTAAAGAGTTGTTCCACGTAAATTCAATCAATGAATTTTGGTTGGTTGTTTGGTTTACGCATATCAACCCTTTTTGGGTCATTTAATGCTAAATCAAGTTATTTTTGTTAAACAATGGACTTGGGTCACTTACAATACCTGCTGTTTGCTTAAGTGGTCCCCCAATTAAGTATTGAACAAGCCCATCGCTGCTTGATTTAATGATCTAGTGGGAACCAATGTTTTCAGTGTAAAGTCATTGGGGCGACCTAATGTCGTATCAGCCAGACATCGAGGGAGTCTATCCCGCTAGACCAAGGAGATTATTTTAGTGTCTGGGCGGAGCACCATACCTACCATCAGCTCCTCACTTTACAGCACAGATCCCTGTGCTACTCATACGCTGAGGGCTGGTATCGAACTAGAAACCTTGTGATTCCTAGACGAACGCTCTACCAACTGAGCTAAACCGGTTTTCAGTGTCATATGACCATAATACCAATAAATGTAAGCTTAAACAAATAGATTTTGTTGATTTTGATATATGTTATAGATCTTATAGTAATTAGGAAATCCTGAAAATTTTAAGTGTAAATTCCTAACCGTTAAAAACTGCAGTGCTGGTCAATGTAGGTCTTTGCTGGATGGCCTACACTGTCATTCCCATGTGCTAGTTTCCACAGGAGAACATCACTTAT
Source organism: Doryteuthis pealeii (assembly GCA_023376005.1). Classification (NCBI taxonomy): domain Eukaryota; kingdom Metazoa; phylum Mollusca; class Cephalopoda; order Myopsida; family Loliginidae; genus Doryteuthis; species Doryteuthis pealeii. Next base: position 70,787,724 of record CM042153.1, read on the forward strand.
GACTTCATCCCGGCTTCTCCAACAGTGTCAAGCATGTTTTTCATCTAACTCGGATGGTTTGTTGATAGGGGGCAAGTGGCTGTACAGCTGCTTTCTTGTGGGGTGTTGTTTCCACAATTTGTTTAAGATCACACGCAGCATATTCTTGTAAGCTTCCATATAGCTTATTTTCTAAGTGTTTTGTTAGGGTCCAAGTGTTGCAGCCATACAGTAGTACTGATATAGTCATAAATGAAAATGTGTATCTATTTCTATTTGTATAGGAAAGTGTGTGACTTTTTCTATTTCTTTGTTTCACTGTCTGTATCAGTTTTCAGGAAATAAACAGATTCTACACTTTCATCCATTAACCAAGCACAATGCAATCTATATATTAATACTCGTGTTCCTTAATTGTACATTCCGTTATCATCTTGCAACACCCACTGTTAAAAATGAGACCATCCAAATCCCCCAAGAGAAATGCAAAAATGTATATCCTGATTATCAACTGTTTGCTTATCACCAAATTCTTATTTCTTATGAGTGTCATCACCTCAGCTAAATTTCCACAATTTGTTTAAGATCACACACAGCATTCTTGTGTAGCTCCCATCTAGCTTATTCTCTAGGGTCTAAGTGATGTAGCCATACAGTAGTACTGATACAACTACAACTTAGAAGAATTTTACTTAACTTGTCAGTGAGATTGAATTTCCATAGGATTGATATATGTTTATAGCATACCTGCCTTCCCTATTCGTGCATTAACATTGCTTTCTGTATTAGAAGATCCTAATTGTGAAATTACCATGAATAAGAATTTTTGAGAAAAAAAAAATATTAAAAGTTCTAGAAACAAAGAAAAATAAGAAAAAATTTTCAAATCAAGAATTTAGCTTACCTAAAGACATTGCTTTCTGTATTAGAAGATCCTAATTGTGAAATTACCATGAATAAGAATTTTGAGAAAAAAAAATATTAAAAGTTCTAGAATCAAAGAAAAATAAGAAAAATTTTCAAATCAAGAATTTAGCTTACCTAAAGACATTGCTTTCTGTATTAGAAGATCCTAATTGTGAAATTACCATGAATAAGAATTTTTGAAAAAAAAAAAAATTAAAAGTTCTAGAATCAAAGAAAATAAGAAAAAATCAAGAATTTTGCTTACCTAAAGACTGACGGTTGACTTCTTGCGAATCCGGTTCCGTTTTATTATCATCTTCATCGTCAGGTACATCCAGGATTCCATAGTAAGAGCCAGACATAATTCCACGAGACGCAAGAATAAGGGAAGTTGAGTATCAGTAAGAAGACATCAAGCTTCTCGCACAACACATTCACTTTGGTGACCAGAGGCAGCTTAGAATGCGTGGTCTCGTAGGTCATGTGCATGCGGCAACTAAGCGAACACCGGTACAAAAGAGGATCCTGGTAAGTCTCTATCCGACCGCTGCTGTCACATTTATCGAGGCAAACGGTCAAGTCACAGAAGTTGATCACCTTGCGCAAGATGAGCTCAGCAGGTGTCACCTCCACAAAAGATCGGTTCCAGCCAGGGCTGACACTGTAGCACTCTGCGGATTTTACATTGACCGACAGCACGATGTCGTCCTCCACAAATTTCAGAATGAGATTGTTGACAATGATTGCTTACGTTGTTGATGACTTTGTTGACCAGACTCTGGATGTAGCCTGGGGGTAGTTCGTCTTCCACTTGTTGCTTCTTGGCCTTTATCCTAACAACCTGACTAGCGGACCTCGATGAGCCGCTAGATTTTGAACTCTTCTTGTCGCTGTCCCAAGTTCCGTCGCGGAGCCTGACAATACATTCAATGGTATTGATGGTGATGACAATGGGTTCAGATCCAAGCCTGGTCCATGGGACATGAAGATGAAGCTCGTGGATGTGTCCACTCTTAAAGCTAATAGGAAGGTTGATAGTTTGTTCGATGGCATCCAGACGCAAGTCAAGGTTGTTAAGGACTGCATCGCCACCCCACAGGGATAGCTGGAAATCCTCAGGGCGGAGTTTCACATATTTATCTACATACCCCATTAATAAAGGGGTGATGTAGGATTCTATCTTGAACATGTTGGTAGCGTCTTTTTACTGCCCGTCAAAACAGAGCTGAAAGTAGAGAAAAGACAATTTTAAAATGAAGGTAAAAAATATAAATTAGATTAAAAAAATGTAAGTCTTTTTTGTTGTGGCTTTTGCAATGCATGCATAGAGAATTGAGCTATCTACCAAACCAAGGATATGCAAACTGATTTAACCAGGTAAGAGGAGTCGGAGTCGGAGTTGGAGTCAAAAGCAATTAGGAGGTCACTGTGTAATATATTGCCTGATCAAACAGTTGCACCTGGGGACTGGGCTACACGCAGGAAGTGTGTGGATGTCAAGTGTGGGCTGGAAACAAAAACAGGATATGACCTTGAACTGACCTTTGGCACCTAAAGATGCAGGCGTACATTTGACACTGTTTAGGTGCAGAAAATCTGTAGGCGTAGCCCATAACCAACAAAAACAGGCTGTATGGGCAAAGAGGTGTGTCTACAGAAAAACTGCGTAGGTGTCACGATCAAAAAGGCGTGACACCAGGAGTTAGACTATAATAAATAAGCCCGTGGAGATCGATTTGGCAGACAAAGTTCAGGTTCGAGATCGCTTGAAGAGAACTCCTGAAGGCTCCACATTTGCGTAATCCCTGCTAAGGACTCTCAGTCTGCACACAACCAAGGAAATAAAGATATCATCTTATATTTTCATAAATACAAGTGTTTGTGTTCCTTGACGGATCCAGTGTGTAACAACTGGAGTCAGAGACGGTATAGTTTTACCGACTGACTCCAGTTAAATTTACACTTTATATGGCTGTAAAGTTATACAGTACACCCTCCTTATAAACAGATTCTTTAAAATTATGGTTTTATATTTATCATGAATTAATTACATAAAAAGGAGTTAGAGGTGCCAAAAATAGAGGAGTTGGAGTCAAAGGTTTTGTGTTCCAACTCCATAGCCCTGGATATATCCGTAGAGAATATGCAATCAAAAATATTTTAATTCAAACCAAAGTTTTATATGATCACTTTAAACTAGAGAAAAGCAAAACAATTCCCCTTAAGTATATTACCAGGGCTGGGTAAGCTCAGTCGGTAGAGCGTTCGGCTAGAAACCAGAAGGTTCCTAGTTCGATACCCGCCCTCGCCAACTCGGCATATGAGTAGCACAGGGATCTGTGCGGTAAAGTAAGGAGCTGATGGTAGGTGTGGCGCTCCACTACAGACGCCAAAAACAATCACCTTGGTCTAGCGCTATTGAAAAGGGGATAGACTCCCTCTGTGACTGGCTGATACCGACTTTAGGCCGCCCCAAAGACTTTACTTTACTTACTTTTATATTACCTGCTAAAGCAACAACAGCAAAAAAAAAAAAAAAAAAAAAAATACCTCCATTGTCAACCTTGACAGGGACCAGTTATATACACAATGATCAAGTTCATAACTTATGAAGAGATATAGTTTGGTTTTGGTGTTTAATGGCATATCAACCTTCATAGATTATTTAATGCCAATGCCATTCTTGTAGGACAGTAGTGTTACTATTTAACCCATAGCTGAGGGTATGAGGGGGTTCATACCTTTCCCAAGGGTATTAGTCTGAAAGTAAATTTAATAGCCCGACTTGAGTTCAAACTCACTTGCACGCTAGCCACTACACCAAAGGGACTCGCCAGAGAGATATGGAAGCAACTTTATGTACATAAAGATATCTTATGAATGATGATATCTACATAGAGAAAGATATCTTATGGACAATGATATTCAGATACAGAAAGATATGTTACAGTAGGGTTTAATCCAATAGATTTATTCCAGACAATGGCTTTGTGATTGTGAACAAGTTAAATCAAACTCAAAATAGGGTCATATCTAAAGAGAGTTGTTAAGTATTATCTATTAATAATGGAGATTCGCTTCCGGTTTTTGTCTGTAACAAAAATGACATCACTGCTTACGTCACATTACCCAAAATCGTCATAACAGAATAAATACACTAAAAATTTGAACATGCAACATTAATCTTCTAAGGTCTGGACTTTCTTAGGGACCCTGGGTCTGGTTTCTGTTAGGGATTTCTCCTTATCAGAAGCCCTGTGTCATTGTTAGTTTTTAGTAAACACAAGACTTCGATTTTCTTTTAATGTTACTTTATTCGGTAAATCCCCAACCCAGACATAACATAGCGCGCGTATGCAGAATTACAGTTTAGACAGAGCATCATGGCCGACTGCTCTGTCTGACGTCCACTGCAAAAATAAACTAAAGCTCCTTACTATTCTTAAACCGGAACAGGTTCTTCTATGCCTTCCGGTTCCCACGATTTATCCCCGGAAGGCAAGGTGAGAGTGAGGTCAAACGCTGTCACTCACTTTCAGGGCCATCAACTGCACTGATCGCCACTATATCTCTATACTACCTTACATAAGTATGAAAAGGGTCATCCCCTCAGAATTACAGGGGATTGACAATAATCTTATGCCACCACATAGATTATGTAACATATGTACCACTACATACATCAGTATAATACATAGTGGTACCAATATGTAGTCAACATGTCAAAGAATGGAGATTATATTGAAAAATAAAGCAAACATTGTTTGCCTGGGTGAAATGCAAGTCATTTTATTGCAAAATATACTGTATCTATTGAAAAAAAAAAATTTACCCAACCTGTTCACCACAGATAGGATTTGACACAAGGTCACAAGTATGGGGCATCAAGTGAGGATCAAACTCGCTTTTCAGTAGTAATAGATCTGTGAGACTAGCTTGTTAACCATTACACTATGACTGGACACCCTTGTACATGTTCCACTCAGCAAATCTTAAGGGTTGGGCAGTATTTTTTTTTTGTATCCTCAATTTTCATAGTATTTCCTCTCAAAATCTTATCAAGCCCTATAACCTATATGTTTGTCCAAACCTTAATGCTCTTATGGCAAACTCCAGTCACAACCCTTTAATCATATATGTGCTAGAAGGCGGTGACTGAGGGTCTTAGAGTCCTGGGTATGACGTTAAACTGTATCTGATGGTGAAGTTCCAATTCTGGAGCTTCTGGGAAATGTGAAGTACCCCTTCATCACCATGACTCCCAAGTCCACTCTGACCCGGAGTGGTAGTACCTGTCAGAGTCCTATCTAAAGGTTAAACAGAAAAAATGAGTTTAAAAATTTGAGGACCCATCAAGAACGAATAAAACAAAAACGTCTTCAACATAAAATGACCCAATGGGTTGACATGTTGTAAAATCCAACCAACCAGCCAAGTGAATGGCTACATAAAAGAAAAGAAAAAATCAGAAACAGGACTGAGAGAAGATAAAGAGAGACATTAAAATGAATTGAATGGTCTAATGGGGGGATAGAAATCAAGGCGCTTAAATTAGAAGAAAAATGAATGATTGTGGTTAGTGATAGTACCTTTACTAGTTTGCTAACCATTGCACCGCATTTGTAATGGATCTTGGGTTGAATAGAAAAAATGAGTTTGAAAAAAAAATGTGTTTAAAAAAAAATTGAGTTTAAATAAAAACAATCGAGTACCCATAAATATTTTCAGCATAAAATAACCCAACAAGGGTTGTCATACCGTAAAATCTATTCAACCAACGAACCAACTCAGAATCTCAGGTAACTCGTGTAATTATCAAGCAGCAACTTCCTTTCATTAATAATATGTATGGTGACTCATTCTGGCTGGTCAGTAGATTGAAATGTTATCATAAAATGACAACCTGTTTTCATATCATCTTTTGAATAACATGTGCTAAGTGCACAAAAGATATTCTAAACTGCATGTTCAAGATAATTACAACAGTACCAGGTCACATTAATCAAAATACAATTTCCACTTACATGCTTCTTGTCAAAAAAAAAAAGAATTAAAATTCGCATGTCTGATTGGTTGGATTTTACGGCATGTCAACCCTTGTTGGGTTATTTTATGCCAAAGACATTATTGTTTTATTCATTCTTGATGGAAATTCAAAATTATTCATTCAAACCCATTTTTATTTTTAACATTTTTTTTTACTCATATGAATAGAAACACTCACAATACTGAATGAGATAACATTCTCTCCCACTTTGTGTCTCTTCTATCACATGACAACCAATTAACCAATCAAATCATTCCCTCAGAATAAAGTGATTGGTTACTCAAGTTCGTTGGTTGGTTGGATTTTACGGCATGTCAACCCTTGTTGGGTTATTTTATGCTGAAGACATTTTTGTTTTATTCGTTCTTTCTTGTTGGGTTTTCAATTGTTTTTAAAACTAATCTTTTTTTTCTCTGAATGTTTGAGATGAGGCTTGATGATTAGTATTATCTGCGTTATTCGGACTATTGTCCTCATCTTCATTGTTATCTGTACAACGTTTCGGCCGATATGCCCTCCGGCCTTCTTCAGGTATTTCTTGTCGGACACATGGCCTAGTGGATAGGGTAGTTAGGTTAAGACAGTTCTAAGTGACAGTTATCTCTGGATTGCAGGTTCAATCCTGATCAAGGGCAGCAATAACATAGAATAATAATTAACACAGCTTAACGCCCCTACCCCAGCTATGAATGAGAACAGCATACCCCCATGGACAGAATAAAGGGTTAGGTTCAAAAGTTCTGTGATGGCTCCCGATTATGACAAGAAGGTTCCCAATTACGACAAGAAGTTCCAGAGTCCGAAAAGAAATACCTGAAGAAGGCCGGAGGGCATTATCGGCCGAAACGTTGTACAGATAAAATGAAGATGAGGACAATAGTCTGAATAATGCAGATAATACTAATAATCTTTACTTTTTTTTTTTAATACATTTTTTAATCTATTTATTCCATAGAAGGGACTCTAAAAGGTACGACAACTCCAGGTCAGAGTGGACCTGGGATTACTCCCAGTAGGAATGAAAGCGTACTCCACACTCCCAGAAGCTCCAGAATTGGAACCTCACCACTAAATGAAATTCAACATCATATACCCATACATTAAGACCCACAGCCACCATCTTCTAGCACATATATGATAAAAGGTATTGGTAGTTTGCCAACAAGATCAATACCATTGGGGACAAACAAAAACAAGTCTATAAAGGTAGGTATTTAACCAACCCATTTGCCATATGTAGTGGTGATAAGTTCACAAAGTATGTGGCATCCAACAAGGATCAAACTCACTATTCATTTGTAATGGATCTGCGAGACTAGTTTGCTAACCATTGCACCACAATGGGACACCCAAACAAGTCTATAATGTATGCCATAATTAAATTATCAAAAATGAATTTAACAGTCTAAACAAACTACTTTCAAACAATAAGAACAATTTTAGTAGATAAATGTATAGCAGTCAAGTGAATAATAAATTTGTTTTACATTTATATACTAATTAGACTAATTCTGATTACTTAATAAAGTATTTAAAACAAACTAACAGGTGTTACCAGGTGGGTGTAAAAGTATTCGAACAGACTGTACATCACCTGAATTTTTTTTAGGTAGAAAAATATTTAAGCTGGTAAACAAAGGATAATGCCCCTCCCCCATCTATCATAGAGAAAATTCTCAAACAACTATTCATTTCAGAAATAATAAACTACCTCTATGAAATAAGCGAGCATTCTTTTATCTAAAAAAAAAAAAAGTTTTAAAAGAAGAAAAAAATAACTCTAAAATAATATATAATAATAAATCAATTTTTTTTAGAAATAAAAATTCTAAATTTCTCTGAATGTTTGAGATGAGGCTTGAAGATTAGTATTATCTGCGTTTAGACTATTGTCCCCATCTTCATTGTTATTTGTACAACGTTTCGGCCGATATACCCTCTAGCCTTCTTCAGGTATTTCTTGTCGAACTCGGGAACTTTCTTGTCGTATTCGGGAGCCATCACGGAACTTTGAACTTAACCCTTTATTCATTCCATGGGGGTATCCTGTTCTCATTCCGCTAACCATAGCTGGGGGTAGGAATTGTGTTAATTAATTATTTTTCTAACTGCTTTCACTCAGGATTGAACTCGGTTCCAGAGATAACTGTCAACTTAGAACTGTCTTAACCTAACTGCCTTATCCACTCAGCCATGTGTTCATAACAATGAAGATGGGACAATAGTCCGAATAACGCAGATAATACTAAAACTTCTAAAGTAATTTACCCTGCACATTATGTTTTGTTTTTTGTTTAAGACACACAATTTTATTATCAATTTTCACTTTGATAAAATTAATCCCTATGGCATATATTGTGTTGGTATTACTATTCTCTATGCATCTCTGGCCTGGACTCCTTAATGCCATCATCTGAAACTGCTCGAAGAATTTCACGAGTGCAGTCTTTAGAACATATGCAACCTCCAATGGAAGATAGAAGAACAAAAAGCAATGTGCTGTAGGAAGCAAAAGTTCCAAGCATTGAATCCTGTATCATCAAAAAACAATTGAGATGGTGTGGCCACTTGGAACGAATGTCTGATGACAGTCTTCCCAAAAAGATCTTCTACTCCAAATTGAAATAAGGAAAACAGACTCGAAGTGTAACCAAAAAACTTTTTAAGGACCTCTTGAAAGCAAATCTCAAGAATTTTAAACAGACATCAAAACTTGAGAGACAACAGCGAAAGACAGAACTCAATGATGAACCACTATCAGGGATGGTACTGGTACTTTCTGGAGGAAAGGTGACAAATATTGAAGGAGCAAAGACAGCAATTTTGACCAGCACTGCCAATTATTCATTGGTTGGTCGGATCTTATGGCATGTCACCCTTGTAGGGTTATTTCATGCTGAAACATTTTGTTTTATTCATCTTGATGGGTATTCAATTTTATTTTTTTTAAACTCATTTTGTCATTTTAACCCATAGATTAGACCTTAAAAGGTACTACCAATCTGAGTCAGGGTGGACCTGGAGTAATGGCGATGAAGGAGTACTCCACACTCCCCAGTTCTCCAAAATTGGAACTTCACCATTAGATGGCAGTTTAATGTCATAGCCAAGAACACCAATTTATCAAATCATTCTTGCCTGGGCCCATAACCTGGTTTGGTAGTTTTAACAAATGAACCAAACTGAAAATGTTACACTTAGCTGACTTCTAATGTACTTACTCAATTCACCAATGCTTCCAATTCCAAAAATTGGCGGAGTTATGTCAATTTTTAGCTCGACAAATTTGGTGGGGTTGGCAAAAATGGCAACTTTTTGTAATCTATTTTTGTTTGTAAAATGAGTTCTAGAGCTTCCCTACTCCTAAAAATTGTTTTATAAAAGTATTTTGCCCCCTAGAACCCAAAGATGCTATCAAAAAAGTTTTAAAGTCAACCAATTTTAAGTTATTGATGATATCTGATTTTTTTCTAACATGATCATCCCAATGTGGCTGACTTTATCATAATCTACATGTGCACAAAATTTCAGAAAAATTGAAGCGCGGGGGTGACATGGCCTGGATGATTTGACATGGAATTACCAACATATATAAGTATTAATGGGGTTTTAGCTTCAGTATCTAATACCACTTCTTATAATACATTAGGAGGTCTCAGAAAAGCCTCCAAACGCAGGTGAATATATACAACAAATTCCAAAGAGAGATAACATAACAAATACAGACTTTATTGTCTGAGCAACATTTAACATCTTATTATAATGGAAATTGTTTGTTTTTTCTGTCTGTAACCATAACTACATACTAATAACATGCAATTTTATTTTATATATACAATAAAATAACAATTTACAGTGTGAACGGAAAGGCTAATTTGCATATTAATATTACAAATTTGATTTTAATAATTATGGGCTTGGTATTATTGAATTCTAATAGTTTGGCTTTATCTTAATGAATATGAGCAAAAATCTTGGGGATAAATCTTAAAAGAAATCCATTACTAAAAAGAAATAACTGTAATTTTATTCTTTACTTCCTATTTTAACTAAATAGTTAAATTAGCAAAATTTAGCAATGAAAGACTGGAGTGATGGAAGAGTAAGTTTCAGTTGTTCTATTTTCCAATTATACTCCCCTTTCTTTCAAATCTTTTTATCTGCATTAGTTTTGCAGGGGTTATTTTTGTATTTGCCTGGGGAGTTGCCTGCCCGTTTAGTGTTGCTGGTTCCTGCTAGGGGCCTCGTGTATTTAAGCGGCTGTTTTGAATTTCTCTTCCTCTTTGCCTGCTGCTTGACCTACGAGACACAATGAGGTAGTCTTATGACTACCCCTTTCTTGGTGGGGCTTTGGCCCCCCTTACATTACTGTAAGTGATTTATACAGCATGGACTATTCTTAGTCTCATGTCTGTACCTTCATATTATGTGTATGTTTTATATTACCTTGTCAGTGACTTTTATGTATGTATGTTTGTTCATGTACACTTCTATGTAATTTATGTATCCTTTGTGTATTCATGTGCTGTACCATAATAAATGTTTTGTCCCTCAACCTGTGTCGGAGTTTGTTTCGTTTCACCAAGTTATGACTGTCATAACCTTTGAATCTTACAGTTTTATTAGCCTGATGCATATATTTGCTAGTACAATACAAAAACAGCTAGGACGAAAGTCCTAAGGAAAAAAGACTTCTTGAAGAGTCAAGAGTTAAATGAAGAGATGAAAAGTCCTACATCAAAAGGTTGTCACTTACTTCATAAATAAAGTCTCCCTACAGACATGGGAATGTAAACAGACACGTGGTTACACAGCTATCCAAAAGGCTGGTGAGCCGACCACCTCTATGGAGATAGAGTATAATAGGGGCAGCGTAAGGAACACATATATGTCTATAGTCTATGTCTCACTTCAAACTAATAGTAATACCCTTGTGAATAGTATTACCCTTTATCTGTTCTCCCCACCCCCTCTGCCGGGGATAAATGAAATAGTATGACATAGTATGAAATAGTATGACAGACATATATGTCTATAGTCTATGTCTCACTTCAAACTAATAGTAATACCCTTGTGAATAGAATTACCCTTTATCTGTTCTCCCCACCCCCTCTGCCAGGGATAAATGAAATAGTATGACAGACTGGGTTCTTTAGGTAACCTGTCTAGAAGGAAAAAAACTGAATTCAAACCAGCTTTACTCCACTTAAAATTTGATCATATGTCACATTCTGCGCATGGCATTGGGTTGGTTGGTTTATTTTATGGCATGTCAACCTTTGTTGGGTTATTCTATGCAAAGAAATTTTGTTTGATTCATTCTTGTTGGGTATTCCATTTTTTTTAAACACATTTTTTAAAAACTCATTTACTTCTATTTAACGCACAGATGGGATCCTAACAGGTACTACCACTACAGTTCAGACTGAACCTGGGAGCAATGTATAAGAAAAAAAAGGTTTGGGGGTTTGCCATAAGGGCAATAGGGTTGGGACAATCATATAGGAGCAAGGGCTTTGCATGTCCAGTCAATTGATCACAGGGGGCCTCCCTCTCTGACCATCTGTCTAGCCCAAGTAAGGGCCAAAGTGGAGTGTTGTATGTCATGGATTACTAAGCCACTAGGAATCCATCGTTAAGTATCATGGGTCACCACCAGAGCCAACAGGTGGCCCCATTTGGGGGATTTTACCCCTCTGTAGAGGTGCAGATGTATTCTGCAGCTCTGTGTGCAGATACTGGATGCCATGTGGGAGATCTGCCAGGAGTAAATGACCAATAGAGACAGGTGGTGAGAGAGTGTCTTGGGAATCTATGCTGTTAGCACATGATGATGATGATGATGATGATGATGAGGAGGAGGAGGAGAATGATGATGATGATGATGATGATGATGATGATGATAGACATTTTTGATAAAGTGACAGGGTTCCCTCTTGAAAGCTTTGTTCAATAGGCTAAGAAAGAAAATATTTCTTTTACTAATCAAAATATTTTTATATATCAGTTTTAGACATTTGTCTGCCATTATACTTGAACTCTGAACCATGGTTCAAATCTTGCAGTGTGTCGTATCACGATTCCCCAGCAACTGTTGCAGAATGTTATTGTAGTTTGTGTAGCTGCGCTGTATTCTTTCTTAATGTCCGTTTTCTTTTCTTTGTTCATCATGTTAGAAAATAAGTCCGACGTCTTTGGTCTGTGGTTTAACTATTCTTAGCAGCATTCTTTCTTTTCTTTGCTGCCTAGTCGGATGGGGTGTGAATACACTGTCTGCACCCCAGTAGAGGTGTAAAATCCCCCCTCGCCAATGAAGGCCACTTGTTGGACGTCTGTGGCAACCCGTTGATGCTTAAGTGTGGAATCCTGGTGGCTGAGCAAGTCCATGACATGAAACACGACACTTTGACACTTTATTATTCTAGAACCTTGGGCAAATAGGAGTACCCCTCATTGGCCAATTACTCGCCAGTCCACCTGACCTGGAGTGGTTGTACCTATATTGCTGAATTATACATTATAAATGTCATCTCTAAAAAGCATAATGTATATATATATGGCACAATTGATAAATGTAAATGGTTTAGCAAGGCTAGTCTTGGAGATCCATTACTACTGAATAGGAGAGAGTCATACTTGCAGCTTGTTGTCACCTTCCGCACGTGGCAAACGGGTTGGGTAAATAACCTACCTTGAGTTTTCTTGGCTTAACTGTTGTTTATATATATATAAAGTAAAGTCGTCGCACACAAGTAAGTTATCAGCCAGTCAGCAAGGGAGCCTATCCTTTTCATAGCGCTAGAACCAAAGGAGATTTTTTTTTTTAGCATCTGAGGTGAGCACCACACCTACCAATGCAGCTCCTTACTTTACGCACAGATCCCTGTGCTATCATTAACGCTTGATTGCAAGGACAAGTATCGCACTAGGACCCTTGTGGTTTTAGCGAAGCTCTACCGAACTGAGCTTAACCCAGCCCATAACATATATATATATATATATATGATATTATATATTATAACATATAACATGACACACACACACACATATATCTAAGTTGAGGTAATGTGGACATGGAGTTCAATGGCTCCAGGAACCAGATCTGTTCTCCACAGCTACTTTATTTGATACAATGTTCTATTCCATGATATTGAGGAGCCGCACTGTTTAACTTATAATATGGGTGCACATTTATAAGTAACAGTGCTCAATATCAGGATAGAACATTTTATATCGAAGTTAAGGTTAGCATGGACAGCATGACAAACAAAATCTGAAGATCTCATAGGTGAGAAACTGACAGTAACGGCAGGTACGTCGACTCCAGTCCATACTACCTTAACTCAATATATATATATATATATAAACACCACATATATATACACCATACAACAAGTAAGTTTAGTAAATAACTAAAACTAAAAAACAGACTACTAATTTTCAACAGCAGGAACCCCAGGGAGGGTATAGAAATTGCCGATAAAGGCTTCTGGGTTTATAGCAGACAAATTCCTAAATTACTCATAGGAAATATACTTATTTCTTTCATTTTCTTTCTGTGGCCTCTGTTCCATGTAAACCCCAAAATAAAGAAAAGAATTCCAAAGTGTTACTAATACGCAAGATTGTTTGATTGGTTTCTTCTTTGTTTAAATGGCAGTAAGGTACTATTCACCCATAGCTGGGGGATAGGGGGTTGCACTAACTTTCCCAAGGGTAATTAGTTTGAAAGTAAACCTATACATAACTGAAGTTTTGAACGCTCGCAACAAGATGTCGGCAGTTCAACACGTTAGGCCACTACAACCACTATTCCCTTGTGATAGGTTTTGTTCTTTGTTTTAATGGCACATCAACCTCTGTGGGTTATTTAATGCCGCACCCTGTAGAAAGAACAGTAAGTAAAGTAGAGTCATTGGTGTGGTCTAAAGTCGGTAATCAGCCAATAGGGTGATTCATGTAATGAATAATTAAAAATAACATTATATTTGAAAGACTGAAGAACTGCTGATTCATGCAGAAAACTCAATTGGATGGGTAAAGTCGTCAGGGTGGGCTAAAACTGTTCAGGGCGGCCTAAAGTCAGATCAGCCAGACAGCGAGGGAGTCTATCCCTTTTCACTAGCGTACGAACCAAGGAAATTGTTTTTTGCGTCTGAGGGGAGTGCACACCTACCATCAGCTCTTTAACGCACAGAATTCCCCTGTGCTACTCATAACGCTGAATTTGGCAAGAGTGGTATCAAACTAAGAACTTGTGGTTTCTAGCCGATGCTCACCAACTCAGCTTAAACTGGCCCTTAAAAAAAAATCTTAAGAATAGTAGTGGTACTATTAAACACCATAGCTGAGGGATGAGTGGAGTTCATACTTTCCCAAGGGTATTTAGCCTGAAAGTAAGTATGTCATAGTGCCAACTGGAGTTGACTCGCTTAACTCTACTAAAGTCGAGCATGTTAACCACTATACATCTACTTTCAGGCTAATACCCTTGGAAGGTTATGAACTCACTCATCCCTCAGCTATGGGTTAAATAGTACCACTACTATTCTTAATGTTTTTTTTTAAGGGCCAGTTTAGCTGAGTTGGTAGAGCATTCGGCTAGAAACCACAAGGTTCTTAGTTTGATACCACTCTTGCCAATTCAGCGTATGAGTAGCACAGGGATCTGTGCGTTAAAGAGCTGATGGTAGGTGTGGCACTCCGCCTCAGACGCAAAAACAATTTCCTTGGTCTAGCGCTAGTGAAAAGGGGATAGACTCCCTCGCTGTCTGGCTGATACTGACTTTAGGCCGCCCTGACATTAGGCCACCCTGACGACTTTACCCATCCCAATTGAGTTTTCCTGCATGAATCAGCATCTTCAGTCTTTCAAATATAATGTTATTTTTAATTTATTCATTTTACATGAATCACCCTATTGGCTGATACCGACTTTAGACCACACCAATGACTCTACTTTACTTACTGTTCTTCTACAGGGGTGGCTTTGGCATTAAAATAACCCACAGAGGTTGATGTGCCATTAAACAAGAAACCAAACCTATCAAAGGGAAGTGGGGTGGGGTAAGTGGCTAACGTGTTGAACTGCGACATCTTTTGCGAGCGTTCAAAACTTCAGTTATGCCAATTAGGTTTACTTTCAAACCTAATACCTTGGGAAAAGTATGAACCCCCTAAATCCCCCAGCTATGGGTTGAATAGTACCTCTACTGCCATTAAACAAAGAAACCAAATCAAACCATCTTGCGTATAAGTAACACTTTGGAATTCTTTTCTTATTTTTGGGGTTAACCATGGGTAACAGAGGCCACAGAAAGAAATGAAAAAGAAATAAGTTATATTTTCCATATGAGTAAATTAGGAATTTTTGTCTGGCTTATAACGAACCAGAAGCCTTATCTCCAATTTCTATACCTCCTCCTGGGTCCTGGTTGAAAATAGTAGTCTGTTTTTTAGTTTTAGTTATTTACTAACTTAGCTTGTTTGTATGTGTGTATATATATGTGTGTGTATATATATATATATATATATATGAGTTAAGGTAGTGTGGACATCGAGTCGACAGTACCTGGTTACTGTCAGTTTCTCACCTATGAGAATCTCAGATTTTGTTTGTCCATGTCCATGCTACCTTAACTTCGATATAAATGTTCTATCCATGATATTGAGCACTGTTTACTTAAAATGTGGCACCCATATTATAAGTAAACAGTGCTCAATATCATGGATAGAAACATTTTGTATCTAAATTAAGGTAGGCGTGGAGACAGATCCTGGTTCCTGGAGCCATTGACTCCATGTCCACATTACCTCAACTTAGATATATGTGTGTGTGGTGTGTATGTTTATATGTATAATATATATATATTATATATATAATATATATATATGTTGGGCTGGGTTAGCTCATCGGTAGAGCGTTCGGCTAGAAACCCACAAGGTTCTAGTTCGATACTGGTCCTTGCCAACTCAGCGTATGAGTAGCACAGGGATCTGTTGCGGTAAAGTAAGGAGCTGATGGTAGGTGTGGTGCTCCACCTCAGATGCTAAAAAAAAAAAAATCTCCTTGGTCTAGCGGCTATTGAAAAGGGGATAGGCTCCCTTGGCTGACTGGCTGATACTGACTTTAGGCCCCCCGACGACTTTACTTTATATATATATAAACAACAGTTAAGCAAAGAAAACTCAAAGGTAGGTATTTTTACCAACCCGTTTGCACAGGCGGAAGGTGACACAAAGCTGCAAGTATGAGGCATCCAGTAATGATCATGCTCACTATTCAGTAGTAATGGATCTGCAAGACTAGCTTGCTAACCATTACATTTATCAATTGTGCATATATAATACATTATGCTTTTTAGAGATGACATTTAATGTATAATTCAGCAATTTAGGTACAAACACTCCAGGTCAGGGTGGACCTGGGAGTAATGGCAATGAAGGGGTACTCCATATTCCCCAAGTTCTAGAAATAATAAGTGTCAAAGTGTCGTGTTTCATGTCATGGACTGCCTCAGCCACCAGGATTCCACACTTAAGCATCACGGTTGCCACAGACGTCCAACAAGTGGCCTCATTGGCGAGGGGGGATTTTACACCTCTACTGGGGTGCAGACAGTGTATTCTACAGCCCCATCCGATAGGGCAGCAAAAGAAAAGAAAAGAATGGCTGCTAAGAATAGTTAAACCACAGACCAAAGACGTCGGACTTATTTTTCTTAACATGATGAACAAAAGAAAAGAAAACGGACATTAAGAAAGAATACAGCGCAGCTACACAAAACTACAATAACATTCTGCAACAGTTGCTGGGGAATCGTGAATAACGACACCTGCAAGATTTGAACCATGGTTCAGAGTTCAAGTATAATGGCAGACAAATGTCTAAACTGATATATAAAAATATTTTGATTTAGTAAAGAATATTTTCTTTCTTAGCCTATTGAAGCAAAGCTTTCAAGAGGGAACCCCTGTCACTTTTATCAAAAATGTCTTCATCATCATCATCATCTCATCATCATCATCATTTCTCCTCCTCCTCCTCATCATCATCATCATCATCATCATCATGTGCTAACAGCATAGAAATTCCCAAGACACTCTCTCACCACCTGTCTCTTGGTCATTTACTCCTGGCAGATCTCCCACATGGCATCCAGTATCTGCACAACAGAGCTGCAGAAATACATTCTGCACCTCTACAGAGGGTAATCCCCCAAATGGGGCACCTGTTGGCCTCTGGTGTGACCATGATACTTAACGATGGATTCCTAGTGGCTTAGTAATCCATGACATACACACTCCACTTTGGCCCTTACTTGGGCTAGACAGATGGTCAGAGAGGGAGGCCCCTGTGATCAATTGACTGGACATGCAAAGCCCTTGCTCCTATATGATTGTCCCAACCCTATTGCCCTTATGCAACCCCAAACCTTTTTTTTTCTTATACATTGCTCCCAGGTTCAGTCTGAACTGTAGTGGTAGTACCTGTTAGGATCCCATCTGTGCGTTAAATAGAAGTAATGAGTTTTTAAAAAATGTGTTTAAAAAAAATGGAAATACCCAACAAGAATGAATCAAACAAAATTTCTTTGCATAGAATAACCCAACAAAGGTTTGACATGCCATAAAATAACCCAACCAACGCCAATGCCATGCGCAGAAATGTGACATATGATCAATTTTAAGTGGAGTAAAGCTGGTTTGAATTCAGTTTTTTTCCTTCTAGACAGGTTACCTAAAGAACCCAGTCTGTCATACTATTTCATTTATCCCTGGCAGAGGGGGTGGGGAGAACAGATAAAGGGTAATTCTATTCACAAGGGTATTACTATTAGTTTGAAGTGAGACATAGACTATAGACATATATGTCTGTCATACTATTTCATACTATGTCATACTATTTCATTTATCCCCGGCAGAGGGGGTGGGGAGAACAGATAAAGGGTAATACTATTCACAAGGGTATTACTATTAGTTTTGAAGTGAGACATAGACTATAGACATATATGTGGTTCCTTTACGCTGCCCCCTATTATACTCTATCTCCATAGAGGTGGTCGGCTCACCAGCCTTTTGGATAGCTGTGTAACCACGTGTCTGTTTACATTCCCATGTCTGTAGGGAGACTTTATTTATGAAGTAGTGACAACCTTTTGATGTAGGACTTTCATCTCTTCATTTAACTCTTGACTCTTCAAGAAGTCTTTTTTCCTTAGGACTTTCGTCCTAGCTGTTTTGTATTGTACTAGCAATATATGCATCAGGCTAATAAAACTGTAAGATTCAAAGGTTATGACAGTCATAACTTGGTGAAACGCAACAAACTCCGACACAGTTTGAGGACAAAACATTTATTATGGT
Source organism: Doryteuthis pealeii (assembly GCA_023376005.1). NCBI lineage: Eukaryota > Metazoa > Mollusca > Cephalopoda > Myopsida > Loliginidae > Doryteuthis > Doryteuthis pealeii. The sequence continues at coordinate 70,806,022 of CM042153.1, forward strand.
ACAGCAACATGAATACACAAAGGATACATAAATTACATAGAAGTGTACATGAACAAACATACATACATAAAAGTCACTGACAAGGTAATATAAACATACACATAATATGAAGGTACAGACATGAGACTAAGAATAGTCCATGCTGTATAAATCACTTACAGTAATGTAAGGGGGGGCAAAGCCCCACCAAGAAAGGGTAGTCATAAGACTACCTCATTGTGTCTCGTAGGTCAAGCAGCAGGCAAAGAGGAAGAGAAATTCAAAACAGCCGCTTAAATACACGAGGCCCCTAGCAGGAACCAGCAACACTAAACGGGCAGGCAACTCCCAGGCAAATACAAAAATAACCCCTGCAAAACTAATGCAGATAAAAAGATTTGAAAGAAAGGGGAGTATAATTGGAAAATAGAACAACTGAAACTTACTCTTCCATCACTCCGTCTTTCATTGCTAAATTTTGCTAATTTAACTATTTAGTTAAAATAGGAAGTAAAGAATAAAATTACAGTTATTTCTTTTTAGTAATGGATTTCTTTAAGATTTATCCCCAAGATTTTTGCTCATATTCATTAAGATAAAGCCAAACTATTAGAATTCAATAATACCAAGCCCATAATTATTAAAATCAAATTTGTAATATTAATATGCAAATTAGCCTTTCCGTTCACACTGTAAATTGTTATTTTTATTGTATATATAAATAAAAATTGCATGTTATTAGTATGTAGTTATGGTTACAGACAGAAAAAACAAACAATTTCCATTATAATAAGATGTTAAATGTTGCTCAGACAATAAAGTCTGTATTTGTTATGTTATCTCTCTTTTGGAATTTGTTGTATATATTCACCTGCGTTTGGAGGCTTTTCTGAGACCTCTAATGTATTATAAGAAGTGGTATTTAGATACTGAAGCTAAAACCCCATTAATACTTATATATGTTGGTAATTCCATGTCAAATCATCCAGGCCATGTCACCCCGCGCTTCAATTTTTCTGAAATTTTGTGCACATGTAGATTATGATAAAGTCAGCCACATTGGGATGATCATGTTAGAAAAAAATCAGATATCATCAATAACTTAAAATTGGTTGACTTTAAAACTTTTTTGATAGCATCTTTGGGTTCTAGGGGGCAAAATACTTTTATAAACAATTTTAGGAGTAGGGAAGCTCTAGAACTCATTTACAAACAAAAATAGATTACAAAAGTTGCCATTTTTTGCCAACCCACCAATTTGTCGAGCTAAAAATTGACATAACTCCGCCATTTTTGGAATTGGAAGCATTGGTGAATTGAGTAAGTACATTAGAAGTCAGCTAAGTGTAACATTTTCAGTTGGTTCATTTGTTAAAACTACCAAACCAGGTTATGGGCCCAGGCAAGAATTGATTTGATAAATTGGTGTCTTGGCTATGACATTAAACTGCATCTAATGGTGAAGTTCAATTTTGGAGAACTGGGGAGTGTGGAGTACTCTTCATCGCATTACTCCCAGGTCCCCCTGACTCAGATTGGTAGTACCTTTAAGGTCTAATCTTATGGGTTAAAATGACAAAATGAGTTTAAAAAAATAAAATTGAATACCCATCAAGATGAATAAAACAAAATGTTTTCAGCATGAAATAACCCTACAAGGGTTGACATGCATAAGATCCGACCAACCAATGAATAATTGGCAGTGCTGGTCAAAATTGCTGTCTTTGCTCCTTCAATATTTGTCACCTTTCCTCCAGAAAGTACAGTACCATCCCTGATAGTGGTTCATCATTGAGTTCTGTCTTTCGCTGTTGTCTCTCAAGTTTTGATGTCTGTTTAAAATTTCTTGAGATTTTGCTTTCAAGAGGTCCTTAAAAGTTTTTTTGGTTACCTTCGAGTCTGTTTTCCTTATTTCAATTTGGAGTAGAAGATCTTTTTGGGAAGACTGTCATCAGACATTCGTTCCAAGTGGCCACACCATCTCAATTGTTTTTTGATGATACAGGATTCAATGCTTGGAACTTTTTGCTTCCTACAGCACATTGCTTTTTGTTCTTCTATCTTCCCATTGGAGGTTGCATATGTTTCTAAAGACTGCACTCGTGAAATTCTTTCGAGCAGTTTCAGATGATGGCATTAAGGAGTCCAGGCCAGAGATGCATAGAGAATAGTAATACCAACACAAATATATGCCAATAGGGATTAATTTTATCAAAGTGAAAATTGATAATAAAATTGTGTGTCTTAACAAAAAACAAACATAATGTGCAGGGTAAATTACTTTAGAAGTTTTAGTATTATCTGCGTTATTCGGACTATTGTCCCATCTTCATTGTATGAACACATGGCTGAGTGGATAAGGCAGTTAGGTTAAGACAGTTCTAAGTTGACAGTTATCTCTGGAACCCGAGTTCAATCCTGAGTGAAAGCAGTTAGAAAAATAATTAATTAACACAATTCCTACCCCAGCTATGGTTAGCGGAATGAGAACAGGATACCCCATGGAATGAATAAAGGGTTAAGTTCAAAGTTCCGTGATGGCTCCCGAATACGACAAGAAAGTTCCCGAGTTCGACAAGAAATACCTGAAGAAGGCTAGAGGGTATATCGGCCGAAACGTTGTACAAATAACAATGAAGATGGGGACAATAGTCTGAATAACGGCAGATAATACTACTTCAAGCCTCATCTCAAACATTCAGAAGAGAAATTTAGAATTTTTTATTTCTAAAAAAAAATTGATTTATTATTATATATTATTTTTAGGTTATTTTTCTTGCTTTTTAAAAACTTTTTTTTTTTTTTTGATAAAAGAATGCTCGCTTATTTCATAGAGGTAGTTTATTATTTCTGAAAAATAGTTGTTTGAGATTTTCTCTATGATAGATGGGGGAGGGGCATTATCCTTTGTTTACCAGCTTAAATATTTTTCTACCTAAAAAAAATTCAGGTGATGTACAGTCTGTTTTCGAATACTTTTTACACCCACCTGGTAACACCTGTTAGTTTGGTTTAAATACTTTATTAAGAATCAGAATTAGTCTAATTAGTATATAAATGTAAAACAAATTTATTATTCACTTGACTGCTATACATTTATCTACATAAAAAGTTGTGTTCTTATTGTTGAAAGTAGTTTGTTTAGACTGTTAAATTCATTTTTGATAATTTAATTATGGCATACATTATAGACTTGTTTTGGGTGTCCCATTGTGGTGCAATGGTTAGCAACTAGTCTCGCAGATCCATTACAAATGAATAGTGAGTTTGATCCTTGTTGGATGCCACATACTTTGTGAACTTATCAACACACTATATGGCAAATGGGTTGGTTAAATACCTACCTTTATAGACTTGTTTTTTGTTTGTCCAATGGTATTGATCTTGTTGGCAAACTACCATACCTTTTATCATATATGTGCTAGAAGATGGTGGCTGTGGGTCTTAATGTATGGGTATGATGTTGAATTTCATTTTAGTGGTGAGGTTCCAATTCTGGAGCTCTGGGAGTGTGGATACGCTTTCATTCCTACTGGGAGTAATCCCAGGTCACTCTGACCTGGAGTTGTCGTACTTTTAGAGTCCCTTCTATGGATAAATAGATTTTAAAATGTATTAAAAAAAAAGTAAAGATTATTAGTATTATCTGCATTATTCAGACTATTGTCCTCATCTTCATTGTCATCTGTACAACGTTTTCGGCGATATGTCCGGCCTTCTTCAGGTATTTCTTTTTCGACTCTGGAATTTCTTGTCGTAATTGGGAACCTTCTTGTTCATAATCGGGAGGCCATCACACGAACTTGAACGCTAACCCTTTATTCTGTCCTGGGGGTATGCTGTTTCTCATTCATAGCTGGGGTAGGGGCGTTAAGCTGTGTTATTATTTTCTATGTTTTGCTGCCCTTGATCAGGATTGAACCTGCAATCCAGAGATATCTGTCACTTAGAACTGTCTTAACCTAACTACCCATCCACTAGGCCATGTGTCCGACAAGAAAATACTGAAGAAGGCGGAGGCATATCGGCCGAAACGTTGTCAGATAACAATGAAGATGAGGACAATAGTCGATAACGGCAGATAATATAATCATCAGCTCTCTCAAAACATTCAGAGAAAAAAAAGATTAAGTTTTAAAACAATTGCAAAACCCAACAAGAACGAAGAATAACAAAAATGTCTTCAGCATAAAATAACCCAACAGGGTTGACTGCGTAAAATCCATACCAACCAACGAACTTGAGTAACCATCACTTATTCTGAGGGAATGTTTGATTGGTTATTGGTTGTCATGTGATAGAAGAGACACAAAGTGGGAGAGAATGTTCTCATTCAGTAATTGTGAGTGTTTCTATCATATGAGTAAAAAAAAATGTTTAAAAATAAAATGGGTTTGAATGAATAATTTTGAATTTCCATCAAATAATAACAATAATGTCTTTGGCATAAAATAACCCAACAAGGGTTGACATGCCGTAAATCCAACCAATCAGACATGCGAATTTAATTCTTTTTTTTTTTGACAAGAAAGCATGTAAGTGGAAATTGTATTTTGATTAATGTGACCTGGTACTGTTGTAATTATTTGAACATGCATTTAGAATCTCTTGTGCATTAGCACATGTTATTCAAAAGAATGATTGAAAACAGGTTGTCATTTTTATGATACCATTTCAATCTACTGACCAGCCAATGAGTCCATACATATTATTAATGAAAGGAAGTTGCTGCTTGATAATTACACGAGTTACCTGAGATTCTGAGTTGGTTCGTTGGTTAAATAGATTTTACGTATGACAACCTTGTTGGGTTATTTATGCTGAAAATATTTATGGTACTCGAATTGTTTTTATTTAAACTCATTTTTTTAAACACATTTTTTTTTTCAAACTCATTTTTTATTTCACCCAAGATCATTACAAATGCGGTGCAATGGTTAGCAACTAGTAAAGTACTATCACTAACCAATCATTCCATTTTTTCTTCTAATTTGCGCCTTGATTTTATCCGCCCAATTAGACCATTTCAATTCATTTTAATGTCTCTCTTTATCTTCCTCTCAGTCTGTTTCTGATTTTTTTCTTTCTTTATGTAGCCATTCACTTGGCTGGTTTGGTTGGATTTACAACATGTCAACCCATTGGGTCATTTTAGGTTGAAGACGTTTTGTTTTATTCGTTCTTGATGGGTCGCTCAAATTTTTAAACTCATTTTTCTGTTAACCTTTAGAATAGGACTCTGACAGGTACTACACTCCGGGTCCAGAGTGGCTTGGAGTCATGGTGATGAAGGGGGTACTTCACATTTCCCGAGCTCCAGCATTGGAACTTCACCATCAGATACAGTTTAAGCGTCATCCCAGACTCTAGACCCTCAGTCACCGCCTTCTAGCACATTATGATTAAAGGGTTGTGACTGGAGTTTGCATAAGAGCATAATAAGGTTTGGACAAACATATAGGTTATAGGGCTTGATAAGATTTTGAGAGGAAATACTATGAAAATTGAGATACAAAAAAAAAAAATACTGCCCACCTTAAGATTTGCTGAGTGGAACATGTACAAGGGTGTCCAGTCATAGTGTAATGGTTAACAAGCTAGTCTCACAGATCTATTACTACTGAAAAGCGAGTTTGATCCTCACTTGATGCCCCATACTTGTGACCTTGTGTCAAATCCTATCTGTGGTGAACAGGTTGGGTAAATTTTTTTTTTCAATAGATACAGTATTATTTGCAATAAAATGACTTGCATTTCACCCAGGCAAACAATGTTTGCTTTATTTTCAATATAATTCCATTCTTTGACATGTTGACTACATATTGGTACCACTATGTATTATACTGATGTATGTAGTGGTACATATGTTAGCATAATCTATGTGGTGGCATAAGATTTATTGTCAATCCCCTGTAATTCTGAGGGGATGACCTTTCATACTTATGTAAGGTAGTATAGAGATATAGTGGCGATCAGTGCAGTTGATGGCCCTGAAAGTGAGTGACAGCGTTTGACCTCACTCCTCACTTGCCTTCCGGGGATAAATCGTGGGAACCGGAAGGCATAGAAGAAACTGTTCCGGTTTAAGAATAGTAAGGAGCTTTAGTTTATTTTTGGCAGTGGACGTCAGACAGAGCAGTCGGCCATGATGCTCTGTCTAAACTGTAATTCTGCATACGCGCGCTATGTTATGTCTGGGTTGGGGATTTACCGAATAAAGTAACATTAAAAGAAAATCGAAGTCTTTGTTTACTAAAAACTAAACAATGACACAGGGCTTCTGATAAGGAGAAATCCTAACAGAAACCAGACCCGGGTCCTAAGAAAGTCCAGACTTAGAAGATTAATGTTGCATGTTCAAATTTTAGTGTATTTATTTCTGTTATGACGATTTTGGGTAATGTGACGTAAGCAGTGATGTCATTTTTTGTTACAGACAAAAACCGGAAGCGAATCTCATTATTAATAGATAATACTAACAACTCTCTTTAGATATGACCCTATTTTTGAGTTTGATTTAACTTGTTCACATCACAAAGCCTATTGTCTGGAATAAATCTATTGGATTAAACCCTACTGTAACATATCTTTCTGTATTTGAATATCATTGTCCATAAGATATCTTTCTCTATGTAGATATCATCATTCAATAAGATTCTTTATGTAATAAAGTTGCTTCCATATCTCTCTGGCGAGTCCCTTTGGTGTAGTGGCTAGCGGCAAGTGAGTTTGAACTCAAGTCGGGCTAATTAAATTTACTTTCAGACTAATACCTTTGGGAAAGGTATGAACCCCCTCATACCCTCAGCTATGGGTTAAATAGTAACACTACTGTCCTACAAGAATGGCATGGCATTAAATAATCTATGAAGGTTGATATGCCATTAAACACCAAAACCAACCTATATCTCTTCCATAAGTTATGAACTTGCATTGTGTATTATAATGGTCCCTGTCAAGGTTGACAATGGAGGTATTTTTTTTTTTTTTTTTTTTTTTGCTGTTGTTGGCTTTAGCAGGTAATATAAAAGTAAGTAAAGTAAAGTCTTTGGGGCGGCCTAAAGTCGGTATCAGCCGTCACAGAGGGAGTCTATCCCTTTTCAATAGCGCTAGACAAGGTGATTGTTTTTTGGCGTCTGTAGTGGAGCGCCACACCTACCATCAGCTCCTTACTTTACCGCACAGATCCCTGTGCTACTTATGCCGAGTTGGCGAGGGCGGGTATCGAACTAGGAACCTTCTGGTTTCTAGCCGAACGCTCTACCGACTGAGCTTACGCCAGCCCTGGTAATATACTTAAGGGAATTGTTTTTGCTTTTCTCTAGTTTAAAGTGATCATATAAAACTTTGGTTTGAATTAAAATATTTTTGATTGCATATTCTCTACGGATATATCCAGGGCTATGGAGTTGGAACACAAAACTTTGACTCCAACTCCTCTATTTTTTGGCACCTCTAACTCCTTTTTATGTAATTAATTCATGATAAATATAAAACCAAATTTTAAAGAATCTGTTTATAAGGAGGTGTACTATAACTTTACAGCCATATAAAGTGTAATTTAACTGGAGTCAGTCGGTAAAACTATACCGTCTGCTGACTCCAGTTGTTACACACTGGATCCGTAAGGAACACAAACACTTGTATTTATGAAAATATAGATGATATCTTTATTTCCTTGGTTGTGTGCAGACTGAGAGTCTTAGCAAGGGATTACGCAATGTGGAGCCTTCAGGAGTTCTCTCAAGCGATCTCGAACCTGAACTTTGTCTGCCAAATCGATCTCCACGGGCTTATTTATTATAGTCTAACTCCTGGTGTCACGCCTTTTTGATCGTGACACCTAACGCAGTTTTTCTGTAGACACACCTCTTTGCCCATACAGCCTGTTTTTGTTGTTATGGGCTACGCCTACAGATTTTCTGCACCTAACAGTGTCAAATGTACGCCTGCATCTTTAGGTGCCAAAGGTCATTTCAAGGTCATATCCTGTTTTTGTTTCCAGCCACACTTGACATCCACACACTTCCTGGCGTGTAGCCCAGTCCCCAGGTGCAACTGTTTGATCAGGCAATATATTACACAGTGACTCCTAATTGCTTTTGACTCAACTCCGACTCCGACTCCTCTTACCTGGTTAAATCAGTTTGCATATCCTTGGTTTGGTAGATAGCTCAATTCTCTATGCATGCATTGCAAAAGCCACAACAAAAAGACTTACATTTTTTAATCTAATTTATATTTTTTACCTTCATTTTAAAATTGTCTTTTCTCTACTTTTCAGCTCTGTTTTGACGGGCAGTAAAAAGACGCTACCAACATGTTCAAGATAGAATCCTACATCACCTTTATTAATGGGGTATGTAGATAAATATGTGAAACTCGCCTGAGGATTTTCCAGCTATCCCTGTGGGGTGGCGATGCAGTCTCATAACAACCTTGACTTGCGTCTGGATGCCATCGAACAAACTATCACCTTCCTATTAGCTTTAAGAGTGGACACATCCACGAGCTTCATCTTCATGTCCCATGGACCAGGCTTGGATCTGAACCCATTGTCATCACCATCAATACATTGAATGTATTGTCAGGCTCCGCGACGGAACTTGGGACAGCGACAAGAAGAGTTCAAATCTAGCGGCTCATCGAGGTCCGCTAGTCAGGTTGTTAGGAATAAAGGCCAAGAAGCAACAAGTGGAAGACGAACTAACCCCCAGGCTACTCAGAGTCTGGTCAACAAAGTCATCAACAACGTAAGCATCATTGTCACAATCTCATTCTGAAATTTGTGGAGGACGACATCGTGCCTGTCGTCATGTAAAATCCGCAGAGTGCTACGTGTCAGCCCTGCTGAACGATCTTTGTGGAGGTGACACCTGCTGAGCTCATCTTGCGCAAGGTGATCAACTTCTGTGACTTGACCGTTTGCCTCGATAAATGTGACAGCAGCGGTCGGATAGAAGACTTACCAGGATCCTCTTTTGTACCGGTGTTCGCTTAGTTGGCCGCATGCACATGACCTACGAGACACGCATTCTAAGCTGCCTCTGGTCACCAAAAGTGAATGTGTTGTGGCGAGAAGCTTGATGTCTCTCTTACTGATACTCAACTTCCTTATTCTTGCGTCTCGTGGAATTATGTCTGGCTCTTTACTATGGAATCCTGGATGTACCTGACGATGAAGATGATAAATAAACGGAACCGATTCGCAGAAGTCAAACCGTCAGTCTTTAGGTAAGCAAATTCTTGATTTTTTCTTAATTTTCTTTGATTCTAGAACTTTTAATTTTTTTTTTTTTCAAAATTCTTATTCATGGTAATTTCACAATTAGGATCTTCTAATACAGAAAGCAATGTCTTTAGGTAAGCTAAATCTTGATTTGAAATTTTTCTTATTTTTCTTTGATTCTAGAACTTTTAATATTTTTTTTTTCTCAAAAATTCTTATTCATGGTAATTTCACAATTAGGATCTTCTAATACAGAAAGCAATGGTCTTTAGGTAAGCTAAATTCTTGATTTGAAAATTTTTTCTTATTTTTCTTTGTTTCTAGAACTTTTAATATTTTTTTTTTTTCTCAAAAATTCTTATTCATGGTAATTTCACAATTAGTGATCTTCTAATACAGGAAAGCAATGTTAATGCACGAATAGGGAAGGCAGGTATGCTAAAACATATTATCAATCCTATGGAAATTCAATCTCACTGACAAGTTAAGTAAATTCTTCTAAGTTTGTAGTTGTATGCAGTACTACTGTATGGCTACATCACTTAGACCCTAGAGAATAAGCTAGATGGGAGCTAACAAGAATGCTGTGTGTGATCTTAAACAAATTGTGGAAATTTTAGCTGAGGTGATGACACTCATTAAGAATAAGAATTTGGTGGATAAGCAACAGTTGATAATCAGGATATAAATTTTTGCTCCCCCCTCTTGGGGGATTTGGATGGTCTCATTTTTACCAGTGGGTGTTGCAAGATGATACGGAATGTACATTAAGGAAGCACGAGTATTAAATATATAGATTGCAATTGTGCTTGTTAATGATGAAAGTGTAGAATCTGTTTTATTTCCTGAAAACTGATAAGAGTGAAACAAAGAATAAAAAAGTCAACACTTTCTATACAAATAGAAATTAGATACACATTTTCATTTATGATACTATATCAGTCTACTGTATGGCGCAACACTTGGACCCTAACAAACACTTAGAAAATAAGCTATAGGAAGCTTACAAGAATATGGCTGCGTGTGATCTTAAACAAATTGTGGAAACAACACCCCCAACAGAAAAGCAGCTGTAACAGCCATTGCCCCTATCACACAAACCATCGAGTTAGATGAACAAGACATGCTTTGACACTGTTGAGAAGCCGGGATGAATGTCATAAGTGATGTTCTCCTGTGGAACTATCCCAGCAAATGGGAATGACAAGTGTAGGCATCCAGCAAAGACCTACATTGACCAGCAGCGCAGTTTTAAACGGTTGGATTGTACACTTAAAATTTTCAAGATTTCCTAATTACTAAGATCTATATACATATATCAAAATCAACAAATCTATTTGTTTAAGCTTACATTTATTGGTATTATGGTCATATGACACTGAAACCGTTTTTAGCTCAGTTGGTAGACGCGTCGTCTAAGGAATACAAGGTTTCTAGTTCGATACAGCCGCTCAGCGTAATGAGTAGCACAGGGATCTGTGGCTGTCAGTGAGGAGCTTGATGGTAGGTATGGTGCTCCGCCTCAGACACTATAAATAATCTCCTTGGCTAGCGGGATAGACACTCCTCGAGTCTGGCTGATACCCGACATTAGGTCCGCCCCAATTGACTTTACACTGAAACATTGGTTTCCACTAGAGG
>CM042153.1:70816970-70919470 GCA_023376005.1 Doryteuthis pealeii
AAAAGAGAGAAGGGATAGACCAAGACAAGACATACTTTTAAAACAAAACAATTTTTTTATTTCTTATATTTATTTGTTTATGTTATGATTTTATTTACTACTAAATTGCCATATCTGCCTTCTCAAAAAAATAACATAAATAAATACAATAGGAAATCTATAATCTATATATATATAAAGGAAAGTTTGGTATGTACGTGTCGACTTATAACTCTAAAAAAGAGAGGTCACTCAGACTCGAAATCTTGCATACACATTAATAACCTTCTAACTAAGGAACACGCCAAATTTGGTAATTGATTTTTCTGATTAAGGGATATAATTAATTAAACAAAAATCAAACGATTTTCAGAAAGCATCATATACCTGCTGCTGCTGCTGCTGTTGTTGTATCAACAGGAGCTTGCCTACTGGCTATAACAGAAGAACAGAAGAAGTAAAGAAGTAATGAAGAGGGTATGCAACAGAATAAATAGATCTTATACTTATTTCAACTGAATAAAGGTAAAAGTTATTCCAAGTGTAAAAGCAAAAGTTTCTTTGAATTTCTTAAACTGTGACTACACAAGCGAACGAGTGAAATCTCAAACCAGAAATTAATTTTCGGCCTACACTTAGTGACTTTATCTGAACAATGAATATGCCTTTTAATATAGAATTAGTAGCCACTACTCGGCAAAGCCCGGATAGAGGAGAAAAAATGTGGTTTAATGGTTAGCAAATCTTGCAGATCCATTACTACTGAATAGCAAGCTCGAACATCCAGTGAGTGGATGCCCCCATAAAAATCCCTACATAAAAAAAGACCTAGTGTTAATCCAGTCTTGTAGGAGGTCTTCACGAATATAAATCGAATCTTTGTAATTTTTGCACAAAAAGTAAGAAACAGTGATATTTAATGTGTATATATATTTACTTTGTTGTTACCTGTTTAAAAAATATTTTAGTCTCTCAAATGGATCATAAAAATACTTGCATCCTAAGTCATTTTTATAGCATTAATTTTTGGCTTTTTACAACAAATATGAAAAAAAAAAAAATAATAATAAAATAAAAAAAAGGTTGAATGAAAAATATGACTTAGTTTTGCCATAAATGACAACTGCCCTGTAGTAAAAGAAATGATGTACTTTGGAGCTCAAAGCAGGCTTTAAAGAAAAGAAAATATGGCTACCATAACAACTTAATTTAAGAAAACATGATCTCGGAGCCAGGAGAATTGGCGAGAATGTATTTGCACAAATGCAGATGTTTTTCAAGATCGAGCTGTGCATAAAAACATCAGGCACAGCAGGGAAAAAGGTGAGATGCTTTGAAGTGCTATTGAATTTAAAAACTGCTGTGTTATTCTTGCAAGCGATAGATTTCGTCGTCAGACTTTTGGAATTGTGAAAGTGATTACTCAGATCAGTTTAATGTGTATAAATATTTACTTTGTTATTAACTGTTTTATTTTCATAGTTTCATCTGGACATACATAAACACTAATTGCCCTTTATATATATGTATAGATGACATGGTTAGTAATTTAATGTATTGTAACGATTATCATCATAGGAAGTGGACTAGGCAATATGAGTTCAAATCCTGAACAAGGCTGTTTGCATTTCACATCGCAAAATATAATTCCAGCTATTCTCCTTCCAGCTATGGTTAAATAGTAGGGCAGAGTGAGTTCTTTAACCTTGATATGACAACCAGTCTAGGAGAAGAAAAACTCTGAATTCAAACCTGTTAAACTCCGCTTAAGAAATTAACCTTGTGTCACATCCTATTCGTGTGGAGGGGTTTGGTAAATACATATATTCTTTTCATGAATTTGACTATTCTCCTTCCAGCTATGGGTAAATAGTAGAGCAGACTGGCCTCTTTAACCTTGGTATGACAAGCAGTCTAGGAGAAGGAAAACTCTGAATTCAAACCTGTTAAACTCCGCTTAAGAAATTGACCTTGTGTCACATCCTGCTCGTGTGGAGGAGTTTGGTAAATACATATATTCTTTTTATCAGTTAATTATAAAAATTATCCAATATAAAAATTAAATACTTAAATTAATTGGGAAACTATTTTTAAAGATGTGTTTTATTGGTGATTATCAAATAAGGGTCTGTTTACGTACCTAAATTCCACCAGCTATAGGTAAACAATAGGGCAGAGTGAGCACTTTAACCTTGGTATGACAACCAGTCTAGGAGAAGGAAAACTCTGAATTCAAACCAGTTGTAGACCTGGAGAGGGATGGGTTTCATCAAGCTATTCCTGCTCAAGACACACAACTTGAGTTGTGCCCTCACACCAAAAAGGGTTACAAAACCAGTGATGATGATGATGATGATGATGATGATGATGAATAATTCATGTTTCTAAAATGAGAATTCTTCAGAGCTGTAGCCATGTCCATACTAATCTATTGTTACACCACTTGGATTTTAATGAAATGCTTGGTGAAAAAACTATATATGGGAACTATATACAAGGATGCTGTGTACTGTTTTGAACAAATCCTGGAAGCAGCAACCCACAAAAACCCCAGTTGTACAGCCACTCACCTACCATCTCAGAAACTATCAAAATCAGATAGACAAAACACACTGGACACTGCTGGTGAAGTAAGGATGAACTCATCGGCAACATTCTCCTATGGACTCCTACATGTGAACACACCTGGGTTGGCTGACCAGCAAAAACATACATTCATCAGCTTTGTACAGACACTGGATGCTGTCTAAAGGACTTGCTAGGAACAAAGACCAATAGGGTCGGATGTCAAAAGAGAGAGTTAAGGGAATCCGTGCTATCACCACGCCTTGATGATGATAATGATATATTTGCCAGTTATTTCCTATAGCTCCAAGATAAAGAAAGGGGAACCACTCTGATTGATTGATAAATTATTTATTTATTTATTTATCTACTAGGAAAAAGAAGACAGAGTTAGGGTTAGGGTTTAGGGTTAGTTTAATGGGAAACTAATGGGTAGATTAATTAACAGATAAAATTAATTCAGAGTGGTTCCCCTTTTTATGTTGGAGTTATAGGAAATAACCTATTTGCCCCCAGACAAAGACTCTAGCTGTATGCTTGATAGACCTTTACTTGAGATGGTCTTTGTCACAGTACATAAAACACTCATTGTAGAGATGTACATATTTTATCATAATGGAGATTGTGTGTTTGTCTGTAAATAAAACTATATCACTACTCAATTCACAATTCCCTTAGTTATTTACATCCCATTCTCCCGGATTTTATTTTTATTTAAACCTCAATTATTGATAAAATTGTTTACAATATTAATACTGTTGGCCTTATCTACGTACTCATAATATGCAATTATATTTATATTTACAACAGATTAGTGGTTTACAGTGTGAACAGGAAGGCTAATTTGCATATTGATATTAGAAAATTGATTTTAATAAATATGTGCTTGGTATTATTGATTTCTGATTGTCTGGTTTTATCTTAATGAATATGAGCAAAAATCTCGGGGATAAATCTTTAAAAAAATCAATTAACAAAAAGAAATAACTGTAATTTTATTTTTTACTTCCTATTTTAACTAAATAGTTAAATTAGGAAAATTTAGCAATGAAAGACGGGAATGATGGAAGAGTAAGTTTCAGTTGTTCTATTTTTTATTATACCCCTCTCTTTCAAATCATTTACATTCTTATTTAGTTTCATTAGCCTTTCTAATTTAATATATCTTATTACATTAAAACTTAAATACTTGCACCCGGAGAGTGCATATATCTGCTAGTCTTCTTAAAGAAAGAAATTTGTCTTATTTATTCTAACTGAATAATGACAAATATATCTATAATTATTTTTAATAATATTATTATTCCACAATTTAGGAAACAAAAAAAAAAAAATTAGTGCGAATCTAAGGGAAATTACTCTATCAAACATATCTATAATTATCTCCCTTGCAAGGTATTTAATTTCATATTGGATAATTTTTATAATTAACGGTTTGATGAGATATTTACTAATCTTACCTTAATGAGGCACAAGGCCACAAATATGAGATTAGGTTAGGCTGGCTGGATTTTACGGCATGTCAACCCATGTTTGGTTATTTTATGCCGAAAACGTTTTGTTTTACTCCTTCTTGATGGGTATTCATTTTTTGTTACCCCTTACAGAGGTGCAGTTGGTGTATTCTCCAGCCCCAGCAGAAATAATAGTCTGTTAAGCAAACTAACAACCACTCTACAAAATATTAAACTTTCCTTGCTCCATAAATATAGAGCAGCCATTGCTCAACATAAATTTTTTATCAGGGCTTGGCTTTGTGAACAAAGATTAAGGGCTGACTTCTGATTTAGGTCGGAAAATTAAAACGGAAAGTTTTTTGGTGGTCCCCAATGACAGTTTAACTACAGTCTATGAATTAACATTTTGCAAATTGGGTTATAGTTTTAGGGGATTATGGTTGTTTTTAATTACGTATTGCTTAAATAAATAAACAACAAAAAACCCAAATTACTATACATTTAATTAACCATTGAAATTAATTATTTAATCTATTATTGAGACAATTGTTTGCGTTAGTATTGCAATGTATAATTTCAATTAAACTTAGTTTAAAAAAATATTTTTCAACATTAAATGTATCGTAATTTGGGTTTTTTGTTACCTAAAAGGTATTACCACTGCAAGTTAGAGTGGACTTTGAAGTAATGGCAATGAAGGGGTGTTCCACTCTCCCCAGATCTCCAGAATTGGAATTTCACCATTAGATGCAGTTTAACATTATACCTAGGATGCTAAGACCAACAGCCACTACCTTCTAGAACATATATAATAAAAATGGTTGGGGGCTTGCCATTAGAACAATAGGGTTGGGACAATCATATAGGTACAAGGGCTTGACGTGACCAGCTGCTTGATCAGAGGAGGTCTATCTGACCGCCCATCTCGCCTGAGTATGGGCCAAAGTGTAGTGCTGTATGTCATGGACTGATCAGCCATCAGGATTCTGTCCATAAGCACCACCCACGGCCAACAGGTGGCCCCATTAAAGGTAAGGTGTTACCACTCTGCAGAGGTGCAGTCAGTATATTCTTCTGCCTCAGTGTGTTGCATAATTGTATGGTGCATAGGGTTTTGACAACACTCTGTAGTGAGAATGTAAAGGGGATGGAAAAATACCAGATGGTTATTACCCCTGACCCCAAAGGTGGGAATCTCATGAGTCTTGTGATAGTTAGTTAGGTAACCAGTTTGTAACCGGATTCAACACAGAGCAGACGTGTGACTGCGGGGTTGAACTTAGACCGTGCGGTAAAAATGGGCAATAAAGCTTTGATCAAAGACGAACAAAGTCTTGTTAATTATTTGCATAGTGTTATAGGTGATATACCCTATAGACTAATGGAATGCGCCGACGGTTACTATAAGTAACAGGGACAATTATGGCTTGAGAGTAAGCCAGTGCGAGTCAGCTCATAACTCTATTGTTGAATGTATTTCCCACTTCTCTGTACTGCAATTGTCTACTCTTTTGTTAATATATTTTCCTACATTTGTTACCCGTCGTTTAGTTCTTATTTGACCCCTTAAAACCCCACAACACATAGCTTTAAAAGAACTGACCCCAAAAGAAGCCCTTAGTTAGAAGAAGACAAGAAGAATCTAGACGATCATAGCCAATAGAAGTAAAGATCCAACATGGCAACTGGACGATCACAGATGGCTGAAAGGAAGAAGATAGAAAGAAAACAGCGCTAGACATAAGTAAATCACATGACTCTGTCTGTCTGTTTCTCTCTAGTACTCTCTCTGTGTTACAGAAGTAACCTTTTTACTCAACCCCTTGAAAAATGCGCCATTAGAGGCGTGGGAGTTTTAGTTAGATGCGAGCAAGTACCTGACGAGAGAGGATGTCTCTCAGGAGTCGCAACTCACCACATGGTTGAATCTTTATGGGCTGGGTTGTTTAAAATAAAGCTTAACAGAAAAACAAATCTTTTTAAATTATTAAAACAAGAAATGACCAGCCCAAAGGAATGAGCCCGAGCAGGTACCCGACGAGAGAGGATGTCTCTCAGGAGTCGCAACTCACCACATGGTTGAATCTTTATGGGCTGGGTTGTTTAAAATAAAAGCTTAACAGAAAAACAAATCTTTTTAAATTATTAAAACAAGAAATTGAAGGAATGAGCCCGAGCAGGTACCCGACGAGAGAGGATGTCTCTCAGGAGTCGCAACTCACCACATGGTTGAATCTTTATGGGCTGGGTTGTTTAAAATAAAAGCTTAACAGAAAAACAAATCTTTTTAAATTATTAAAACAAGAAATGACCAGCCCGAAGGAATGAGCCCGAGCAAGAAAGAAGAAACAGCCCAAAAGAATCAGCCCTGAGAAGATGCTATACAAAAAATGTCATAAGAAAGAGAGTAGGGAAAGATAGAGAGGGTTGAGCACGCGGAAGTGATAATACTAATCTGTTTCAATCAAACATAATGAAAAGACGTAAAAACGAACGAAAGAAAGAAATGAGTGAGAGTTAAAACAAGACTATTATACTTTTTACATATTGAGCTATTTTGTAATGGCTCTTAAGTAAACATATCAAATGTTGTAATGAATAAGTTATCATACTGCGATGTATTCACAGGTCTTGATAGAACTTATAAAAATATATAAAAACATAGTAGTTTAATACATGCATTTCAAGATAGCAAGACTGTAATTTGTTTATAGTGTCTTGGCAGGAAGATTTTTCTGGATTTTTGTTGCTATCAGCAATGGAGTTGTATCAACTTTTCTATTTACATTATATTGTTAATCAAAAACCTTTAAGGGAAATCTAAAATCTTTCAGGGAAATCATAATAGCTGAGTTAACAAGTAAGGACCCTCATCTCATTTCATCATCTCTATTCTGTCTGTCTGTCTCTCTCGCCAATTATATATCCGAGATATTGAGTGGGTACATAAATTTAGGGGCCGGGTTAACTCAGTCGGTAGAGCGTTCGGCTAGAAACCACAAGGTTCCTAGTTCGATACCGGTCCTCGCCAACAGCGTATGAGTAGCACAGGGACCAGTGAAGTAAGGAGCTGATGGTAAGTGTGGTGCCCCACCTCAGACGCCAAAACAATCTCCTTGGTCTAGCGCTATTGAAAAGGGATAGACTCCCTCGCTGACTGGCTGATACCGACTTTAGGCCGCCCCGACGACTTTACTTTTTTTACATAATAGTAGTACAGACATGTCAACAGCTTGGAAGAATAGTTATTTTAGTGACTTAAATTCATCATCATCATCATCATCATCATCATCATCATCACCACTAATTCTGTCACTTGTTTGGTTGCTACTCATGTAGTGTATCTGAGGCAGGAATAGCTTGGCAGAGTTCATCCCTTTCCAGATCTAAAACTGGTGTAGGGGATTATCTTCCTTGGGTGGAGGAGTTATCTGCCTGGCTTGTTGTCGCTTGTTCCCACCAGGGGACGTATGATATTTAAGCGGCTGATTCGAATTTCTCTTCCTTTCCTCGCTACGAGACCACATGGGTTAGACACGGTCTACCCCTTTCTCGGTGGGGCTCCGGCCCCCCTCCTAGTAAGTCATTTCTATCTATGGACACTCCAGTCCTTTTATATATGTAGGTTTATCTACTCTTGTATTTATGTATCCATGTACTCTTCTATTATGTATCCTTTGTATGCATATGCTGTTATCTATTAAATGTATTGTCCCTCAACCCTTGTCAGAGTTGTATGTTCTTCAAATATTCACGTTGAATCTTACACTGGTTTGAATTCAGAGTTTTCCTTTTCTTAGACTGGTTGTCATACCAAGATTGAGGGGGCTCTCAACTCTATTATTTATCTGTAGCTGGATGGAGAATAGGTGGATTCATGCCTTTCGATATGTGAAATACAAATACAGTAGTACTGACATGACTACATCTTGGAAGAATTCCCATCTTATCAAAGAGACCAGATTCCCATATGATCGATAACCTGGCACACACTGGCATTGCTTTCTGTTGATGAGATATTGCTACAAAGGTATTTGAAATGATCTAGTGGCTTTGCAATTTAATGTGGAAATGGCTCCATCTTGCTTATAAACATAGACAACAATAACAACAGAGACAAAAGAGCCTTTGAACAGGAACAACAGTCATTTGATAAAGGGTATCTAACGAACCCGAAAATTTATGATAAAAAATAATAATAAAAAAAAAAGTGAATCCAATACTCCATAACATCGAGTTCATTCATTTATTTTTAGATGCTTCGTAATAACGCCCAACTTAAAAAAACATAAAAATATATACCGAAAGAAGCATACGGAGACCTCCTAAAATACAATATATATATATATATATATATATATATATATATATATATGTATATATCAGTCATCCACAGACACGTGTTTTTGAAGTTTACTTCTCATCAGTGCGGCTCGACTTTTTAACAGCTACCTCTAGCCAGGATCGGAAACCGATAGAATTTTCGTCTGCCAAGTTCTTTACTCTTGCGGCCTTCAGTGGCTGTCAGTCTAGGGTGAACAATTAATTAATACATCCCTACAGGGAATGTTTTTACAATCACCAGAGAACTCAAGTCTGTAAACAGCGAACAGGCGAGTAACGGCTTACGCTAAACAGAGAAATTTCAATTAATGTCACCCCTACAGTGCTCAGCCATGGGAGTTGGGAGGATACCAAAGGATATCCTCATCTGGTAAGAGACAAATTGGTTGCCCCCAGCTGTGTTTCAAGGATGTCTGTAAGAACAATCTCAAGTACTTTGGCATTGCCACTTCCAGCTGGGAAAATTTAGCTCAGGACTACCCTTGGAGGCGGCAGGCTCTCTGTAGAGGACTGTTCATGTCTGAAGTCACCCTGGCACAACACCATGAAGCTAGGAGGTCCAGAAGAAAGCAGCAGCAACAAAGCGCCGGCACATCAACATCTTCAGGGTCAGCCTTCACATGCAACATCTGTGCTCGAGAATGTTTTTCTAACATTGGACTTTACAGTCACAGGAGGCACTGTAACTTCAGAGGCATAAAAATAATATTATAGTCTTCCGAGACTGAAATGCCAATATATATATATATATATATATATATATATATATATATATATATATATATATATATATATATATATATATATAATATATATATATATATAAAGTCATCAGGGTGGCCTTATGTCAGTATCAGCCGGATAGCAAGGGAGTCTATCCCCTTTTCACTAGTGCTAGACCAAGGAGATTGTTTTTTGCGCCTGAGGTGGAGTGCCACACCTATCATCAGCTCTTTACTTTACCACACAGATCCTTGTGCTACTCATACACTGAGTTGACGAGTGCTGGTATCAAACCCAAAACCCTGACGCTCTACTAAGCCAAAGAAAAAAACAAATATTCAGGTGATTTATTTATTTATGAATGAATTGTTTTGGCTATGTTAAAGAGTTTTATTTTAATTGCCTTCACTGACTCATAATAAAAGTTTTTAAAAAGTCATATTCAGAATTATTTATTCACTGATGTCATGTGATTTCTTTAATTGAATGATTACAAATAATCATGTTTTGATATGTGAGCTGAATATAATTAAAAAAAAAATCCTTTGAGAAATTTGGTATGTTAATCTTTTGACTCTACAAATGTTTTAAATTTGTTTATTTTTTTCTTTATGTATTTTTGTGTATATTTATACAGGACAGGACACACAGATATAAAATGTAGCTTTCAATTCAAGTGTAACCATTATAAATATACATACACACACACACACACACACACACACATATATATATATATATATATATATATATATGCATAAACGTTTCCACAATGAAAGTGCGATGCTCACCAGTCCAATTCATGGCAGCAACTGAAAAAGAAACAAAAAACAATAGCATTATAAAGAAACAAAACAAAATACCATTATATGAAAAAAAATGGCATTATATGTACTTTTCGAAAATAAAACATATTTTAAAACCTACTTTTTGTTTCTTTACTTCATTTGCATTTTATTAAACCTACAAATGGTCAGATCATTTTGCCTGACCCTGTATATATATGCATATATATATATATATATATATATATATATAAAAGTTTTAGCTTATATTTATTATCGTTGGAACAATTTTGCTACCATTGGTTTCTTGCTCTGTGGCAGTCATCAGGCAACGAAAGTGTTTTTTTGCAAATGATATAAATACTTATATTTATATCATTTGCATCATTTAAAACACTTTCGTTGCCTGAAGACTGCCACAGAGCAAGAAACCAATGGTAGCAAAATTGTTCCAACGATAATAAATATATACTAAAACTTTTATTTATTTATTTATTTATCTATTAACGCTCTATCACAGATATTGAGCACCCTTCTAATAACACTGTACATTGGATTACTCTCGCTTCTTCAAGTATAATAGTGCCATCTATACACATTGATATATATATATATATATAAATGAAAAAAATCCTTCCAAGCTGTACTAGTATCAGTGCTACTGTATGTCTGCACCTTTTGGATTATAACAAAACACTTAGAGAAAAAGATAGATGGGAGCTATGAAAAGATGCTGCATGCCACTTGCTCCCTATCAGACATACCATTTAAATAAGATGAATAGGACATGCTGGACACTGCTAGAGAAGTAAGGACAAACCCATAAGGGACATTCTCCTGTGGACACCTACACATGGACATACAAGTGTAGGCTGACCAGCTAATGTTACATAATCTATGCAGTTGCATAAGATTATTGTCAATCCCCTGTATTTCTAAAGGGATGGCCCTTTTCATATCACGGGCGGGATTTTCCATGGAATAGTACAGAAAGCCCACAAAATATGTGAAGTCACGTGGGACCTGGTTGGGTCCTCAGTTTCAGTTTAGACGTCGGGCAGAGAAGATGTCCTGCCTTAACTGGAACTCACTGCATACACGTGCTATGTTAGTCAGATGTTTAGTTACATGAAATGTTTAGTTAAGTAAATAAAAGCTTAAGAAAATAACATGGTTTTGTGATTAATGAATGTCTTGGTAACAAGACTGATCTAGAAGAAGAAATGAGTTAAGTGCGACCGACCGACCAAGACGAAGTCCAGATGTTAGAAGAGACGCTACAAGAAGAACCTAAGATAGAAAAGACGTCAGAAGAAGAATAGAAGTAAGTAAAGAAAGGGTATACAACACTAAAACCTACATCAATCAACTCTGTGCGGATTCTGAATGCCGCACAGAGGACCTCCTGGGGGCAATAGCCAATAGGGATGGTTGAAGAGAGAGAGAGAGTCATGGATAACATGCTGCTAGCTTGATATAATGATGATGATGATGATGATGATGATGATTGTCTTGTATAAAAAATGTCTGAAACTATTGTGGGGGTACAATAGTTTGTTGAACATTTCCCAATGACGTAATAACAAGAATATTTTATTTCCTAACCAAACTCAAAGATAATAAAATACAATATGACAATGAGTGATAAAAAAGCTTAACGTCTTTATATGAAAGGGAAATGTTTTTAGTACTAGAATGTAGCTGGTACAGAATAAGAGTATGAAGACTCACATGTTAAGCATGTTATATATACTAGCAAATTAAAAAAAACGCCCTCTGGGCGACGTAAAATAAATATTGCCTGAGGGGATGGGAGTTGAAAATTTAATATCAGAGAGTTTGTATCATAAGTAAAGTAAAATCATCAAATTTATTAAAGGAGTAAAAAATAAAATAAATTTATTAAAGGAGTAAAAAATAAAGAATTTGAAATGGAAACTTAGTTCTGATAACTTAAAATACATATTAAAATTTAAAAAAAAAACGATATATTGATAGATAATACCTGGTATGTATTTATTAAAACTTGTTTAAAAAACCAATGAGGACTGTCTAACATAGCATGTTCAAATTTTGAGTGTGTTTATTCTATGTTATGATGTTTTACGTAGTGTGGCGTAAGCAGTGACGCAGTTTTTGTTACAGACAAAAACCGGAAGCGAATCTCCATTATTAATAGATATATATATGTAGTATATTAAGAAAATTGAAAAACACAGGTTTAAATAAGTTGAGTGGTAAGTTTATTGGCCGACGCTGCAGTGTTTCGATCTATTAATTAGATCATCTTCAGGGCATTTGTTGGTATATGGAAGGTGATAAAAAAATTTTATCACAGAATAACGAGAAAAGCAAGTGATAGTCCTTGTTTATCAGTCTGTTCAAAATTTGAAATCTGAAGAAAGGATGCTGAAAAAAGTGGACGGTTTGAAATATGACGTCAAATATTCTCTTTTGCGGTGTGAGGCATTGTGCATTTTTAGGTGTTTTGTGTGTGCGGTTGCACGTGTGTGTATAAATCTTTTGCGATAAACAACATCGAAACAAACCTCAAGGTTGTATGTGTGTGTGTGTATATATATATATATATATATATATATATATATATATATATATATATGAGGGTGAGTCAAAATGTAATGTCATTTTGTTTAGGACAGGTATAATTACAAACACAGGAATATGTATCATACATCAAAATGAAGCTGGTCCTCTGTGGATCACATTCCTACTTCTCCACATAGTCACTATTTCTCTCAATTGTAATGTTCAACCTTCAAATGAGAGCATGTATCTCTGCCCCATAAAATTCTGTTGACTGTTCTTTTGAGCCACTTCTTCACTACAGATTTCACTTCCTTGTCACTGGAATAATGTTTGCCTCTCAAACCCTTTTTCATGGGGCCGAAGAGATGATAGTCTGAAGGTGCTAAATCTGGTGAGTATGGAGGATGCAGTAAAGTTGTCCACCTGAATGAGATGATTTTCTCCCTTGTCCTGATGCTTGTGTGTTGGTCGAGCATTGTCTTTTGTATCTGTCAAGTTTTGTTGAATTTCTACTGGAAGATGCATCAGGGTCCTGCTATAACCATTATTCTCTCCATATTTACAAAGCTTCTCTCTATTGCGGTAAAACATCCTCTTGGCAGGACTAGAATATGCTGACTCTATCGTCTGCTAAGGAGTAAGAACACAGGGTGTCCTGAGCAGAACTATTAACTGCATTTGATGGGGAGAGATCTTGATTTTGGAGCTCTGGGGAGTGTGGAGCTCCCCTTCATTGCCATTACTCCCAGGTCCACTCTGTCCAGAGTGGTAGTACCTGTTGGGGTCTCGTTTATGGGTCAAATATTTCTGTTTGCAGGTTAATTAAAATTATTTTTTCCAGTAAGAAAAAAGGAACTTGTAAACTAATGGGATTTTGCTGTTCCATCAGACCATTGAGTGAAGACAAAAGAAAAGCAAAAAAGCCAGAGAAATACCTGGATCTTGCTAGAGTGCTAACAAAAGCTGTGGAACATTAAAGTAACAGTGATACCAACCATAGTTGAAGCTCTTGGAACAGTCCCCATTGACATAGAAAATAGACGTCGGGATCTGGAGCTTAAAGAAGAAAAATCAGCTTGAATACTTAGAAGATTCCTAGAGAAACCTGAGGAGACTTGCTGTCACTCAATTTACTATGATGAACCACCAGTTAGAGCTGGTGGGA
The DNA here is from genome assembly GCA_023376005.1 of Doryteuthis pealeii. NCBI lineage: Eukaryota > Metazoa > Mollusca > Cephalopoda > Myopsida > Loliginidae > Doryteuthis > Doryteuthis pealeii. The sequence continues at coordinate 70,830,536 of CM042153.1, forward strand.
AAAACTAATGATAATAATGGACACTTCAAACGACAAATTGGAGAGGTTGCACATGAAAAGACCTGGATGTGGTTAAGAAAAGGAAACCTTAAAAGAGAAACTGAATCACTAATAATTGCTGCACAGAATAATGCCATAAGGACAAACTATATCAAAGCAAAAATTGATAAATCCGAACAAAATAGTAAATGTAGAATAGAGATGAGACTGTAAACCATGTACTATGCGAATGTAGCAAACTAGCACAAACTGAGTACAAAACTAGACACGATTGGGTTGGGTTGGTGATCCACTGGGAATTATGCAAAAAATGTAATTTTGACCATACAACAAAATGGTATATGCATAAACCAGAATCTGTTCTTGAGAACGAACACATAAAATTCTCTGAGACTTTGAAATAAAAATGGATCACCTTATCCCAGCAAGAAGACCAGACCTAGTGTTGATTAACAAAAAAGAAAGAACTTGTCTACTGGTGGATTTTTCAGTTCCAGCAGATCATAGGGTGAAGCTAAAGGAAAATGAAAAAAATGGACAAATACCTAGACCTTGCTAGAGAACTGAAAAAGTTATGGAATATGAAAGTCAAAGTGATACCAAATTTAGTTGGTGCACTTGGAACAGTCCCAAAAGGATTGGAAAAGGGTTTGGAAAGTCTGGAAATCAGAGGAAGGATTGATACCATCCAGAACACTGCACTGCTGCAATCTGCCAGAATACTCAGAAGAGTCCTGGAGACCTGAGGAGACTTACTGTCACTCAGACTCCAGTGAAAGACCATCAGCTAATGCTAATGTGAAAACTCAAAAGGAGTAAAAAATAATAATAGGGACTTTGAGATAAAAACGGATCACCTTATCCCAGCAAGAAGACCAGACCTAGTATTGATTAACAAAAAAGAAAGAACTTGTCAATTGCTGGATTTTGCAGTTCCAGCAGATCACAGGGTGAAGCTGAAGGAAAACGAAAAGATGGACAAATACCTGGACCTTGCCAGAAAACTGAAAAAGCTACGGAATATGAAAATCAAAGTGATACCAATTGTAGTTGGTGCACTTGGAACGGTTCCAAAAAGCTTGGAAAAAAGACTGGAAAATCTGGAAATCAGAGGAAGAATTGAGACCATCCAGACTACTGCACTGTTGCAATAAGCCAGAATACTCAGAAGAGTCCTGGAGACCTGAGGAGACTTGTTGTCACTTAGACCCCAGAGAAATACCATCAGCTAATGCTGGTGTGAAAAACTAATAATAATTAGTGTTAATTAACAAGAAGAAGAGAACTTGTCATCTTGTGGATTTTGCCATCCCGACCGCCCCGTGAGTGAAAGTAAAAGAAAGTGAAAAGATAGGCAAATACTTGGACCTTGCCAGAGAACTAAGTAAACTGTGGAACATGAAGGTGAAGGTCATGCCAATAGTAATTGGTGCCCTTGGAATGGTCCCCAAGAGTCTTGAAAAGAGTCTGGGTGAACTGGAAATCAGAGGAAGAATCAAGATCATTCAAACTACAGCATTGTTAAGATTGGCTAGAATACTCAGAAGAGTCCTTAAAACCTGAGGAAATTTGCTATCACTCAGCCTCTAATGAACTACTGGCTAAGGTGGGTGTGAAAAAACTTGAATGGAGAGAAATAATAATAATAACAATAATTGTGTAAGAGTTTAAAATTTGACCATGCTGATAAATGGTATATCCACAAACCAGAATCTGTCCTAGAGAATGAGACGCATAAAATTCTCTGGGACATTAGAATACAAATAGGTCACACAATCTCAGCCAAAAAAAACAAATCTTGTGTTTATTAATAAGAAAAAAAAATGTCAACTAGTCAACTGATAAGTAATAAGTATTTATTTTTAAAGAAAAAAAGTTTTTTATTTATGATATATCCGGGTTAAGAGATATATTCTGAAAGCTGGTAGTTGGTATATTATCACAGTAGTAATTGGTACGTCGAATAGCAATCTGTCTGCCAAACAGTCATGGTGTCATCTAGCGAGTAAGTTTAGCTTGTAGGCATTAGGTTTATTTTCCCAGTACCCCACGCGTACCGAGGCAGGCACGAAGGCCCTATTTATGTTGGACCACCCACAAGCCGAGACTCATGGGTGGCGGGTAGAAAAATTGCGTCGATCCCGTCGGCATTCCTCCTCAAGGGGTGCCTCAGGCGCTGGGCAATAAACCCAGCCCTGCCCCTTTAAGTCAAGGGAGCAGGTATTGCCTGGAGGGATGGCCCTCTGGGATTGACGCTATTAATTTACCATCTCACCGGTCCAGTGGCCGAAGCTCACTGGACCCCCGTCCCAAAGGACGGGTTGTAGGCATTAGGTGCCTGTACCAACTCAGTGTCGACTATTTATACATGACACTGTCCAATCAGATTATAGTGAGGGGGTACCAAGGTATTTACATATTCATTATATCAATTTTTTAAAAAAGTAATTAAGAAAATATTCAAAATATTTAGAAAAATTTTCTATGATTTCAGAAAATATTCAAAATATTCAAATGATCAGTTTGTAATTAATAGTAATTAAGAAAATATTCAAATGATTTTTTTTTTTTTTATTTAAAAGAAAAAAGATCAACTAGTCAACTTGTAGATTAATAATAATGATAATGATAATAATGAAATTTATTGTGTACAGTGCTCAGGTGCACCACTAAGAGTATTTACGGGGATTCGTTGGAGCCCTTATTCTCTGTAGTTGGCTATTTCAGACGAAAGAAAGAAACAAATATGAATACAAATGCAGACACTTCTATTATCAAAAGGTACAGAAATGTTATTGCAAATTTTGATGGTATTTGCTACAAGACTTATCTGTGAGGTTAAATACTGTTCGTTGGTGAAGTGTTGATAACAGGGATATTCTGGTCGCTGGTAGGAATGTTGTTAAAACGCTTCATCAGGTCGTTTCTTGTTCTTCAGCCTTCTGTTAGTATGCTATTGTATCAGCCTTGGAACATTTGCTGATACAATGCCTTAGGAAGTTTGCTGGTGGTAGAGTTCTTATTTGCAACTTCCCTCAGTGACTGCTCTGTGATAAGTAAAGTTTTTGATTCTGGCGCCAACATACGATGTTGGCAATTCGCCCCCTAGTGGCAGGGGAAGATAATTCTCTGTTGTATTTCCGATACCACAACTCATCAAAGTCTCATGTCTAGTAGACAGAATAATGTATTAGTGTCAGGAACATGAACAGTTTACAGTAATAATATACATGTATGTGTGTGCTTGTGTGCTTATGTGTGTGGAGAGAGGCATCAGGTATGGTGTTGGTGGACTACAGGAAGCATGGAGGCCTTGAAAGATGTAGTGTTTCAGCAGCCTACAACAGACGTGGGTAGCTTATTCCATGCCTTGACAATTCTGAGCGTGAAAAAATATTTCCAAAAGTCATGTGAGCAATGCTGTTTTCTGACTTTGTAGGCATGCCCACGTGTGTTAGAAACATGGAGATCAAAAAGGTACTCAAGGTTGCTGTTGTTAAGATTATTAATTAGATTCTGCCATTCCATTTGTTATGTACTCATATACCCTCGTTGGGTATATACACAAGAGTGATAGAGTCTTTGGGTGATAGAGAGAGAGTGTGTGGACCAACATAGAGACTTCAGATAGAGATAGACAGATCGTGTTACTTGTTCTTTCTTCTCTTTCTATTTCGGCCATGATGTGAATGTCTAGTCTGGTTTCTCTTTACTTCTTACTAACTCCTTACTTTCGGCCATTTGTGAGATCGACTAGGTTCTTCTTTCTTGTTGCTTCTTTCTTTTCTAACTAAGGGCATGTGTAACAAGGCTTGTTACTTTGATCAAAGGTCTTATTTGTCCATTTAATAACTCATCGCAAGGAGTCACAACCGAAGTAGGACACGTCTGTCCCACTTGAAGTCTGGTTGTAAACTAGGTAGACCCAAAATTGGCCTAAAATGCGTTTTTGACAAAATGACTTTAGCCAAAACAGAAAATAATTTACCAAAAATCAGGCAATTATCGGATTTTAATGAAATTTTCAGTGTTTATCTATCAATGAATGATCTTTATAATGCATCATTCATTTTATTTCAAAACTTTCTCATTTTTTTCAGGTCACTTAATTTTGACCCCCCCTCCTTACTTTGAGGGTGTAAAATATTGGCGAGTTAATCCTTGTTTGATACTAATTACAGTATACTTAGTCAGTAGAGCGTTCAGTTAGAAACCACAAGGTTCCTAGTTCAATACTGGCCTTCGCCAACTCAGCGTATGAGTAGCACAGGGAATTTGTGCGGTAAAGTAACGAGCTGATGGTAGGTGTGGTGCTCCACCTCAGATGCTAATATAATCTCCTTGGTCTAGCGCTTGTGAAAAGGGGATAGACTCCCTTGCTGATTGGCTGATACCGACTTTAGGCCACCCCGACGACTTTACTTTTACTTTACTTACAGTATAAATAAAAAGATAAAAGACCAAAGTTGTAAATAGAAAAAAAAAAAATTTTTAAGTGAAATTTTTATAAGAAAATAAGTACCGAAAATTGGAAAATAAAATGTAAAAAAAATAATAAATAATTAATTTTTGGAGATTTCTTTTTTACTCATTTCGATAATTATTTAATTGCCTATTATCTTATAAAAGAAAAAATTATACATCGATATTTTTTCTGCTTAAAAAGGGGGGGGGCTACATTTTCAATAGAGTTTTTCTTCAAAACTTATACTTTGTTTGACTAAAATATGTATTAAATAGATATTTATTTCTAGAATCTAAAAATATAACATTTTAAACTTAGCATCAGAATATTTTTATTTTAAATGAATTTTATATATTAATTTTTCATAGCAAAAATATTTAATTAAAGTTTTGAAATAAAATAACTGATGCATCAATCAATACTGAAAATTTTATTAAAATCAGATAATTCCCTGATTTTTGGTAAATTTTTTTGCAATCACGAATGTTAAATTAAATTTGTAAACAAGCCATTACAAGCCATTTAAAAAGAGCGTTAATGGCTGAATGGATCGAAATTGACAAAAAAAATCCTTTTAAATGTATCAAAAATAAATTGCATATGTAATGATATTTTTCTTTTTTTAATGATGGTCATTATGTTACTACTTATCGTTTTAGATAAAAGTTTGACCTTAAATGATTGATTTAATTAATTTTAATTCGTTTTTAAAATGAATAGCAGACGAATTTTTGGGACTACCTATTGTAAACGGATTAACTAACTAAATTTCACATGCGAGATTCTAACTGTCCAGTAGTTTTCCATTCCATGATCTGAAAACACTGGCCCCTTAGAATTCTTCTACAGGGTGTTGCCAATAATCTATGTGGTAGCATAGATTATGCAACACATCTCTTCCCCTGACCAGGATATGTATGCAGGGTTTGGGGATCGCTTGTGAATTTCCTATTCCCTTGTCACTCCTTCCATGAATTTATCCTTGGTGAATTTGTTGGATGGAGCCGGCTCAACTGACCCAGGGTGAATATTGTCTGAGAAACAGAAAACAGTACACTGAATGCTTTTTAGAGCCAGAGCTCCCTGTCTTGTAGACAAAAGATGCAACTGGTGCATTTGACCTCTGTGAAGCCAAAGGGTGAAAAAGCATTTGTGTAACAGGTACACTGAATGCCTGTAGTGGGTACAGTCCCCCTGTCCTGTCGGACAGGAGACACAACTGATGGGTTACCTCTGATGGCTGGAGAATCTAAGTAAAAAGAGGATTTGGTTTTGGTGGTATTGCCTTACTGGTCACGATGACACCTAGCTGCATACCAGACAAACCATGGCAAGTAAAGGTGTGAGTTGGCAAGAGGTTTTGTGTTTTAAGATTTTAAAGGTGGGCTGTGGTTATTCTTGGTGTGTATTCCTAGAGTTTGCTTTTAACCCCATCATATTTGGTGGTTGCGCTGAAAAGGAATTCAAGGAAAGAAAAGGAAGAGACAAAGAAAAAAGTTAGTTTCAGGATTCAGGCTTTATTCATGGGTCATAGCCACCAAATGGTAAGGAAATTCCTTCCTGGCCAGTAGTAGTGTCTCGGTCCCAGTTTCAAATGGCTGAAAGATAATCTTGGGGGACAGAAGTGGGTCCTTTTTTCCAACATCTTGGAGGGTTCTTCCGGTGTGAAGACTCATGGGTGTTTATTATTTTTATTTTATTTTATTTTAATCCCCACAAGGGAAATAATACTAACATTTAGATCTTGCCAGAGAGCTGAAAAATCTCTGGAACATGAAAGTAACAGTGATACCAATTACAGTTGGTGCTCTTGGAGTGTTTTCCAAATGTCTGGGAAATAGACTGAGGGAACTTGAGATCAGAGGAAGAATCATATTAAGAATTCTGAGGTAGGGGTTATTTGACAGAAATACTGGGGTGAAATAGTATCTCTGTCGTAAAGGAAAGGAGACAAGGCAATTATAGAGTATATAATTGGGTTAACAATTTATTGGTTTTGGTATTAAATGTGAGAGTATACAATTGGTGTTTTAATGTCTGTAAGAGGTTGCCTGAAAATTTCTCTTGGCGGGATATATATAAGTATGCATAGAGGTTTAAGAAACTTAACTTTGTTGTATTTGTCTCAGTAATATCCCAAGGTTGTCCGGTAAGGTCGCTGCTTCTATGATGTCTGCCTGTCGGAGTTGTCATATTCCTCTCACGGGTGCGGACTCTGTTCTGTTGAGTCAGGGTTCTATCTCTGCCCCCTATTGTCCGGACTTCCGGTTGAGGGCAGATAACCCAATTTCCAATATATTGTCCTTGTCTGCAAGCCTCTGTATCGAACCAACCAATCACAAGCCAGTATACTTTGGCGGCAAAGCCGAAGAGGCAAATTCTTTCTCCCCTTTCTGATTCAGCCCTCTACAGAGACAGGCCTAAAAAAAGGGTCGCTCTCACTCTCTTTCTGATCAACCAGCTACAAAAAGTCTACAAACCTATTGTTTTATGTTGGTAATACATGTCTTTTATTCGAATTCTAGTTGTTTGGTTATTCTTTAACTCTTAACCTGTCTGCCACACTTGTGGTTATCTTCATACTTTGCAAACTCTGAGTACAGTCGTCACTCTTCGTCGTCATTCTTTATAATCAAGACCATTGTCGGGTGGGGGGGGGGTAATTCCAACACCATCAGGACCAGAGTACTGTAAAAATCAGCTAGGATACTTAGAAAAGTTCTGGGAAGACTTGCTGTTACTCAGACTGCAGTGAAAAGCTACCAGTTAGAAGCTTGTGTAAAAATAATACACACAAAAAAAAAAAATTTTTTAATTAAAAAAAACAAAAAAATTAATTAATGAATGAATAAAATATCGTTTCGGTATGATAAATTTTGTTTGAAACTTTTAGATGCTTTGTTATGTAGTATATTAAATATACATGAACCTGAATGTAACAAAACTATACTATAATTTTTGTTACATTCAGCCTCACTCTAACTAAAAATAAAATGTGAAATTTAATTAAAATGAATAAAATAAACCAACTGTCAACAAAATATTTGAATAGTGTTAGTTCACTTTCTTTTGTGTGATACGATGCCAAAAACAAAAGGAAAAAATTGTCATTCAATAATATTTCACGCCTACAAACTTTGTTTGTCAATAGCCTTATGATTGATAAAACGAGGAAGTATTCAGGCCAACATGTGCTCTTTAAGAGTTAGTACCGTATTTAGCCGCTAGGTGGCAGTCAACGACGCTGCTTATATATAAAGCGACGTAGTTCTGCTTCCTTAACATTAAACGAGACGAGATCGTCTAGAGAAGGAATACATTTATGTTTACAGGCGACAATCGATTTAAAAACAAATTATCTTTGATTGATTGGATCTGACTGTTTTGTTTCTTTTTAATTATTCAGTCTGGCTTGTTTTCATTAGGCAAGTACTGCAACTTTTGTTTTCATTTATTGTGATATTAAATCCGTCCGATTTTCTCGAGTATTTTCGCATCTAACTTTAACTTAGGATTTAAGTTTTTAGTCAAGTGATTTTTTAATTTTTTGTATGGTTAGATTTTCTGTATAGCTTTTAAGTTTTAAAAAAAATTACAAAAAGACAAAAAAATTTAATTTTAAAGTATATATTTTATTTTTAAACTCAACTAACGGAACAGAAAATAAAAATGCAACAATTTTAGATTTAACGTTATTTTTTTTTTCTCACTTTCTTTAATTAATTTTTCATTATGAAATAACGATCGTTCCGAGTTTATTTTAAATTGTGACCCCTAGAAAATATTTCATTTTTAAAATTCATATTTAATAATCATGTGATAAGAAAAGAGAAAAATATATGTTAGGTTTAATGTTAATTTATAATTTCTGTCTACGTAGTTTCTTATGTATAATTTGACAAGTTATTTTGTACCTTTTTTATTTAATAAATTTTAAAACCCTGTGAACTGGCGATATTTTAAAAAGTTGAATAATATCATCAACCTCATTAAATAGTTTGAACTTTGGCGAATTATTTAAAAGATAAATTAAATAAGTATCCATTATTATTGTTATTATTAACTTAATAAACATTTCTTACGGTTCTTAATATATTAAGTACCGTAAGAATTGTTTTAATGTTGGTTTATAATTGTCATTATTTTTCTTTATTATTATTTATATATTAATTATATAAAAGATATTTGTATATTAAATCATATAAAATATAAATTCATAGATTTCTATAAAAGCTAAATAAATAAGTATCCCTCATTATTGTTATCAACTTAAAACAATTCTTATGGGTCTTAATATTTAAGAATCGTAAGAATTTTATATTGTTGGTTTATAATTGTCACTCTTTTTCTTTATTATTATTTAAAAAATGTTTTCCTTATACATAAGGTTAAAATATCTAATTATTAATGCTTACGATGATATTAAAAGAAAAACAATTATTCATACAATAGAAAATTTATATAATAAAATAAATACTCATTAAAAAAATGAAAAACGTGCCTCCTGACTGTCAAGTTATTACGGATGTTTTTTTAGACTCTGGACTTTTGAATTAAAATTATAAATAAAAATTTAATAGATAATTTAAAGGTGCTATTAAAAGTTATTTTTCTTCTTGATTTCTAAGTAGATTATTTATTAAATAAATAGTATAAGTTCTTAAACAAAAATGAATGAAAAAATAAGAAAGCGGGTGCCTTTTTTTTTTTACTCTCCTAAGAAGACCTATCAAAAAATGATTTAATGTTTCACCAATGTAAATATAATAATAATAATAATAATTAAAAATAATAAAATCAGATTTTATTTATATCTGTTATTATTTTCTAATAATTTGATGTCTTATTTTTATTTGTTTTGATTCATCAAAATATAAATCGTATTTATTTTTTCTTTTGGTGTCAAGAGTGTCATGAGATTGATTTCGTAGTCACTACTGTTTACTAAGTGTTTAGTCAAGAGTTTCGATTGTAAACGTAAACAAGAAAATGCCTTACCCCCAGAACAAGAAAGGAAAATATTCGTAAAAAAACAAATAGTTAAGTAAATATTAAAAGCAGAGACCGATTTTATGACCCTTTATTTGTAAACCCTCAACAGTCATCATCTAAAATTCCTTAACTTAGTTTCAAGCCTAAGCGTACAATAAAGTTCCTTGTCTACGTAATAACGCATTAGACAAAAATACAACTAATTTGCTTTTTTTTGTTGTTGTATAAAGCACCAAAATAATGTTTGAAAAAGTTTACATTTATTATTTAACAAATTCGTTTTAAAAGGAGTCCATGAATTATTATGACCCGCCTTAAATGTCTCTTTCTTAGTGATGATCCTCCCTCATCCCCCTAAAAAAAAATTTTTTTTTAAACCCCGACTAATCTACCAGGGTAATCTTAATCCAGCCTAAGATGAGTCGACACAAGGTGAATATGGGAATATTACAAGTTGGATGATTAAGGGCTGGTTTAGCTCAGTCGGTAGAGTGTTCGGCTAGGAATCATAAAGGTTCTTGGTTCGATACCGGCTCTCACCAACTCTGCGTATGAGTAGCACAGGGATCTGTGCGGTAAAGTGGGAGCTGGTGGTAGGTGTGGCGCTCCACCTCAGATGCTAAAATAATCTCCTTGTCTAGCGCTAGTGAAAAGGGGATAGATTCCCTCGCTGTCTGGGTGATACTGACTTTAGGCCGCCCTGACATTAGGCCACCCTGACGACTTTACCCATCCCAATTGAATTTTCTTGCATGAATCAGCATCTTCAGTCTTTCAAATTTAATGTTATTTTTAATTTATTCATTTTACATGAATCACCCGGGGTGGGGGGTTAGAATATGCTGATTGTATCCCCTGGTTACGACATTAAACTGCATCTGATGGTGAGGTTTAGTTCTGGTAAGCTGGGGAATGTAAAGTACCCCTTCATTGCTATTACTCCCAGGTTCACTTTGACCCAGAGTGCTACCGCCCTGACGTCTAGGGGTGTAGAATACCCCACCTGCATCTCTGCAGAGGCCGAAAGACAATCCCCCCCACCTCATGGGACTACTGTAGATGGGGATTAGTAATACCCAAGAACAGAATTCTGGTGGCTGAGTGGTCTGTGTGACCCGGGTATTAACACACCACTTCGGCCCTTACTTGGGCTAGACGGGCAGTTGGAGAGACCCCATCTAATCAATCAGCCACTCCTGTTAAGCTCTAGCGCCTATATGATTGTCCCAACTGTATTCTTCAAATTGCTCTCATGGCAAACACCCAACCCTTTTAATCATGGGTGCTAGAAGGCAGTAGCTGAGGATCAACTACCAGTTTATTAATATATATGAAGTTGTTTCTTCTAATATATTGATACACATGAAGTTAATAATGGAGATTCGCTCTTTATTTGTCTGTAAAAATTACATCATTGGTTATGTCACATGATCCAAAATCATCATAACATAGAATAAATACACACAAAATTTGAGCATGCAACATTAGATGATCCTCATTTTTTTTTTTTTTTTTTTTTTAAACAAGTTTTAATAAATACATGTCTGGTATTATATATCTACTTATAGTTTGTTTCATTTTAATACATATTTAAAGTTTACATTTCAAATTGTTTTATTTTTTTTACTCCTTTAATAAATTTGATGATTTGACTTATTTAGGGTACAAACTCTCTGACAGTGAATTTTTAACTCCATTCCATGTCCCCTAAGTAAGGCAATATCTTTCAAAAATTTATTTTTACATCGCCCGGAGTGTTTTTTTAATTTGCTAGTGAAGTTAATGAAAAATCTTTCATAAAACATTTCTACCAATTTAGTGGTCTGGGTATGACACTAAACTGCATCTTGCATAGTGAAGTTCCAATTCTGGAGCTCTGGGGAGTGTGGAGTACCCCTTTATTGTCATTGCTCCCTGGTCCACTTTGACTCGGAGTGGTTGTACTTGTATTATTTACAAGTTATCGAAAATCATTTTTTCCAGTTTTTGATATACATGAAGTTAATGATAAATCTAACATGAAAATTATTTCTAGCATTTTATAAAACCAAACAAAATATTTATTTGCCTATCAACTATTCAAAGTTTATGAAAATTATTTGGGTAATCTAAACATAAGCTACATAAATGAGAGTAACCCCCTTGTTTCTTTCACTTTGAGGAAGTCTTATGTTTTGGTTTGCCATTTTCATTTCATCGTAAATCTACACTGAAAATACGAATTTGTTTGAATCAATACAACTGCATGTTTTAACACAAAAATATCCTAAAATGTGTTTTTAATTGTGCTTGCGCATTATTTGAAATAAACTTAATTGTTATTAAGGTTTCCTCAAAATGAAAGAAACAAAGGGAGGTTACTCTAATTTATGTAGCTAATGTTCAGATTACCATTATTTGTACCAGTTTATTGATACACATGAAGTTAATTGAAGGATAATTGGCCTTGAAAAGCAACGGGTTACAAAATGAAGGGTAAGGGACAAGGCAGAAATCCAAATTAATATAGTTATTTACTAAGCTTACCTTATGTGTGGCACAAGGCCAGAAGTATGGTGTGCCCAATGAGAATCAAACTCACTAACAATGGTCTGCGAAACTAGTTTGCTAACCATTACACCATGTGAGGTGCCTTTAATCCAAACTAATAAATGGAGCAAGACTTTTATTAATGATGGACTTAAAAAGTACCCCGCCTTTTTATTTATTTTTTATGATATAAAATTATTAATTTTATTTGGAGTGGGTGATTTTCTAAAATAATAAAAATTTTATTCCTCAATGAAATTATTTTTTCTTATTTTTTCTTTAAAAAAAAAATTTCTTTTTTATTTTTTTCTTTCTTTTTTATTAATTTATTTATTTATTTAATTTCTTTCTTTTTTCTTTGTTTAATTTCTTTTCTTTTTTAATTTCTTTCTTTTTTCTTTAATTTCTTCTTTTCTTTTTTCTTTCTTCTTAATTTCTTTCTTTCTTTTCTTTCTTTATTTTTTCTTTCTTTCTTTAATTCTTTCTTTTTTCTTTCTTTCTTTATTTTCTTTCTTTATTTCTTTCTTTTCTTTCTTTCTTTCTTTCTTTCTTTCTTTAATTTCTTTCTTTCTTTCTTTCTTTCTTTTCTTTCTTTCTTTCTTTCTTTCTTAGTACACAGTCCTATCGAATATGAACATTTTTTAAACAGATGGATATGACCTATAAATGGGACCCTAACAGATACTATCACTCCAGGTTGTAGTGTAATGGTTAACAAGCTAGTCTTGCAGATCCATTACTATTAAACTGCGAGTTCGATCCTTGCTGGATGCCCCATACTTATATCAGATCCTACCTGTGACGAAATACCCATTACCACTCTGGATCAGTGGACCTGGGAGTAAATGACACTGAAGGGGAACTCCACAATCTGCAGAACTGGTGGCTCACCATCAGATGCAATTTAGTGTTATACCAGGATACCCACTTTTCTTTTCTTTCTTTTTTTTTTTTTTTCTTTAGAGGAGTGTTTTACCCCCATGCAGGGGATGCAGTCAACGTATTCTAAGCCCACTAACAGGAATGCAACTCACTGGATTCCCCAAACTTGCGACTGTTTCACATCCTACCTATGGTGAATGGGTTGGATAAATACCTACTATACAAATCAGGGCTGGGGAGTCAGAACACAAAACCTTTGACTCTTTTATTTTTGGCACCTCCGACATCTCTTTATGTAATTGATTATTGCTTATGAATAAATATAACACCATGATGTTTTTATAATCTATATAAAAGGAGTGAGTACTGTATAACTTTACAGATTAAACTAGGGCCATATAAAGTGTAAATTGAAGTGTAATCGGGTCTATATAGTTTTATTAAATCAAATTAAAATTTAATATGATTTATCAAATCAAGCCATGATTTTTTATAATCTATTCATAAGGAGTGTGCACTGTATAACTTTATAGACTAAACTAGGGTCATATAAAGTGTAAATTCAACTGGAGTCGGTCTGTATAGTTTTACCAACTCTGTGACTCCCTTAATTACTTCTGACTCCAATTTTGACCCCACAGCCTTGATACAAATAGATATTTTTTTTAATTATTTGAGGTTTACATAATGATAATTGCAATGAAACAGCTTTTAAAGAATCTACCAATAATCTTTATCTAATTGCTGATATATTTTTCATCCCTTTCAAGAATAGGATGTTGAATTTTGGTAATCTGAACATTAGCTACATAAATGAGAGTAACCTCCCTTTGTTTCTTTCACTTTGAGGAAGCCGTCTGTTTTGGTCAGCCATTTTCATTTCACCATAAATCTACACTGAAAATACAAATTTGTTCAAATCAATACAACTGAATGTTTTAACACAAAAATATTATAAAATGTGTCATAAAAATTGTGCATTATTTGAAATGAACTTAATTGTTATTAAGAACACATTTTATGATATTTTTGTGTTAAAACATGCAGTTGTATTGATTACAGTGAAATGAAAATGGCCGATCAAAACAGACGGCTTCCTCAAAGTGAAAGAAACAAGGGGAGGTTACTCTCATTTATGTAACTAATTCAGCTTGAAATAAGAGCATGTCATGAGAAGAAGAATTAAACTGAATAAATTGATTTTTATTGTTTAATTTCATTGATAATGAATCTTAATTGACCCTTTTTTCTTCTTTAACTCTTAACATCCTATACCACATAATTCCACCCGGCCGGAAGTCACATTTGTTTTCCTAATCCGCCCAAATGACAGCCTTTGTTTAAATGTAATATCAAACATATTTAGAATTCTTTGTTTTAAGGGAAATAACAGGTAACTTTAAATGAAAATGCCATTCTTTAGTCATTTATTGATAAATCCTTATAAGAATGGGGCTCTGAACTTAAAAAATTCTCAACAGGATGTTCAGAGTTAAGGTAGAAAATATTTTGTGGCTTCAAGTTTTTGTATCCAAATGGAATATTTCAGATGGAAATTTCTTAATTATCTCCCCTTACTTCTTACAAATTGTTTGCAGAAAATAAATAATCTGGTAGATGAGATAGTTGTGCCTTTTCTACCAGTGCCAGAGGAGTGTGTTCAAGCTCTGGTGAAGGTCGAGATTTGGAATATTGATTTTCAAGGCAAGAAGTATTTCTTTAATAAGAAAATTGGTGCATCACAATCATTCTACTGCAATCTCCCCACTCTCATCTGGTCTCTCTATCTATCTATCTATCTATCTATCTATCTATCTATCCACAACAAGGAAGTGTTGAAAAGTTCTTAGATTGACCAAAAAGGAAATGCTCTTCAGCTATGGAATGTACAAACTTCATACACTTATCCGAGTAACTTAAAAGAAAATTTTGTCTGGTCTTCTGTTCTCACTCAAGCATTGTCAGTAAGACAGCCATGGTTGACTGGTTCTCTCAGCTAAGAACAGTAATTCTCCTTCAAGAGAAACTGCCTCAACTTTTATGCCTCCTTGACAGCCGAACCACTCCAACCAACAGGAGTGATAGGATGTTCACCAAGAATCACCACTCACAACTTGAAGGTTGTGAATTCAATCTGTAGCCTCGCAAGGTAATTCACTTTACCTTCTGCTACATACACTATTTCTCAAATTGCTTTAAACTATTTTCCCCCTCCTCACATCAAATTCCATTTTAGTTAGGCCAAGAACTTGTCATCACTGTTTATGTTTCACTTTATACTAATGCCCTTTGGAAAGGCATGAATCCATTTCTTCCCCCTCCTTCCAACGAGCTACTTATAAAATACTAGGAGGTACTGAGTTCTTTAGCCTTGGTAGGGTAACTGGTCTAGGAGAAGGAAAGACTCTGAATTTAAAATCAGGAGCTGGAGTCCGTAAGGTAATCTGATGTCTTCAACCTTGTTCTGAAATGCTGGAGTCACCCGAACAAACAATAGCAATAATGACCAAATTATGCAAAATAATTAAAATTTCTTCACAAAGTTACAAGGTTTAATAAATCATTAAATTAGCTTCACCTAAATAAGTAGTTGTAAAGTAAAGTTTGCGGAGTGACCTATTGTCGGTATCAGCTGGACAGCAAGGGTGTCTATCCCCTTTTTGCTAGTGCTAGACCGGAGTTTTTTTTTTTTTTTTTTTTTTTTTACTGAGGTGGAGCGCCACACATACCATCAAGTTATAGCATATTGCCCTTCCCTTCAATAGTATCAGTGTTATAAAGAAGGGAGAACTGCTGCATGGGCAACTGTCAGTCTTCCATACAATCTGGCCCAGACATGTGTCGAGTTCCAGGTTCAGATCCATAGTCTTGCAAGATTCACAGATGCTATTATCTATTATTATACTAAAGTTGAGTAAATTAATGATTGTTTGCTAAAGGCTTTTTTCCTATTTAGTTTAATGGCACAAAATACATCCCAAAATTTCCTTAGTTTTGGGATTAAGTTACGTTTGAAAAAAATTCCATTTTATTTGGTTCTAATTAGTCCTAATTTACAATTAAGTCAAAAACTCACCTGTCTCTTATTTCACATTCTGCCTGTCACTTCCCCCCCTCTCTCTCTATCTATCTATCTATATATATATATATATATATATATATATATATATATATATATATATATTGATTGATTGATTGATTGATTGATTGATTGCCTCCTCGTTATATATGTTAGTTTTCTCTGTGAGTGTAAAGAGAGGGCTTGGTGAGTGTGAGCAGTAGATAAACTTATTCATATGTTAATTTTCAGCACTTAATGGTTGGCTTATATATAAGATGGGTCAGTTTTTTTTTTGTTTGTTTTTTTAATACTAATTTTAATGTTTTTTTGTTTTTTTTTATTCTCCGGTCATATTTATTTTTCAATTTAATTCATTTTGCAAACTTTCTTCCTGATCACAATTATCTACTCAGAGCTCAATACATGACCCAATGGGTTACGTTTTTTTTCTAATATATATATATAGAATGAATGGATAATGAATGTGAAAAGTTTTAGCATATGAAGATGCTCAATGCTAAAATAAGCAGAGTAGACTTAAAATCTAATATTGAATATTATGGATTTAATATCCTGTAACTAAAGTTTCATTTGTACTTGCAATTATCAGACATTCAAAATGTTAAAATTTAAAAAAAAAAAACAGTGGCTTGTTTTGCTTTATATAATGTGAAGCATGTTCACGCAATGGAATGTTATAATGCTAAACTTATATTTAAAAGAAAATAAACATGCTTAGGTCTTAATGCACATGGTGTCCAGATGGATTTTTTTTGTTTTGATAAATAGAGGCGAAAAATAAGGGATTAATTAGGGTCAGGTGGTAAATGACATAATAAAAATTTGTTCAAATGCCTACATTTGGAAACAAGTTCGCTTCTCTTGTTCAATAAATTTGCATTCGTATTTTGTAGAATACACAATTTTTCTTTGATGCAAAGTCTACAGTTGTGCTGGCCACTTTTGTAAGCCTGGGCCTTTTTGATAATTTACCATTTTATACTATTTATATATATATATATTTTATAAAAAAGAAGGTCCGCAAAATGTATTATGTTCTCAGAAAATTTTTTAAATTCTTTTTATCTTACATATGTGACACGTGTTTCTGATCTGTTGTCTTCTTCAGGCATTGAATTATTATTTTGGCAGAATATGTCCGATATTTGATAAGTTGTGTGTGTTTCTGCAACTTTTCTATTATGATATATATGATAGTAAGGAGATGGTTTAGCTCAGTGAGTAGAGCACCCACCTAGGAATTGTAAGGTTCCCACCAACTCAGCGCATGAATAGCACAGATTGGGTAATCTGATCTGTGTGGTAAGGTGGGGAGCTGATGGTAGGTGTGGTGGTCTACATCAGAAAAAAAAAACAATCTCCTTTGATAACTGACTGTTTCTCACCCATACAATTTTCAAGAAACTGTCAGTTACCAAGTGCTGTTGACTTCATGTCTTTGCGATTCTAACTTAGATATACATGCACTATCAAATGATATTGAGCTCTCTTTGCTTATAAATAT
The DNA here is from genome assembly GCA_023376005.1 of Doryteuthis pealeii. NCBI lineage: Eukaryota > Metazoa > Mollusca > Cephalopoda > Myopsida > Loliginidae > Doryteuthis > Doryteuthis pealeii. Next base: position 70,847,990 of record CM042153.1, read on the forward strand.
AACAAACTATATTATCCATCTATCTATCTATCTATCTCTCTCTCTCTCTCTCTCTATATATATATATATATATATATATATATATATATATATATATATATATATATATATATATATATTATTATAATGGAGATAGTGCCTTTGTCTGTCTATAACCGTAACTATATTACTACTCAAGTCACAATTCCTGAAGTTATTTCTGTCATATTCTCCATGATTTTATTTTTATCTAAACCTCGATTACTAATAAAATTGTTTTACATTATTAATACTGTTAATCATATCTACATGCTAATAATATGCAATTCTATTTATATATACAACAAAATAGTGGTTTAGAGAGTGAATGGGAAGGCTGATTTGCATATTGATATTAAAAAATTGATTTTGATAAATATGTGCTTAGTATCGATTTCTAATTGTTTGGATTTTATCTTAATAAATTCAAGCAAGAAATCTCAGGATAAATCTTGAAAGAAATCCATTAACAAGAAGAAATAATTGTAATTTTATTCTTTATTTCCTATTTTAACTAAATAGTTAAATTAAGAAAATTTAGCAATGAAAACCAGGAGTGATGGAAGAATAGTTTCAGTTCTATTTTTCGATTATACCCTCCTCTGTTTCAAATTTTTTTTATCTGCATTCTTATTTAATTTCATTAGCCTTTCTAATTTGATATAATATTTTATTACATCAAAACTTAAATACTTGCACCTGGAGGGTGCATATATCTGCTAGTATATATAAATATTTGTTTTTACCTCAGTCAGTAGACCGCCCTGTCGCCTGGGGCGTTAGAATACACCGACTGTACCTCTGCAGAGGGGTAAGACTCCCCCAATGGGGCCAACTGTTGGCCATGGGTGGCGACCCGTGATGCTTAAGGATAGAGACCAGGTGGATGAGCAATTCATGACATGCAATACTCCACTTTGGCCCTATCTTGGGCTAGACGGGCGGTCGGAGAAGCCCCCTCCGATCAATCGGCTGGTTACATCAAGCCCTAATACCTATATGATTGCCCCATACCCTATTGCCCTTATGGCAAGCCCCAACCATTTTGATCATATGGGTGCTAGAAGGCGGTGACTGAGGGTCTACATGTCCTGGGAATGACGTTAAACTCTATCTGATGGTGAGGTTCCAGTTTTAGAGGTTTGGGGAATGTGGAGCACCCCTTCATCACCATTGCTCCCTGGTCCACTCTGACCCAGAGTGGTAGTACCTGTTAGGGTCCCATCTATGGGTTAAAGAGAAAAATGTATTTTTTTTAAATTGTATTATCCATTAAGAATTGATTTATTTCAAAACTTTATCGGCATTAAACGACCCACTGAGGTTGATATGCCGTAAAACAAAACCAAAACCAAACTCAGTCAGTAGATCACCCACCTAGGAATTGCAAGGTTCTGAGTTCAATACCAATCCCTGCTAATTCAGTGCATGAGTAGCACAGATTGGGTAATTTGATCTCTGTGGTAAAATAGGGAGCTACAGAAAAAAAACAATCTCCTCTGGTCTAGCACTAGCAAAAAGGGTCCAGCTGATACCGACAATAGGTCACTCCGCGAACTTTACTTTACAACTACTTATTTAGATGAAGCTAATTTAATGATTCATTAAACCTTGAAACTTTGAAGAAATTATAATTTTTAAAAAATAATTTGGTAATTATTGCTAATGTTTATCTATGACATAAATTTAAAAAAAAAAAAAAAGCAAAGCTCTAAATTGGAAATTATTACTAACGTTTATCTATGTCATAAAATTTATTAAAAAAAATGCTAAGCTCTCAATTGGTAATTATTGCTAATGTTTATCTATGACATAAAAATTTAAAAAAACATCAAAGCTCTAAATTAAGACACAACATTTATGATTTCATTGGGAAGTGGAAATAGTTATTTATTGACCCACAGTTTTATGTGGGTGAATTTCTGGTCACTTATATTTAAAAAAAAATATATATATATATATTGAGGCACAGTTGGTATAATGGTTATCTTTGTAGGAAATAGAATCAGCGATTGGAGTTCAAATTCTAATGTTCTTGGGAAAGATATGAATCCATCTATTCTACCCCCCACCCACCCCCCAGCTATGGGTAAATAGTAAAGCAGACTAGACTCTAGCTTTTGGTAAGGCAACTAGTCTAGGAGAAGGAAATCTCTGAGTTCAAGTGAGCTGTAAAAGTTGTCATCAGGATGGCCTAAAGTCGATATCAGCCAATCAGCGAGGGAGTCTATCCCCTTTTCACTAGCGCTAGACCAAGGAAATTGTTTTTGCGTCTGAGGTGGAGTGCCACACCTACCATCAGCTCCTTACTTTACCGCACAGATCCCTGTGCTACTTATACGCTGAGTTGGTGAGGGCCGGTATCGAACAAGGAACCTTGTGATTTCTAGCCGAACGCTCCACCGACTGAGAACCCAGCCCTTACTCTGATTAAAATTTGACCTTGTGTTGCACCCTGTCCATACTTTGTTTTGTTTTACAGCATATCAACCTCGATGGATCATTTAATGCTGACAAAGTTTTGAAATAAATTAATTCTTGATGGGTACTCAATTTTTTTTTATAAACACATTTTTTCTATTTAACCCATAGATGTGACTCTAACAGGTACTACCACTCCGGGTCAGAGTGGATCTGAGAGTAATGATGATGAAAGGGTACTCCACATTCCCCAAGATTCAGGATTGGAACTTCACCGTCAGAGTTTAACATCATACCCATGACAATAAGACCCTCAGCCACCGCCTTCTAGCACATATGATAAAAAGGGTATTGGCTGGGGCTTGCCATAAGAGCAATAGGGTTGGGACAATCATATAGGTGCTAGGGCACCACGCATCACGGGTCACCACCATGGCCAACAGGTGGCTCCATGGGGGGGGGGTACCCCTCTGCAGAGGTGTGGTTGGTGTATTCTAGACCCACTGACAGGGCACCCTGCCCATAGTGGTAAGGTTGGGTAAATACATATATTTAAAAGAATGCTATAAACTTGCTATTCCCTTAATTTAATAGCCATAAGTTTTCTTTTACTCCTGAGGGGAATATACCCCAAAAATAAATCAGGAGCTGGAGTCCCTAAGATGGCATGATGCTGAAATCCAGTGCTACCCATTAACTCCTGCGACACTACCATTGCCAAAATGCATTGGTCCCTTACCTTTCCTTTGGATCACAGCGTCAGTGTGGAGAGTGGGGGGATTTGTTGCATGGGCAACAGCTCATCCTCCATATGAACCCGCCCAGGCTATGTAGTTCAAGTTAAAAAAAATAAAATAAAAAAAAAAAACATGACACTACTAAACAAAAAAAAAACAAAAAAACCTTGACACTACTCCATCGTCTCTCTTGGATGGAAGGCTGCCAACCACCCAAGTTTTCTTTTGTTTAATAGAAGTGGTTCATCATACTGGGTATGCCTTTAGTATAAAAAGTACAAAATTATTATTTATATATATTTTTTTTGCATTTTGATTGAAATGTGTAAATTTGGATACTAACTGAATAAGCACATTTGCAAATCTTGTATACAACTAAAAATTAGATAAAATTTATTTCTACTTTAGTTTATAATGGAGATTATGTAACTGTATGAACCGAAACCTATGTCACCACTGACGTCACAATTTCCTTAGTTATATAAGTTACATTTTCAATGATTATGAAATAGTCATTATTTAATATTAATTAGTATCTTATTTATCAGCAATGTCTATTAAAGTCTAACAGTTAGATTTGTCGCCAAACTGCCCATATTATTAGTGCATTTAAAATTCTGAAATATGTGTTATATCTCTAAAAGATAAAAATTTCCATAGTATATGGTGGGAATTCATAATGTTTTGAACAAAATTGGGTTTAATTAATAATTAGTTGCTGTTACTGATTTCTAACACTATCAATGTTCTCAAACGTATTAAAAGCAATCCTATAAATGATTTTATATAGAAATCAATTAAAATAACACTCAAATAAGTGCAATGTGTTCATATTCATTCTAATTTAGTTTAGTCAGTCTTTCTAATTTAATATAATATTTTATTATATTAAAACTTAAGAATTTGTGCACTAGAGGCTTATACTTTTGATAGTTATTATAATAAAAAAATAGCAAATTTAATATGATTTATAGACTTTGAATTGTTCAAGAAATTTTTTTAATGAAAAATGGGAGTGTAAGCTCACATTTTTCATTAAAAAAATTTCTCTTACTAAAATTCAAATAGATTATTTTAATAAAATAAAAAAGAATAAGTGACATAATGGTTGCCATTTTAAATATTTTTAATAAACTGACTACTAAAAATCTCTGAATTTTGTTATTTAAAATTGAAATATAAATATCTTTAAAAAAAAACATAAAGCTTTATAAAAAGGATTTGAGGTTATTTCCTATAACTCCAACCTAAAAAAGGGGAACCACTCTGAATGAATTTTATAATTTATTTATTTATTGATCTACTAGGAAAAAAGAACATGGGTTAGGGGTAGGGTTTAGGGTTAGTTTAATGGGAAAATAATGGGTAGATTGATTAACAGATAAAATTCATTCAGAGTGGTTCCCCTTTTTTAGGTTGGAGTTAGTTATAGGAAATTACCAGATTTGATTTAGAACTTTTTTTTCTTTCAATTTTAGAATTTAAATTTGTGATTGTTTTTCTATTATGAATGTTAATCAATTGTTTTTATTTTTTTGTGAAATTTAAAGACTGTGATTATAGTGATTAAAAAATTTTGTCATAGTGATAACCTATTACACTATTGACTGTGAGATAATATGCACGTGATTTACTTATCTTGTCTATTTGTGGTGTATCGGTTTTGTTTTTTTTAAGTCTCAAACAACATGTAAGTAAAATTTCTCATCTTATAATATATTGTCCTGTTGATTATGAACTTGAATATAAATTCTGGTCATGTCCATATCAACTTTAATCTGATTTTTGGTTTGATAACCTTCAAATATTGTATTGACTACAGGTTTTTATCCATAATGATCATATTGATGAATCAACTACTTTTCTTGGATTTGAGTTGGTTAGTTATTTTTTATGGCATTTCAACCCTTGTTGGATTATTTTATGCCAAAGTCATTTTTTTTTCTTTTTTCTTATTTCAGGTACTTGTATGGTTTCAAGTAACTAATGATAATCATTTATAAATAATAAAGTCTTTTCATAACTATTCTTAATACTTATGCAACTTATATACAACAGCTATGTGTAGATATTGTAAGTCTTTGTTGTTTGGCCAACACTGGTATGTCCATGTATAGATGTCCACAGGAGAATGTAACTCATGAATTTGTCCTTACTTCATCAGCAGTGTCAAGCATGTCTTATTTGTTTTACTTTATAATTGTGTGCAAATTATTATCATTAGATTGGAATACTTGAAACCATATGATTCTTTAAATTATTAGTATTAGATTGGAATACTTGAAACCATATGATTCTTTAAATTATTAGTATTAGATTGGAATACTTGAAACCATATGATTCTTTAAATTATTAGTATTAGATTGGAATACTTGAAACCATATGATTCTTAAAATTATTATCATTAGATTGGAATACTTGAAACCATATAATTCTTTAAATTATTATCATTAGATTGGAATACTTGAAACCATATAATTCTTTAAATTATTATCATTAGATTGGAATACTTGAAACCATATAATTGTTTAAATTATTAGTATTTGATAGGAATACTTGAAACCATATAATCTGTTATGCTTTTTGCTCACTTTTGACGGCTTTACACTTTCAAAAATTAAAATATATAATATATTTTGAAAATTCAGATATAGACTATATATTCTTACTTAATAAAATAGGATTTTTTAAAAGTGGCCTCTTAGTTATTTATATGAATTATTCATTATTTGTTAATTAAAATAAAGAAAATAGATATTCTAATTTTTTGAACTTCATGAAATGTTTTTAATAATGTTTCAGTGTAAAAAATTTGAATCCAATTTAAAGAAAAACCATTTAATCTCTGCCAACATTCTGACTGTATAAAAGCGTCTTTTCTGCCCTGTCCGCTGGGGCATTAGAATACACTGACCGCACATCTGCAGAGGGGTAAAACTCCCCCAATGGGGCCACCTGTTGGCTGTGTGTGGCGACCCGTGATGCTTAAGGATGGGACCCTGGTGGCTGAGCAGTCCATGACATGCAACACTTCACTTAGACCCTTACTTAGGCTAGATGGGCGGTCAGAGAGGCCCCCTCCGCTCAATAAGCTGGTCATGTCAAGCCCTAGTACCTATATGGTTGCCCTAACCCTATTGCCCTTATGGCAACCCCCAACCTTTTTTATCATATGGGTTCTAGAAGGCGGTGACTGAGGGTCTTCATATCCTGGGAATGACGTTAAACACTATCTGATGGTGAGGTTCTAGTTCTAGAGGTCTGGGGAATGTGGAGCACCCCTTCATCCCCATTGCTCCCTGGTCCACTCTAACACAGAGTGTTAGTACCTGTTAGGGTCCCATCTATCGGGTAAATAGAAAAATGTGTTTATAAAAAAAAAAATTGAGTATCCATTTAAGAATGAATTCATTTCAAAACTTTGTCGGCATTAAATGACCCACTGAGGTTGATATGCCGTAAAACAAAACCAAAACGTCTTTTCTAGTATCTTCTATTCTGTATGAGTTTTTAACCTTCACTAGAAGTGACTTACCTAGGTAGAGGTGGTGGTTGGGGGCAGATAAATGTATTGATTTGTTTACTTCTGATTTGAGATTTACAAATGCTGGACATTTTCAAGTAGAATTTTAATGCTATTATATATTCTATGTATATTTTAATTTTTAAATATCTTCGAATATAAATCAAATCTTTATAACTTTTGCACAAAAAACAAGAACCAGTGATATTTAATGTGTATGTATATTTACTTTGTTGTTAATTGTTTTATTTTCATAGTTTCATCCAGATATACATACATACACACCAACTGCCCTTCATATATATATATATATATATATATATATATATATGTATATGTATATATATGTAAGAAAGTTTTATAGAAAAACAACAAGATGTTAAAAATTTTTGCTGACAGATATCTGTTTCGACATTATGAATATGTCTTTTTCAAAGCAACATTGTAAGTGGAAAAACGAAATGAATATATCACTAAAGTCGAAACAGATATCTATCAGCAAACATTTTTAACATCTTGTTGTTTTTCTATAAAACTTTCTTACATATTGTCGGATTCAATATCCATTTTTACCTTCACATATATATATATATATATATATATATAAATAAAGCATTAAAATAGAAACTGGTATCTTTTGTATATCAAAACATTTATAAATCTATCCTGTCAGCCACTTCCTTTTCTTCTGAAACCCTTTAATTTGTTTGTAGTGTTTCTAAGGTGGAATTACTCTAGTTATTCCCACCTTCAATTCATTCAGCCAGCTCCCTTCTCTCCATCACTATTTCCCTATTGTTCTGTTTCTTTTGTTATGTTTTTGTACACTGATCTTCATACAAAAAGAATAAAATAATACAAAAAGAAAACTTGTATAATCTCGTCTCTAGCATTTTGATGATGTCATGTGACACACACACACACACACACACACATACACACTTTTAATTGTTAGCTTATCAAACACCCCCAAGTTAGATTGTTCAAATATTACACTATATCCACTGTAATGGTATTATGAATAGGAGACTGATACCAAAAGACTTAATCTAGAGATTTATGATTAGTTTTGACAAATTTATTATTTTTTATTTTGTTGTAATGCTTTTTTGGATTAGATTAGAATAAAATGTGGCCATGTGACTAGGCTTGAATTTTACTTGTTGGTTAGACTCCATGGCCAAATTGGTAATATCAATGAACCTCAAGAATATAGTATGGATACATGTGGTGTAATATGGTTACCGTCATAGGAAATGGACATACCGAGATGAGTTCAAATCCTGGGCAAGGCTGTTTGCATTTCCCATAGTGCTAATACCCATGGGAAAGGTATGAATCTTAACTATTCTCACTCCAGCTATGGGTAAATAGTAGGGAAGATTGGGCTCTAAACCTTGGTTAGGCAACCAGTGTAGGAGAAGGAAAACTCTGAATTCAAGCCTGTTAAACTCCACTTTAGAAATTGACTTTGTGTCGCATCCTACTCCTGCAGATGGGTTGGTGTGTGTGTGTGTGTCTATATATATATATATATATATATATATAATGACATTTCAATTTTTATTAGAGGTTGCCCCCAGTTGACGAGGTTTAGAATATGTTGACTGCATCCCTTGCAGAGAGGTAAGACCATTAAAATTTGTGGTGGTGGGCTCTAGTTCTGGAGCTCGGGGGAATGTGGAGTACCCCTTACTCCCAGGTCCACTTTGACTTGGAATAGTAGTACCTGTTAGGGTCCCATCTTTGGGTCAAATAGATCTGTTTGGAAATTATTCATATTCAATATAATCATGTACAAAAAAAACTAATAAGATATGCATGTACAATGAACATGATTCCCTGACCTCTCAGTATAAAATAACCCTTAACAGGTTCCTGTTAGGGTCCCACCTATTGTTCAGATCTGTTTTTGAGATTATTCTTATTTGATAGGACCATGTGCACCACCTAAAAAAAACCCCAAAGAACTCTTAAATAACTACACAAAAAATGTAAATAGGAACATAAAATGAATGCAATTCCCTAACATCTCTGCATATAGTAACCCTAGATGGGTTGATATGCCATTAAAATCAATCAATCATCTTATTTTAGTAGCAGGGCTACTGAGATTCATTTTCTTCTTTTCACTGGCAAAGAAAACATTCAATTTCAAACCATTTCTTTTTCTCCTAGTGGTCTGGTGATGATGAAAAAAAAACAAACCCAAACAAGCCCTGTATACTATAAAGTAAGTAAGTAAAGTCGTCGGGGCGGCCTAATCTATCCCCTTTTCACTAGCGCTAGACCAAGGAGATTGTTTTTGCATCTGAGGTGGAGCGCCATACCTACCATCAGCTCTTTACTTTACCGCACAGATTCCTGTGCTACTCATACGCTGAGTTGGCAAGGGCCGGTATTGAACTAGGAACCTTGTGGTTTCTAGCCGAACGCTCTACCGACTGAGCTAATCCCATCATGGTGTAATAGTTTGCAAGCTTGTCTCATAGATCCATTACTACTGAATAGTGAGTTCAATCCTCCTTGGATGCCACATACTTGTTAACTTTTGTCACATTATACCTGTGGCAAACTGGTTGGGAATAAAGGGTGTCCCCCCAGTTAGCAAGCTAGTCTCACAGATCTATTACTACTGAATAGCAAGTTCAATCCTCACTGAATGCTTTATACTTGCAACCTTGTGACTAACAGGTTAGGAATAAAGGGCATCCCATCAGGGTATAATGGTTAGCTAGCTCATCTCGAAGATCCATTACTACGGAATAAGGAGTTTGATCTTTGTTGGATGCCTCATTGGATGCAACCTTGTGTCACATCCTACCTGTGGCTAATGAGTTAGGAATAAAGGGCATCCCATCAGGGTATAATGGTTAGCTAGCTCATCTCGAAGATCCATTACTACGGAATAAGGAGTTTGATCTTTGTTGGATGCCTCATTGGATGCAACCTTGTGTCACATCCTACCTGTGGCTAATGGGCTGAGAATAAAGGGTGTCCCATCATGGTGTAATCATTACACCATTATGGGATGCCCTTTAAAATTTGAGCAAAATCATTCCACCATTGTACCCTCTATTTCGGGGCTTTAAATTCTCATAACTTTTGAACCACTGGGAATATTCGTATAGTTCAAACAGTTTTGAACTCCATTTACAGATCTCTATATAACTGTGATTAAATAACAATAACCAAATAAAAGATCAACTGGGAATGCTATGTGATGGTTAGCAAGCCCATCTCACAGATCCATTACTACTAAATAAGGTGTTTGATCCTCGTTGGATGTCCCATACTTACAACCTTATGTTACATTCTACATGTAGCTAATGTGTTGGGTAATAACATTCATGTTAATCTTTCTTTTTTCAGAAAAAAAACCCACTTATATGGCATACTGCCAGATTTTTAAGAGTGCCAAAAATTAATCAAAATTTTATTCCTCCCTTTTTTTTATTCTTATTTATTTATTTATTTATTTATTTTTTTAGATTTCTTTCTGTCATGAAAAAAATCCTTTTATCTTTGTTGCCTCTTTGTTTTTACACCTTTTGATAAACTCCATTTTAAATCCGCTTTTTCTTAATTTTCAGGTGGATGAAGAGCTGACGAGTTTTTTCTGAACAGATCCTAAAATTTGATGTGAATGCAATTGATTTTGAATCCTTGAGAATCTTCAACACGCTTTTATCAAACCTTTTGTTTATTGGGCAAAAAGTAAAAAAACTGAACCATGAAAGAGGTGCACTTGATGTTTCAGTTGCAGCAACCCTGATGCTAATAAGAATATTGTTAATGATCGATGTGGGATGAGGACGTGTCCTAAGATACAGTGGCTGGTCGGCAGGTCTTCTATGTTGGATAATCCCTTTTTACTTTCTTCTGTTCACTTCTTCTCCATTAGCCAAAGATTCAAGGAGTTCCCTCTCTTTTCATCATGAATGAGTATGATGAGAATGTCTTGCGGCCATTATTTGGAATTCCAAGGCCAAGAGTAAGTTGATATTTCTATTTGATTTTTTTTGGTTTTTTTTTCTAATATTTCATTTAATGGATAACTTTTTTTTTCTTTTTTTTTTTTCTTTTTTAAAAACATTTTCTCTGCATGTATGAAATAAACAGATATAAAAAGAGAAAGTATGAATATCAAATTTATTTATGAAAAAAAAAGGTGTCAGTTTAGGGATCATAGAGAGGCATACGTGGTATAACTTTTATTGCTATAGGAAATGGAAATAGTGAAAGCCAAGTTCAAAGAGGTGTGAATCCATTTCTTCTCTCCGCAGGGTAACATAGTAGGGCAGACTAGGCACTTTACCCTTAGTACGTCAACTTGTCTAATAGAAGGAAAATTCTGGAATTAAACTAGCTGTATTTTGCTTAAAAATTGACCTTGGGTCGCATCCTGTCTGTGATGGAGAGGTTGGATAAGTACATATTACAAAATATATGAAAGGTTTGATCAGAAAATTTTTAAATTTCCGATTCAAATGCAGACTATATATATATATATATATATATATATATATATATATATATATAAATAAAAATGGACTCTCTCGTCGATTTTCGATGCATGAGTGTTCATCTAGTAAACAACCAACACAGTGATTTGTTTATAGTGGTGAAGGCTTGTGTTGGACCATTCCACACTTTTTGGCACAGTCGATAGAAAAGAATTGGTACATCAAGGAATGCCACGAACACAATCAACGACTGACCTCAGGAATTTTGAATTCAGAGTTATCCCTCTCCTAAACTGGTTACCTACCCAAGGTTAAAGAGCCCAGTCTGCCCTACTATTTAACCCATAGCTGGAGGGAGATATATGGATTCATACCTTTCGAGTCGTGGAAAATGGACTCGTCGGTTTGAGTTCAATTCCTAGACGAAGCTGTTGGCATTTCACACAGCACTAATACCCTTGGGATATATATATATATATATATATATATATATATATATATATATATATGGGAGTAAAATTATGAAATCAATTTGACAGTATGCAGAGAAAAGTAGACAAACATGGGATGTAGTACTGGATGAATGTTTATTACTAGTAGTGATGTCGACGTTATAATGTTTCAGTCTACAGACCTTCTTCAAGACAGCGGACTGAGTTCTTGTATTGAAGGATGCTGTTCTCATACTGACAAGAGTCTTGAGGTCATGATTGGGGTGGTGGGGTCAGTTGCTGATGCCTACTGGGCATGTTTGGGATAGTAGTGGGAGTTGTTATTTTTTTTTAATTATTAGGTGTTGCCTTGATGCTATTGGGGTCATGGAATGGAATTAGAGTGATTTGGTGTGAAAAGAGGTCATCAGTGTATCATAGACGCTAGGTTTGGTGGAGATAGGTGTGTGGGCTGTGTAAGAGTAGGGAATGGTAGAGTGGATTCCATTATATGTGTGTTTATTTATTTATTACTCTACCATTCTCTACTCCTACATGGCCCACACCCCTATCTCCACCAAACCTAGCGTCTATGATACACATTTTTTAAAAATTTTTTATCAAATTATTTTTTTTTTAACAAAAACTTTTGTGTTAAATTATTATTTTAACTTTTTTTTAAATCTTTAAAAAGAAAAAGAAAAAAAGAAGTAAAGTGACTGAAATATTTTCTCATGGAAATAATTTATAATTAACAGCCCAACTCTGAATAATAATTTTTTAAAAATAGACTAAAAAAAGTGGTAATTTTTCTTTTCTTTTTAATACAAAACTTCATATGAACTGGATGCAATCAGTCTGTTCAATACTTAATTGGATGACCACTTAAGCAACAGCAGGTACTGTAAGCAATCTGAGTCCTTTGTTTATCAGAATGACTTTAATCGGCATTAAATGACCTGAAAAGGGTTGATATGATGTAAAACAAAACAACCAAGTATATGTAGAATCATAAACCATATAAAATGATGTTGTAACAGCAAGTTAAGACCTTGTTCAATTTGGCCCATCTCAACACATGATTGACATGTTTTGGTGATTATGTCAAATGTCACCTTAAAGGAGATATGAAAACCAAAACAGGAAACAAAGGTTTAATGACAATAGAAATTTTGTTTGGTTAATACAAACATATGAGCAAAAGGAAAAAGACAGGGTTTTTCAGTTAGATTTAAAAGTATCAAACAAAACAGAAATGGAGAAAGATGATTTGAAAGGGATGGGATTTCGGCCTTTCTGGGCTACCATATAAAATAATGATGAATCAATTTCTTTTCCCTTCTCTAATGATAGCTGAATTTCAGTAACCAACTAACTGGCCTGAATATTTTAAGTGATTAGCATCTAAATAAAATTGAAGAAAAAACAACGTTGGAACTGGAGCCTCATTATTTATAAATCATTATTTAAACATGCACGTTCACTATAAAAAATAAAAGGTATAAAAAGTAAAAGTAACTCTCGATTAAAAATAAAGAAAGTGTTGTCCAATTGATGTCAACAGCAGTATGAGATCATTTTCTTGAATTTAAGAAACTATTATCAATCGAATATTATTTTCTGTTTGATTTTTGTCCCCCCATGACACCGCTATTAAAACCTTGACACATCTAGATTAGCTATCTATGCATTTCTCATCAGATGTTTATATGACTTTGTAAAATTTTGTAGAAAAATATCCTCTGTTTTAGTTATTTCATTTTAATATCTGTCATTTTCACTTAATTTCTGAACTTAGAAAATGAAGTCTTTGTCTTAAAATGTACCATACTATTGCAATAAGTATATTATTGATATAATTTGTGAATATATTGAGTTTAAACAATGAAAAGAAATAGTCTCATAGTAGTAGAAATTCACTTATTATTTTTGCAAGTTATTTCATTAACCCATTAGAGAAGTTGAATAATCACCTTGTCATCTGGGATTAAAATATAATGACTAGCAAAGGGGTAGGGCCCACCTCAAAAAGGGGTACCACCCACCTCAAAAAGGGGTACCCTGGGAATGACACTAAACTGCATCTGATATTGAGACTTCACTTCTGGAAGTCTAAGGAATGTGAAGTACCCCTTCATTCCCATTACTCCAACTTCTCAGGTTTACTCAGACCTGGAGTGGTAGTACATGTTAGGGTCCCATCTATGGGTCAAATATATTTTTTTTAAATCATTCATATTCAATAGGGTCATGTGAAAAAAGAAAACCTCTTAAGAAACAACTACATAAAAAATGTAAATATGAATATACAGGATGATTCGAAAGTCATTGTTTGTTTTTTTTTGAGGGGGGGGGGTTCTAGGGGTAAAATAATTCCATAATATAACCTTAAATTCTAGAAAATAATCTTATTTTTAAAGATGTGCTTTGTTTGACTCTGTGTAATTTGAAAGCTGCATGGGTGGATGTACAACATATTCTAATTCCGGAACTTATGGTTTACAAGTTCTAACTGGGCCATAACGCCACTGAAGTAACCCAAAACATTTGTTGTGCAAAAGGTGAAGGTGCAGTTGATCACAGTACAGTAACCAGATGGTTCAAGAAATGTTGCTTAGGATGCAAGGGCCTTGACAATCGGGCATGGTCAGGCTGGCCAAAACTTTTGACTCACCATTCAATAGATTTTTTTCACTTTTTTTTTTTTTTTCGATTTTTTAAAACTTTTTTTAAAACTTCTTTTTACTGTTTTTTTTTTTTTTTTTTCTAAACTATTTTAAAAACTTTTTTTTTTTTAACTTTTTTATTAGGTATTATTTTCTTAAAAGATCTTTATTTCAATTTTGTTTAATGCTTTTTTTTAATTTTCTTTTTTTTTAAAGATTTGTATCTTTTTCTAAAATATTTGATACTTAAAAATAAACAAAAATACAAACTATTGATAACTTGATCAATTAATTAAACTATTGATAAATTGATCACTTTTCATTTCAGGACAGAGTACGGAATTTGGTTATTGGTATTTTGACGGGAATGCTTGTCTTGGTAAGTAGTTTATTTAATTTCAAAAATAAATTAAGTAATTATGTTGGTATTTATGATGCAGATGGAAAGATCCATGCTGGGCATATCATTGTGTGAACATATCCAAACTGAAGTAATTCAAAAGCAAAGTGAAGATTGTGGACTATTAAAAACAGAAATTCTACTGGGCTGCACACATTACAAGGTTCACAGGCAACAGGTTGACTTTGGTGATTGTATGGTTGTATCTACCTGAGAGACCAGAAATGACCAGTTGGAAGACCTCCATGATGATGAAAATATGCAATTGTCAAGTGACTCATCTCAATATGTAGAATAAAAGTGATATCAAGAATGAAATAGAAGTGCATTGTGGCCATACAACTGGGTGTATACAAATGGTTATAGATAAATAAATAAAAAGAATTACAATGGAACATTGAAAATATAAATATGATTACAAACATTTTTGAACTCAGTTTTTTTTTAAAACACATTTTTGTTAACTCATTTTCTTCTATTTAACCTGGGACCCTAACAGGTACTACCACTCTGGGTCAGGGTGGACCTGGGAGTATTGGCGGATTACTTTTTAAATGTTCGTAATCATATTTATATTTTTAATGTTCCATTGTAATTCTTTTTATTTATTTATCTATAACCATTTGTATACACCCAGTTGTATGGCCACAATGCACTTCTATTTCTATAAATATGATTACAAACATTTAAAAAGTAATCCGCCAATACTCCCAGATCCACCCTGACCCAGAGTGGTAGTACCTGTTAGGGTCCCATCTATAGGTTAAATAGAAGAAAATGAGTTAACAAAAATGTGTTTTTAAAAAAAATGAGTTCGAAAAAATAATTTTCAAGAATGAAAAGAACAAAATGTCTTCAGCATAAAATAACCCAACAAGGGTTGACATGCCATAAAATCCCAAAAACAAAAAGAAAAATGAATCAAATTTCGGTATTGATATGCCATTAAACAAATAGCCTAAACCAAACCAGATTAAAGTAATGTTTGTAAATAGCTCTATATTTACATACACAATGTATATACAGTTTCCAGGAGGTTAATGTTCTGAGCTAGGTAGGAGTTCCATACTGTTGATGCAAATTCCAAGTGTGGCTGCACCATAATTTAGACATAGCTTTATTTTTTTTTTATTAAATACTCATTGATAAACTTAGGCAATTCCTGATGATATTGTTACATAGTTTGGATTACAGACACTGAATTTTCATTATAATAAAATATTGTTCAGCAGAAAAATAAATGATTTATGTATCTATTTGTATGTTTTATTTCATATTTGGTTAAATCCTACTTAACGAACATAAATTCCACCATCGTATGTCACCCCACCAAAAGAAAAAAAAAACTAAAAATCAAGGAATTAACTGAATTTGATCAAATTTTTAGTGTTGATACATTAATGAATTAAAGATATAATGCACCAGTGATTTTATTTAAAAACCTTTACATTTTTTCAGGTCAATTAACTTTGAACCACGTATGTTTGTGAATCTGTGTTATGCCTCAAAGATACGTGGTTCGAAGTTAACTGACCTGAAAAAATGTAAGAGTTTTCAAATAAAATAACTTGTGCATTATATTGTTTATTCATTAATATATCAACACTGAAAATTTCATTAAATTCGGTTAATTCCTTGATTTTTAGTAATTTTTTTTTATTTCAGTGGAGTGACATGATGGTGGAATTTTATGTCCGTTAATTAGGATTTAACCTCATATTTAATACCAGGGTATGCTGAAAAAGTTTGAAAAATGGGGTCATGAATGAAAAAAGTATAAGTGCTGGTTTAGAGAGTAAAAAAAGTCGTCCGAGCGGCCTAATGTTGGTATCAGTCATACAGCGAGGGAGTCTATTCCCTTTTCACTAGTACTAGACCAAAGAGATTATCTTAGCGTCTGAGGTGGAGTGCCACATCTACCATAAGCTCCTTGCTTTACCGCACAGATCCCTGTGCTACTCATACGCCGAGTTGGCCGATATTGAACCAGGAACCTTATAATTCCTGGCCGAACACTCTACCGACTGAGTTAAACCAGCCCTAGGATAGAATAAATGTTATGAAATAGAGGATTCCAATTTAAATATTATTTCATTGTTAATAAACACTTTAATTGAAACTAGCAGTGGCTACCCGGCAACTAAAGTTAGTCCCGCAGATCTATTATTAATGAATCGTGGGTTGAATTCTCGTGGGATGCCCTATTTAAATCCCTATGTAAAAAAAAAATAAAAAATAAAAATAAAAATAAACCTTGCATTGATCCAGCTACTCTGAAAAGAAATGTTAATGTCTACTATTTAAAATATTAAATGAAAAAAAATCCATGCTGTTGTCATTTGAATTTTATTTTTGAATTATCTTCACAAATTTAAATCAAATCTCTATTATTTTTGCTCAAAAACCAAGCCCTGGTGATATTTAATGTGTATATATATTTACTTTTTCATTAATTGTTTTATTTTCAAAGTTTCCTCCAGACATACATATACACACAACTGCCCTTTATATATGTATAGATAGATGTTAATTTGTTTTTTAAATCTCATTTCAGATTACATTGGTCATGGCATTCCTACGACCTTGTACTTTCCCAAGTTTACACGATGCTGTCAATGTCTTTTTCTCTCTTATCATCCTCATGATATGTGCTTCACATCTAACACTTGTAAGTTAACTGAATTATTTTCTTCTTTTTTTTTTTCTTTCTTATTATTAACGCTAGCAAACAAAAAATGCAACCCTCCTGGCATAAGTATTTAAGTTTTAATATAATTAAAAATTATATTGAATTAGAAAGACTAATAAAATTAAATACAAACACAAAAAAGATTACTCATTTTTACTTTATTCTAATTGATTTCAATATAGAATTATACATAGGATTTCTTGTGATATGTGTGAGAATAAAACAATGATATTAGAAATCAACAAAGTAATTATTTATTAAACCCGGTTTTGTTAAAACCAGTATGCAAATTATTCACACCTTATATTATGTAACCATATATTTCTTAATGATATATAACACACATCACACAATTTTAAATACATTAATAATATGGGCTGTTTTGAGGCAAATCTATCTCAGCTAGACCTTAATATACAGGGTGTCTACAAAGGTACATGAAGATTTCACTATTGTATTTATCTATGTTATTTTTCGGAAAAATAACATAAATAAATACAATAGTGAAATCTCCATATACCCAGACTTTGTGGACACCCTGTAGACATTGTTAATAAATAAGATTCTGATTAAAATTAAATAATGATTATTGAATAACCATTGAGAATGTAATGTAAATAACTAAGGAAATTATGATGTTGGTGATGACGTAGTTTTGATTACAGACACAGACAATCTCCAATATAATAAGATTTTTTAAATATTTTTTTTTCCATATTGCTTTTGGGTTCATAACAATGGTACACAATGAGCCAACACATCCTAGAAATTAAACTCTTGAATCTAGATGTCAAGATAAACAATGTTTTTTACCCACCAAGTTTAATACCTTTCAGTTCACCGGGTAAATATTTATATACAGTGGAACCTTGACTTACAAGTTTAATTTGTTCCACCTATAATTCAGTTTCCTTGTATATCAAATAAAATTTTCCTCATTAAAATAAACTGAAAGGTTGCAATTTTTTGTGCAAAACCCAAAAATTTTGAGAGCTAAAAATTGACATGGCCAATTTTTGGAATTAGAGGCTCAAATTTATTTTAACATAGTCAACACCTGGACAAAATTTTATAAAAATTTGAAAGGTATTAATGAAAATTATTTTTTGGATGATTTAACATAGAATTATCCATAGGATTTACAGGAGTAAATTTCCACTACAAAATTCTTTTTATTCATAAGTTTCAGGATATAAAGAAAATCCACAAAAAAAGTTTCTGAAGAAATGCATATTATTCAAATGAATTATTTCCCCCTATCTGCTTTAGTTTTTTTTTTTGTTTGTTTTGTTTTTATAACCTCCATAAAATTATTTATAGTTCAGTCATTTTTTTTGTCTTCTTCTCAAAATCCAACTTCTTTATTATTAGATTATACTTTTTTTAATAATTTTGTATTAAAAAATAACTGATCAAATTAATGTGTAACAAAAGATCTCGCATTTCAAGGGAGGTAATTGCAAGAGTGGAAGATGGGATTTTCGTTTATGGAAAGAGAAGTGTCTTTAAAAAACAAAAAAAAACAAAAACAAAAACATTAAATTGATGGTGACTTTGTCAAAAAGACTTTGATACATTATCAGGATAATTCCTATCTATCTCCGGGAAGGACCAGTTGCTGATTCTGCTGTGATGGGATCTGTCTGTGGGTAAGGAATGTCATACAGAAAATACACATTTTTTTCACAAGTTAAAAAGTTTTTATTTGTGTTTTCTTATTTTTTGAGTCTACCCTTTTATTTGGTGTCTGTGAGTGCCAGCTGACTTTAAATGCTACTTCTGATTCTTATCCAACTACCCCCCCTCTCTCCCTCTCTCTCCCTCTCTCTCCCTGTATATATATATATATATATATGTACTAGAACAAACTTGACCCGTTGGGTCACCACATTTCGAGCTCAGGATTTGTTTGAAAAAAATACAGATGAACATTTACTTCATTTATTTAAGATTTTTCTAATTTTATTAAGTAAAAAGAAGATTTACTTTTAGGCTTATTTTACGGGTCCTAATAAAATAGACCACAGGCTATTTTGCCAGCAAATATATTTAAATATATTTCAAACTATCTAAAAGATTAAAATAGTTGTTGACAAGCCATCTGGGATTATTTAAAAGGTAATTGCTTAAAAAGTAGTTGTGCAATTCAAACAAACTTTAAAACAATCTATCTTAAATCTAATTTATATAGTAAATCCTATTGTCGTTATCAGCTGGACAGCAATGGAGACTATTCCCTCTTCACTTGCGCAAGACCAGGGAGATTGTTCTCCTCTTTACTGCACAGATCCAAGCTGTGCTACTCATACACTGAGTTGGCAAGGACTGGTATCAAACCCGGAACCTTGTGGTCCTTTATATATGTATAAAATTTTATATCTCTTTATATATTTGTAAAAAAAAAAACGTTTTATATATGTATTGGTCAAATAGGTCTGTTTGAAAAATATTTATTTCACATATGAATACTTGAAACCATATAACTACCATATTTGACGGCATATAGGACACACTTTTTTCCAAAATTTTGGCTCAAATAAGTTGCCATGGGTCTTATACATCATAGGTGAAGTTTGAGACCTCCCGTAGGCCTAGGCTAATCTTCTCTATGATGCTCACTAACCCAGCTTATGCTCAGTACAAAAAATTTACCTACCCTAAACTCCATGCATCCTTATTTTATTGCTGGTATTGTTATAATCAAGGTTAACAGGAGCGTATGGTGGCAAAGAAAAAACAAACATACTAAAATTTTTTTTCCTTAATCTGACCTGCTGAAATGGGGGTGCATCTTATATGCCGTCAAATACGGTAAATGCAAACCACAAGGTTCCTTGTTCAATACCGGTCCTCGCCAACTCAGCGTATGAGTAGTACAGAGATCTGTGCGGTAGAGTAAGGAGCTGATGGTAGGTGTGGCGCTCCACCTCAGACGCCAAAAACAATCTCCTTGGTCTAGCGCTATTGAAAAGGGGATAGACTCCTTCACTGATTGGCTGATACCGACTTTAGGCCACCCCGATGACTTTACTTACTTACTTGAAACCATATTATTTGCAAAAAAAAACAAAACTTTAGCATTAAATAACCCAACATTGACATGTTGCAAAACCAACCAACCAACAATCTCTTGAATAAGTTTTAAAATTTTTCTTTTGCAGATCATTTGGTACCGAGAAGGAAATCTGGAACCTGCTTTTCGAAAAATGATTTATTTCAACACCTTTACGATTGTCTTGCTCTGCATTTGTGGTAACTTGTACATAAATGGAGTTGGACTTGAATACAAAATGAACTGTACAGGTACATTAAATGCCACAGTCCGCACAGTACTAGAAACTCCCATCGCTTGACATCACCCGATCACCGATTCTTGCTGCACTGCAATCAAAACAAAAGAAACCCATTTTGAAATTGCAGTTGACACTTATTTGTTTAAAGAAAGAAAAATAATCCTTGCATATCATGTCAACTCCTCATTCAGTTGTCATTTACCTAGTTAAGCACTCTCTGGTTAAAAAGTCATGTTGGTATCTCAAAATTACTCAGCAACCACTTAGTTGACCAAAGGACATTCTGTCTTGTTTAAAAGAAGAAAAATGCTTTAAATATAAAAAAAAGAATTCAAAGGGAGATAACCCACAAAAATGAAGTGGGCAAAACTGAAAAATCAAAAAAACAAGAACTCATCAATCCTCAGTGAAATATGTGGGGGTGAGAAATTGCTCTGGTATTTGGTGTGGCTTCACTCTGATAGAGAAGGGGGGGGGATGTTGGGTTTTTTCGTTCAGACTGTGTAATGAAAGCTGTTGATTTCTTTTTAGTTTAAATTTCTTTGATCATTTTTTTTTTTTTTAATTTAAAATTATTTTAAAAATTTTTCATTTAAGGTTTAGAATTTTTTTAAATAGCTTTTAGTTTCATTAATTTTATCTAACTTTGCCTATTTCAAAAGTTTACAATTCTTCTGTTCATAATATAGAGATATGAGCATATATTAATTAAAGTTAAAAGTGAAGTAAGGGTAACCTGAAGACTTTATATTTTTATTTTATTTTATTTTTTTGACCGCGTTTTCCAGTGCTAATATCATTATGAAATGATAAAAGTTTTGGTAAATGGGCCAAAGACAGCCCTGTTTACCAAAGTTTTTCTTATTCCCCAATATTCTTGCATCAAAAAATATAAAGTCTAAAAACATTTGGCTCCGGGTTATCTTTACTGCACTTTTAACCTGAACTTATATATACACTTTCAATAAGAAAGAAAAACTTAACAAACTGTTATTTGGCTATTATAAATTTATTTCGATAAATGAGCCTGGCTGTCACATTAGACTAGGCTCATTTATTAAGTTCTGGTTGAAATAAATTCATAATAGCCAAATGACTGTTAAGTTTTTCTTCCTTATTGAAAGTGTAAATATGGTTCTATATATAATTAATTTATCAATTATTATACATTGAGTTCTCTTAGGGATTTGTAAAAATCCTTGTGTATGTCTATAAGTGTGCAACAATATGAGCATGCATTGTGGATGTACAGGAGATATTGATAATCTCAAATAGAATTATCCCCAATATAACAGTCAATTGGATACTTATATATATATATATATATATATATATATATATATATATATATAAATCTCCACTGATGAAAAATAAGATTGAAATGCTCTAAGTATGCTTCAATTTACTCAATATAAATTACTATAAAACATATAGATAATATGGTTTGTTTACTATAAATGATCACATATACAGATCAATATATGTACAGGTTACAAAATAAGTGATGAATCACTAGTATTACGCACATACTGAACCCAGATAAAATTAGCATTATCCTTTATAGTCTTGAAATTTTATTTCCCATCAGTAAATGCCAAGATTCTGTTTGGTACAAAGACCATTTTTGTTATATAGAGACAATATTTATGTACCATATTCATCATGAGAGAATATGAAAAAAAAACCCTGAAAATCTGTTAGGCATTCCAATCACTGCACTTACCCTGCAAATATTTCCAACACAGATAATTTAGAAATTCTAGTGTTGCAAGCACAGATCTCCTTGGCACATATTCTTTAAATATTGTTTATTGCAAAAAGGCTTTTCAAAAAATTATGTTTGACACTTTTTAGATTTAAAAAAAAAAATTTGCTTGATTGAAAGAGGTAATAATTGTATTTAAGATCTAAAGGATTAAACATTTAATAAGGGCCAACTTGATTTATAGATCTGAGTTTAGAGCAATCAAATAAAGGATTTCTTGCCACCGTTGCGCGGGCAGTGTGGCACTTTTCTTGCCACCGTTGTTGCGCGGGCAGTGTGGCACTTTTCTTGCCACCGTTGTTGCGCGGGCAGTGTGGCACTTTTCTTGCCACCGTTGCGGGCAGTGTGGACTTTTCTTGCCACCGTTGCGCGGCAGTGTGTTTTTCTTGCCACCGTTGTGCGGGCAGTGTGGCACTTTTCTTGCCACCGTTGTGCGGGCAGCACTTTTCTTGCCACCGTTGCACGGGCAGTGTGGCACTTTTCTTGCCACCGTTGCAGGCAGTGTGCAGCAGTGTGGCACTTTTCTTAATATTAATGTATAGAAATATCACTAAGAAGGCCCACTCTGGTGTAGGATTGTATAAAGGTTGTTTTATAAAATATAAGTAAGTGCTTTGTTAATCCCATTTATTTATTTAATAATTTGCATCTTTATATCGAATAGTCACTGGTCATTACATATAGAAAACAGATTAGCCTTTTTGTACACACAGAAGTCACTGGATTTGTTTTAACTGATGATTTAGTTCTCCCTTCTCCAAAAGGTGTTTGGAACTTTGCAATTTAAAATTAATCACATCATAAAGGCAATAAAATAAAAACAATGATGTGGATTAATAAAAAGGTCTTTCCAGATTGTGGCACAGTTTGAAGTTATAATTATCTATAATGCTTTTATTTACATAGTTTTGGACTATTGTTTTAATCACAATGTTTCAACTGCTGTACCCTTGTGCCCTCTTCAGGTGTCAAAATGTGATTAAAACAACCAAGATGAGGACTACAGTCTGAAGTAATGTAAATAATTGAAGGAATTTTATTTCAAAGATAGGTTTTCCCCCCCCTTCTCTGAGTATCTGAATATTTTTCTCCCATACAATTAAAATTATCATAAGAGTTTGTTGATGAAAGCATTATGACTTGAAATTGGCTACATGCCTTACATATCAACCCACCAAAGAGATTAACCAATCAAAAACCAGATAGCATGTGACATCATGAATGAATTGAATAGAGATTAACCAATTAAAATCCAGATTGCATGTGACATCATGAATGAATTGAATAGAGATTAACCAATCAAAATCCAGAGAGCATGTGATATCATGAATGAATTGAATAGAGATTAACCAATAAAAAAAAAGAAAAGAAAAGACATTAACCAATAAAAAAACCAGATAGCATGTAACATCATGAATGAATTGAATAGATGAGGCTAGCTTTTTATATGTAGATATTTGAGGATGAATTCTGTGGGAATGATTTTCATCCCCCTCCCTCTCTCTCATTTTTAATTTCATTTTATTAATTACTTATTTGAATTGAATGCTAAAAATACCAAAAACAAAACGATCATTATGAGATTATATATTCTCAGATAAGAGAATATTTTTCCCACCGACTACTTTGATATTTACTTTACTTCCATCAGGCGTTCATAAATTCTTACAAATGACCTTTGGGACTGAGACAGTTTTGTGTTTCTTTACCAATGGTCAGCGCTTGGAACTAACTAAAAGCTACAATTTTTTAATCCGATTGTTAATCCCTCTCTCCTTTCGGCCTTGTGCCATTCCACTTAGTCCTGACTGATGAACACAGTATTGCCTTTAAAAAAAATTTTTGTCCGTGCATATGTGTTAGCATTTTACGAAGGTGAATCAAAAAGTAATGCCATTTTGTTTAGGACATGTATAATTACCAACATAGGAACATGTATCGCACATCAAAATGAAGCTTGTCCTCTGTGGATCACGTTCCTACTTCTCCACATAGTCACTGTTTCTCTCAATAGCAGTGTTCCACCTTCAAACGAGAGCATGTATCCCTGCCCTGTAAAATTCTGTTGACTGTTCTTTTGAGCCACTTCTTCACTAGAGATTTCATTTCCTCGTCACTGGAATAATGTTTGTCTCTCAAACCCTCCTTCATGGAGTCGAAGAGATGATAGTCTGAAGGTGCTAAATCTGGTGAGTATGGAGGATGCGGTAAAGTTGTCCACCCGAATGAGGCGATTTTTCTCCCTTGTCCTGATGCTTGTGTGGTCAAGCATTGTCATGCAGAAGGAGGATATTGTCGATTGGCAAGTTGGGTCTTACTTGTCAGATTCTTGCTCTGACCTTAGTTTTATAAAAAAAAAAACAAAAAAAAAACTTCACATGAAATAAAGAAAATGGCATTACTTTTTGACACACCCTCGTATCTACATCTGTGTGAAATGCCATTTTGATTGAGATTTTATGTATTAAGGAAGGCTACATATTGTTTTGTTAGTCTAGGTTAAAAGTGTGGTAAGGGTGACCTGAAGCCAAGATGCAAGTATCATTGGGGAATGAGAAAGTTTTGGTAAATGGCTTTGTTTATCAAAACTTTTCTCATTCCCCAATGATATCTGCATCAATTCAGGCTTACAGTCAAATCACATTGAAAGCACCAGTTCCCACAAGATCACTGAAGTTAAGCAGTGATGAGCCTGTTCAATGCTTAGATGGGCAACCATTTAATCGACAGCAGGTACAGTAAGAATCCGAATATCAAAATGACTTGATTCGGCATTAAATGACCCAAAAAGCGTTGATTTGCTGTAAAACAAAACAACCAACCAACCTCTGTCAGAAAAATAATATAAAATTTTTTTAAACCTTATTTTTGTGATGCAATTATCATTGGGGAATGAGAAAGTTTTGGCTTGTTTACCAAAATTTTTCTTGTTCCCAATGATACCTGCATCAGAAAAATAAAGATAAAAAAGGTTTGGCTTCGGGTCACCGTTACGGCGCTTTTAACTTCAACTATTATGTTTTTGTTTGTATATTTTAAGCCAATCTTATTTTGACTGCTGTTATGTTTTGTTATGTCCAAAAATTGATTCATGCCGCAAAGCCTGATATATTTGTTATTCCACATGATTTTTAAAAATTGTCTGAGAGAGTGTCATCTCATTGGTTCCTCTGAAAATAATAGACAAACAACTGTAGTGAAAGTCTACAAGATAATCTTTGAGTTTGTCCAAAGTATGTATTTACCCAACCCCTCCACTACAAGCAGGATGCAATACAAGGCTAATTTTTAAGATGAGCACAACTAGTTTATGGCCGGTTTAGCTCAGTCGGTAGAGCATCCGACTAGGAACCACAAGGTTCTGGGTTCAATACTGGTCTGTGCCAACGCAGCACTTGAGTAGCACAGGGATCTGTGTGGCAAAGTGAGGAGCTGATGGTAGGTGTGGTGCTCTGTCTCAGATTCTACAAACAATCTCCTTGGTCTAGAGCTAAGGAAAAAGGGATCGACTCCCTTGCTGTCTGGCTGATACTGACTTTAGGCCACCCCGACAACCACAACTAGTTTGAATTCAAAGTTTTACTTCTCGTAGACCAGTTGCCATAACTAGTTTAAAGAACCCAGTCTGCCCTACTGGAAAGGGGAATAGTTGGATTCATACTTTTCCCAAAGATATTAGCTCTATGTGAAAAGCAAACAGCCTCATCCAGAATTTGAACTTGGGTTGCCAGGTTGATAACTATTATGCCACAAATGCCTCCATGATTTTTTTAAAAAGTCATGTATAAGAAAACCAAGTATAGGAAATCATATACCTCCATGCTTGACAAAGTGGACTGACCAGAGAACTCTCTTAGGGGAAGTACCAATGAGCTTTTATTAGCTCAAATCAGCAGGTGTGATAGGCTGTTATGAACAACAAGCAAAGTATTGTTATTTATTGACTGAAGGTTGTATCTCTATGCTAGGCAGTAAATGTATATCCAATGATAACACCAACATAACAAGAAAATTAATTATGGCTATTAAAGGCCTCCATATCAGAGCTAAGGCAATTTTCTGAAACATTCTCTTGCTTGTAAAAACTTTTTAGTATTTTCTTTTGTAATGCAGTTATGGCAATTTATAATGGGTTTAACATAAAATCAGTTATTTAATTATTTTTATTTTATAAGAACTGGTTTTATTCTTGGTTTGGCTGGAAAATGATCTTGTATGAGACTTGGCTCTTGGGTGAAATGTGGGGGCTTTTAAACTGTGATGTTTTTGTTGAGATTAAAAAAATGTATGAAGTAACTTCTAAAAATTATCAGATGAAAAAAAAACTTGAGGAAGGTTTAAGGAGGCATCTGCCAAAATAAGAAAGATGGAGATATTTATCCCCACCCCTGCTGAATTGTGTAGAATAACAAAAATATCTCAGAATTTCAGAAAAGTTGTGATATCCTTTTTCTTTCTTTTTTTTCTTATATATATATATATATATATATATATATATATATATATATAATTTTTTTTTTTTTTTTTTTTTTTTTTTTTGCTTTAAAAAAATTTAATTTTAGAACTTGTCTTTAATTTTTATTTATTTTTATTTTTTTTTAATGTTGTTTCTGGAATTCTTGACTTTTACAGACTATGATGCCTGAACTTCAATGGACTTAACTTTTCTTTTTTTTTTTTTTTTAAACTATGAGTTATGTTATCTTGAAATGGAACCCAGAAATCTTGAAACCTACCATTTTTAAATTGCTGTAATGGATGGAATAAATAAATAAATAAATGTAATATATAAAAAAGAAGAAAAAAAAACAAAACAAAAAAATTCACTTCTGGAGAATCCTATTGTCATTATCATCATCATCATCGCTATTTATTATTACCATTCTTATTTTATTGAGCATTTTTATTGTTTTATTACTGTATTTTAATTATTATGATTATGATAAATACTATTATTGATTTAAAAAAAATAAATTTTATAGTAAAGTTTGTTTGAATGTACCGAGAGAAAACCTGTCATCATTGACATATTTATTATTATAATTATTACTGTTAGTGCCTGCAGCTCCTAAAATCAAACAAATTCAATTTGTATGTATGTAAGAATATACATACTAAGAACCCAGTAATTGATCGCTGGAGTTTCAAACCATTCACTGATCTTTGGGTTCAGTGAATTGAAGATTTTATAATTTCCTTGTGTTCCCTTTACGAAATTAACCCTTTTGCAGACAGTGACATTTTTGTTGCCAATTGTACATAATGACATTTTTGTCATTTGTTGTAGCTCAATATAAGGTATTTTCTTATTAGCTTATCATTGTCCACTTCAATGTTAATATATAGATATATCGCTAGAATGCTCCACCATGATGTAGAATTCTGTAAAGATTGTTTTGCAAAATATAATTAAAAGTGAATGCTTTGTTTTCTTCCTACTATTTTAGGAGAGAATTGTTAGGGCATTCCCAGCGTGGTGTAATGGTTAGCAAGCTAGTCACACAGATCCATTATTACTGAATAGTGAGTATGATCCTCAATGGGTGCCCCATACTTACGATCTTGTGTTACATCCCACCCGCGGCAAATGGGTTGGGTAAGTACCTACACCAAAAATATCATCAGGGTATCCCATTGTGATGTAATGGTTAGCAAGCTAGTCACACAGATCCATTACTAGTGAATAGTGAGTTCAATCCTCACTGGAAGCCCCCATACTTGTGATTGTGTCATAACTGGCCCTTGGTGAACAGGTTGGGTTAATAGCTACTATGACAATTGCGGATCAAATTATCATGTTTGTTTTTTTTTGTTATATATATATATATATATATATATATATATATATATATATATGGAAATAAATCTGACAATATGAAGAAATTTGAAAAACGAAGTGTTCCAAAATAAGATGAATTTATTTATGCAAATAAGTCGACGCTTAAACGTTTTGGTTTATTTTAAACCTTCCTCAGGACTGATTATGGGATGAAGAAAATTAATGGATGTTTTATAAATGATAGTAGTTAGCTACCTCAACAGTGGCGATGGTTCTAGCTACTATTTAAGAACACACATATTATTCTGTGCAGAACTCACTTGAAGTACTTAGACGACGGACTCTCCTCCTAATACTCATGTGACCTTACTATATAACAATATGATTAATTGACTTGTTTGAACATAAACCCCATTTTTTCGAATTTTATGTAAATAATTTGCCCATTCTACAAGAATTAAAAAGAAAGAAAAAAAAATGATCTGCCTGCAATTGGGTTAAGTAGCTCTGTGCCTCGTTAATACTGGATGGGTGACGATTTGAGAGTTGAAAGTAGAGCAAAAGAAAATCAGTAACTTTAGACCTTTTTTGATACGGATATCTTTTGATATTTCCTTTTTATGTGCCATGTTTGTAAATATTCTAGAGAGAACTCTCTTATAATTTAGAAACAAACAAAAAGTCAAGACTAGTTGCTTCTCAAAATATGGTAGTTTTTTTGTTGTTTTTTTTTTTATCACTGTTACTGTGTTTCCCTAAAAAATAAGACTGGGCTTATATTATGAGGAAGTGCGTCCCGGTCTCCTGCCTCAAAAATTGCTACCCGGTGACTATTAAAATAACGTCCCCAGCTATTTCGTCTCAGATTTTCTTTTATTCATGTTTGTTTAATGTCTTGTTTTTAGTTTAAATAAACAAGAATTACGACAAAAAAGAAGCGACACCCCACAAATACATTTACTTGTAGAAAATATCTATCTATCTATCTATCTCCATTTGTTCATATCTATCTATATTATTTTGTTTATCTATCTATCTATCTCAGTCTATTCCAAACTATATATCCATCTTCATATCTAAACAAGAATTACGACAAATTTCTATAAATGAACAAGAATTACGACAAAAAAGAGAAGCCCCCCCCCCTCTAAAATACATTTAACGCCCTAAGCTGGTTGTTTTCTTTCAAGTAACACCGACATAGCTGGGGACGTTATTTTAATAGTCACCGGGTAGCAATTTCTAAGCTAGGAGACCGGGACGCACTTCCTCATAAATTACCTATTAATTTTCACTCCCTCCCAAAAAATATTTTCGGGGGATATCGAGTGATTGCGTCGCATGATGTGATTGTGAAGAATGCTTATTTCTTTCGCCTGTCTGCCACTCTCAACCAAAGCTTATTAATGAGGAGGGCTTATATTAAAATCATCCTGAAAAATCAAGCTCAATCTTATTTTCAGTGAAACGTAGTAGTAGCATAATATTTGGAAAATTCTCGTACTGTAGAATTTTAAAATAAATGTACTGTGTGTATTGTTCATAGATTATTGTACATTTAGATATCTTCAAGTTGGCCAAACCTAGCATAATGGTTAGCAAGCTTGTCTTATACACCACTTGATAATATAGTGAGTTTAATCTTTTCTAGATGCCTCACTTCTGTAGCCTTTTGCCAGACTAAGCTTAAGTGACTGCCTTCTCTATCATGATGATTAGGTTGTCTTGGAAACCAATTAGTATAGTAACCTGCATGTCACTGGGTGCCACACTAAGACCAGAGCCCAATTCCTATAAGGATATATCAATAAAGAGCTAAAAATGGCCTTTTCATTTAAAGTTACCTGTTATTTCCCATAAATCAAAGACTTCTAAATATGTTTAATATTAAATTTGAACAAAGGCTATCATTTGGGGTAGATTAGGAAAATGAATGTGACTTCCGGCCAGGTGGAATGAGGCGGTATAGGACGTTAATAACAAATTAGGTATCTTCATTCATATTGAGTTGTAAGATTTTTACAAAAATACATATCTACCAAAATATTTAAAACCACCTCGGATAAATTTAATGTATATTTGTATGAATCATTAGTCACATTTTTCTCTAAATTTTTTATATGAAGCTTGATGATTTGTATTATTTGGACTATTGTCCTCATCTTTATTGTTATCTACACAATGTTTTGTACGATGTGCCCTCTGGCCTTCTTCAGCTATTTCTTGTTGAACTCTGGAGCCTTCATGTCATAATCAGGAGCCTTCACGGAACTTCGAACCGAACCCTTGATTCAATCCATGGGTGTAGATTGCTCTTATTCCGTTAACCGTGACCAGGTACAAGTGTTAAATATTCTATGTTACTGTCACTCTTGGCCAGGATTGAACCTGCAGCCCAGAGATAACTGTCACTTAGAACTGTATTAACTCAATGCCTATATCCATTGTGCCATGTGATTTCATTAGTGATAGACCAAGGAACATGTTAAAAGTGAGAAAGAAGTGAACAAAATGTAATGTAAGAATGAGGTGAAGGTTTGAGCTGTATCCTGTGTTAATAATATATAGAATAATGGTCATAATCAATAATTATCACTATAATTGTTTTATTTTTTTTAATTTTTTTTTTATGGAAGTGTTTGTTTTGAGGATAGATTGAATTTAGTACAATATGGTCATTACTTTTAGTATTGTTGTTTTTATTATCATTTTCATATTAAATTATTCTTTTTAATTTCATCTCAAGTTTAAAAAAAAAAATCAAAAAGTTATCTGGAATATCCTAGAAAATAAATTATACCAGATATAGAAAAAATCACTTAACTCTCACATCTCTCTCTCTCTCTCTCTCTCTCTCTCTCTATATATATATATATATATATATATATATATATATATATATATATATATATATATATTATAATCTTACATACTGTGATGGCAAGTATTTGATCACATAGCCATCTGGTTGTGATTTTTTTTTTTTATAAGAAGACTTAAAATTATTTCTTTTTTTAATAGATAATTTTAAGTTCCTTTAATTAAGGCAGTCAAAATTTCATGATAGATTTTTTTTAAAATCTGTATCCAAAATGAGTTTGATAACAATAGCCAAGTTATATTCAATGATTGGAGAAGGTAAAATGTTTAACTAAGCGACTGAACAAAATTGTATTAAAAAAAATATTTAAAAAATAAAAATTAAAAATTCATTTTATTTCTTATTTATTTACATTTAAAAAATTTTATACCTGATATGACAAAAAAAAGAAAAAAATCAAAATATTCCCAGCATATATTTTTCAATTATTTTTTTTTCCCCCTAAAAGCTAAAGGCAAGAAAATTGTTGGGTTAAATCGAATTTAATGGACCTAAATTCCACCATTGTATGTCACCCTGCCGAAAAAAAAATACCAAAAATTAGGAAATTAACCGAATTTAATGAAATTTACAGTGTTGATATATTAATGAATAAAAGATATAATACACCAGTTATTTTATTTTAAAACTTTTACATTTTTTCAAGTCAGTTAACTTTGAACCACATATCTTTGAGAATCTGTGTTACACTTCAAAGATACGTGGTTCAAATTAACTGACCTGAAAAAATGTAAAAGTTTTTAAATAAAATAACTGGTGTATTATATCTTTTATTCATTGATATATCAACACTGAAAATTTCATTAAATTCGGTTAATTCCCTGATTTTTTTTTTTTTTTTTTTTTCTCGGCAGGGTGACAAGTTCGGTCTGTTAAGTTGGATTTAACAATTGTTGTATATACCATGTTTTACATTATTTTTTCTCTTTCTTTTTTTTTCTCTATTGCAATTTTTTAATTTTAATTTTATTTCAATCATTAATCCCAGTAAGCCAAATAAAGCTGCTGTAATTTACATGACTTTGTATTTTTTGTTTTTATTTTACTATTTTTAAATTTTGTTGATTGTTTGCATTTTACTTCATGTAAGATTATAAGTAATATACTTGAAGATACAAACTCCGACAAAGGTTGAGAGACAAAACATTTAATATGGTACAGCACATGGATAAACATAGTACATAATACAAGGTGTACATAAACATACATACAAAAGTAGAAGGGAAAAACATAAAGGTACAGACATAAGACTAAGAATAGTCCATGCTGTATAAATCACTTACAGTAATGTAAGGGGGGCCAAAAGCCCCAACAAGAGGGGGGTAGACCAGAGTCTAACCCATGTGTCTCGTAGGTCGAGGAACAGGAAAAAGAGAAAGAGAAGTTCAAACCAGCTGCTTAAATATAAAACGGCCCCTAGCGGGAACCAGCGAACTAAACGGGCAGACAACTCTCCAGGCAAAATACGAAAGTAACACTACAATGTAAAAAAAATCTTCATTGTGCCAGGGCGAGTCAAAAGTTTTGCAATATTTTGGTACATGCTAGTTTATGGCATATATATCATGTGACTGAAGCACTTCAAGATGTGGACAGTATCCACTGTAGTTTGTAGTATTGTGGTAGTTGGTGCACTGACATGTTGTGAAGGTGCAGTTGATCACGGTACAGTAACTAGATGATTCAAGAAATTTTGCTTGGGTTGTAAGAACCTTGACAATCAGGAAAGTTCATGTAGGCCAAAATCCATTGATTCCGAGGCCATGCTCTAAGTGATTGAGGCAGATCCAATGAGTAGCATTCGGAGAGTATCAGGCGAACTTATCATCTCATAGTCCTGTGTTGTTTTTCACCTTCATGACCTTGGCAAAAGCATCCAGAGCTGTCAAATTGTTATCAAAAATGTACTTGCAATTATCCGAACTAGGCCTAGCCTAGCCTAGTTTTTTATTTTTTATGTTAGCCTATCTAATCAGTACATTTTGATAAATTATTAGCATAAACAATCGATATAACCCAGAATTAATTGTACAGTATTAATGTTTATATATATAGCTTTTAAGATTTTGATATTTCATTATTTTTGAAAAGCGGCGTGTCTTCAAAAATGACTTAAGTCGAAATGACGTAAGTAGAGATATGACTATTGCAAAACTTTTGACTCTCCCAGTAAGAAGCTAGGTCAGTCAATAGTAATTATTGATTCTTTACATAAAGCACAAGAATCTCTGCAAATGTGCTGCGACAATATTCCAGCAGTCTTCAACCATCTCATAAGCATCTCACTTGTGAAGCATCAGAATCGTCTCTCTCTCATCCTTCACTGCATACCACATTAATGAAGTAGGTGATTGCACTAAATCCAGGTGCCCGCCCTGTCGGCTGGGGCGTTAGAATGCACCAACTGCACCTCTGCAGAGGGGTAAGACTCCCCTTAATGGGGCCACCTGTTGGCCATGGGTGGCGACCCGTGATACTTAAGGATAGAGCCCAGGTGGATGAGCAGTCCATGACTTGCAATACTCCACTTTGGCCCTTACTTAAGTTAGACAGGCGGTTGGAGAGGCCCCCCTCCAATCAATTGGCTGGTCACGTCAAGCCCTAATACCTATATGATTGCCCCATACCCTATTGCCCTTATGGCAAGCCCCAACCATTTTGATCATATGGGTGCTAGAAGGCGGTGACTGAGGGTCTACATGTCCTGGGAATGATGTTAAACTCTATCTGATGGTGAGGTTCCAGTTCTGGAGGTTTGGGGAATGTGGAGCACCCCTTCATCACCATTGCTCCCTGGTCCACTCTGACCCGGAGTGGTAGTACCTCTTAGAGTCCCATCAATGGGTTAAATAGAAAAATGTATTTATAAAAAAATTGTATTATCCATTAAGAATTGATTTATTTCAAAACTTTATCGGCATTAAATGACCCACTGAGGTTGATATGCCGTAAAACAAAACAAATCAAACCTAAATCCAGGTGCTTCAATTCTCTGCTTCTAACATTCTGGCCCTTCATGCCATGACAAAACCAACCAACATCCACACAAAATACACACACCGAGCATGCATCCGAGACATAGCAGTTAAACATGCTAGGCAAGCCAGCGACATTATAAAAGAAGAAACAGCAATATCAAAACCCTCTTTCACTTTTCTGGCCATGAAAGAAGTAACAACACACCAGTTGTGTTCCTTTTTATGGACAAGGAGGCTTTGCGCCCCAACAACTTCCTGTCTCATGAACACAATAACATGCTTAATATATAAGTCTATACACTTTCTCTACTAAAGACTTCTTTCATATTAGGAAATTTGTTCATACAACTCTGTATAAGCTCTTTATTATATCTTATGTCAAGTTTGTATTTATAATAAAGAATGGAAAATCCATTGGGTTGGACAGCCGGATCTCTCCACCAAAAAACAGACGTTCTCCCAGCTTCTCCTGATCAAGTCCTTCTAGCCTGCAACAATCTTTTCTAGCAGTCCTGCACCAAAGCTCACTCGCCTCTTGTTTCTTGTTGTATGTCACTGACCTTGTCAGCAAGACAGGAACGCAACTACCCGGTGTGTTAAGACAGGCCTTAAATAATCATACTAAAATCCCACATCTGGGTCAATCATACAGTGTAGTAATTTACATGCACGCAAACGAGGTAGTTCGACGTCAAGCCATGACTCACGATCAGGAGGATGTGAGTTCAATCTCCCTAATAGCCATTACACTCCCCCCTGATCTCATTTTACATGCCATATATAGTTGTGCACGCTTTGAGCTACCACGTGCGTGATTTCTCTCGCCACAGGTATTCTGTTTTGTTAAGTAACACCGACGTGACGCCGTAGCTTGGGGTCGTTATTTTAAAATTCACCGGGCAGCAATTTCAAAGGTAGGAAACTGGGACGCACTTCCTCATAAATTACCGAATTTTTAAAAAAAATGTTATTTTTATGACTTGGTCAATAGTCACCATAATCAATGGTGTAAGGTTGATGTCAATCTCATCATTGGTAACAATAGGATTCTCTAAACTCATGGGTGTCTTATATAGTTTAAGGGTTACTGAGCTAGACAAGCAGACTATTGTTAGTGAATTCGGTTCTCACTGAGCATCCCAGACTTCTGGCCTTGTGCCAAACTAAGCAAAGATTTTTAAATGACGCCTAAATCATCAGAAAACTTATAGGTTTCACTGACTTATTCAACAAAAAACTTGCCAATAAAATTTGATTTACAGCCAAGATAAACTTTATACTCCCACATCCTGTTGCAAAGAATGCATAAGTTAATAGAATCTAATATAAAAGAGAAAATAGCCTACCTAGGGTAATGGAGCCTGTAGTATGTTGATATTTGTAAACTGGTCCTGTAATTGCTTTTGCAACTTAAGAAGTCCGATGACAAAGTGATATTTGCAAACTGATTCTGTAATCATTTTTGCAACAATAACACAACAGTCTCTAACTTAAACTCAATACCACAACCTGAATCATCTTTCCTCTTTCCCTGTCAACTGGTGTTTTATGAACAGTTAAATCTAAATAGAAAAGAAAGAAGTTGCATATGCACAAATACATTCTCGCCAATTCTCCCGTTTCTGAGATTATGTTTCTTCAAATTACGGTGCAAAGACAGCCATACTTTCTTTTCTTTTGAACCTTTCACTCATTTGCATGCAAGACATGTTTACACCTATGGGGTTTAAGTAATTATGGGGTATAAAGAATCATGGGGTATAAGTGGTTTTGGGTGTTTTATAGGTTTAAATGTAGCTTGGATATTTTCAGCTGTGTGTTCCTCAGGCTTTTTTAAAACCCCATCTCTTTTTGGTGGGCGCGCTGAAAGGAAGGCATTCAAAGAACAAGAAAGGAAAGAGACAAAGGCAGAAGGTGGCTTTATGACTTAGACTTTATTAAGCGGGTCATAGTTGCCTGTAGCAAGGGATATTCCTCCTGGCTAGTAGGAGTGACTACACTCAGTTGTGGCCTAAATCCAAATGGCCAAAATATTCTCTTGGGAGTAGGGAGTCAGTCCTTTTTGTCGGACATGCGCAGAGGGATTTTCCAGTGAAGGGCCCATGGGAATTTGTTGTTTTTTAATTTTATTTTCATTTTATTTTTATTTTATTTTTGTTTTATTTTAATCCCCACACACCCACTTTGAGTTCTGAGGTATGCCAAGTCTTTCACTACATTTACCCAACTCCTCCACTTCCTTCTCCTAGACTGGTTACCATACCAAGGCTAAAGAACACAGTCTGCCCAATAATTTACTTATAGCTGGAGAGAACAGGTGAATATAAGATGAGAATGTTCTTATAATGCGTTAGAAGGCTCAGAGTAACCTTCCAACGTAGGTACATATATGTACATGAAATAATCTGACAAAGAAGTTATATATAATAACAAATATAAGGTATTAAGGTTTTTTTGTTTGTGAACTGATTTGACATTCTTCTCCGACCCAAACAACTACGGAGTGAATGAGCTCTGATGATGATTTTTGTAAAATCGAAATATTGATCAGTATCAGCTATGTTTATATTATAAATTGTTTTCTTTTTAACAGCATTGTGTGATGTTTTCATTCTACCTTTTCATACTCATAATTACAAATGTAGACTTTATTTGTCTGAGCACGTGGAGAAGACATACATGACA
Source organism: Doryteuthis pealeii (assembly GCA_023376005.1). NCBI lineage: Eukaryota > Metazoa > Mollusca > Cephalopoda > Myopsida > Loliginidae > Doryteuthis > Doryteuthis pealeii. The sequence goes on from CM042153.1 coordinate 70,884,722, forward strand.
ATGTACAATATAGATATAGAAACAGATACATAAATATACACAAAGGATGTAGGACTAAGTCTTAAAGAACTGATACAGAGTTACATGTAGAAATAAGTAACAGTGATAATTTGCTGGGGGGTGGGGGCAAAGCCCTCTACTTAAGGGGCAGAGGCACCAAGTGCCTAACTGTTATGACCTGTTTACGGGTCAATAAATAATAACTCAACATGGGTATAAAATGTAGGGAACAGAATTTTATTCAGCAATATATATCAATGTACAAAGGAAGGGTTTCCTTGTTTCAGCTTCACGAAGAACTGTATCTGGTACTACTGGTATTTACATGTACCCCACATGTACAGATATGGCACAAGGCCGTTTTATGTGGGCACCACCCACAAGCCGAGACTCAGAAAAATTGCGTCGATCCGAGCTTAGCCTCTAAGTGCAATGAGGCAAGCATCTGGGATCGACGCTATTAATTTAGCAGTTCACCAGACACCCGTCCCGAAGGACAGGTGTATCTGGTACTACTCGTTGAGTAGCTTTAGTCTGTTAAATATATACCCTTTGGGTAAGTCCATGTTCGTTTCATAGGTGAGTCACCTACAACACTAACCCATGTGTAGTGGTTGCTGGACCAAGAGAAAGAGACTGAATTTTCCCAGGCTGTTGCTTAAATACTCTAGCCACCTATAGGCGAAAACCTGGCGACAAGAGAAGATAACCCTTTTGGACTCATGTCCGTCCCAGCATGAGATAACAATTGTTACAATGACTTTCTGAAGGGTATTAGAGTAAAGTGAAACAGCTTTGAACAGGATTTGAACATGAATTGGTGATTCTATTTCCTATGATAGAAGGGCCGAGTTAGCTCAGTCGGTAGAGCGTTTGGCTAGAAACCACAAGGTTCCTAGTTCGATACCCGCCCTCGTCAACTCAGCGTATGAGTAGCACAGGGATCTGTGAGGTAAAGTAAGGAGCTGATGGTAGGTGTGGTGCTCCACCTCAGATGCTAAAATAATCTCCTTAATCTAGCACTAGTGAAAAGGGGATAGACTCCCTCGCTGCATGGCTGATACCGACATTAGGCCACCTCGACGACTTTACTTTACTTACTTTTTATTTCCTATGATGATAACTGTTACCCTAAGGGCACCTCTTGTAATGCTGCCTGTTGTATATTTATCTGTAGTGGTAGGCAGTATCTCTTGTTGCTGGCTAGAGTAGGATCTTTGGGCCTCGTTCATAGAGATAATGAAAATTTCTCTCTTCTGTTTGCTTGGCAAGAGAGAAGAAAGAAGAAATATCAAAGGTATATGAATGACATGATTTGAAAATATGGGTTTACCTTCTCCTTAATTGAGACCGGAAGTAAGGGACCGAAAGGGTGGGGGAGTAGAGACCCTAGAAATCTTCAGAATAGTTGAAGCACACGACAGGGTCAGACGTGACCAGAACAGCACTGCTACTAGGACAAGTCTGATGTCCAGGGCAGAACCAGACAAGAATAGCAGTCACAAGAACCAGCACTGACTCTTAGAACCAACACGAAACAGACAATAACGAATCCACTACAAATATATTTCACCCTTCGAAACAAAGATAAGTACATGAATTGTTACTTGATATACTGTTTGTGATTCAAAGGCCGCTAAGCTATAAAGTTTAGCAAAGCACTTTTGCACCGAACGTAATAAAATATTACCCCATTTTATACACATTATATTTGTCTTTGTCATGACAGATATTTCTGTTAAAAAACAAATGTTTGCAACAATAAAAAATAGACATTTATTATAACATAAAATACTTTGAGTTATTTCCAATAAGTCCAACATAAACAAAGGGGAACCACTCTTGACTGATAAATTATTTATTTATTTATTGATCTACAAGGAAAAAAGAAGACGAAGTTAGGGTTAGGGGTAATTTATGAGGAAGTGCGTCCCGGTCACCTGCCTCAAAAATTGCTACATGGTGAATATTAAAATAACGACCTAGCTCAGTCTATTCAAAACTATCCATCTTCATATCTATCTATCTATCTATCTCAATTTGTTTATATTTATCTATATTACTTTAAATACTAAGATTTTCTTTTATTCATGTTTATTTAATGTTTTTAGTTTAAATAAACAAGAATTACGACAAAAAAAGAAGCAACCCCCCCCCCAAATACATTTACTTGTCGAAAATATCTATCTAGCTATCTCCATTTGTTCATATCTATCTATATTATTTTGTTTGTTTATCTATCTATCTATCTCAGTTTATTCCAAACTATATATCCATCTTCATATCTAAACAAGAATTACGACAAATTTCTATAAATAAACAAGAATTACGATGAAATGGGGTCGTTATTTTGATAGTCACCGGGTAGCAATTTTTGAGGCAGGAGACTGGGACGCACTTCCTCATAAATTATCGGGTTAGGGTTTAGGGTTAAGGTTAAGGTTAAGGTTAGGGTTAGGGTTAGGGTTAGGGTTTAGGGTTAGTTTAATGGGAAAATAAATAAATAATTATTTATTTAAGATAGTTTTATAATTTGCTTGAAGCATTGCGTATATATTGGTTAGGAGGTTGATTTAGAAGGCTATCACAATGCAGGTGTAAAGAAAAAATAATAATAATATGGTAACAATGATGTTGTGTGTTAACCTGTATTTAATTCTTGAATTTTCGAGATAATATCTCTTTTTCAAAAGATCACTGGAACTGAAGCAGTCTAGTTATGGCATTTCTTTTTAATTATTTATTTATTTATTGATCTACAAGGAAAAAAGACGGGGTTAGGGTTGGGTTTAGGGTTAGGGTTAAGGTTAAGGTTAAGGTTAGGGTTAGAGTTTAGGGTTAGTTTAATGGGAAAATAAATAAATGATTTATGTTGGATTTATAAGAAATAACCATACTTTGTTATTAATTCAGACAAATGTTAAGGGAATTTCATTATAAAATGGAAGTGACAGAACAGCCAGTGCTGAGCCGAAAGTTAACGCTTTGAAAGCAGAAATAAAATGACAAAAATAAGAAGTCTGCACATAGGATCAGCACAGGTAGAAAGAAAAAAATAGAAATATTAAAAATGATAATTTTCAACCAATCAGAAGCATTCGCATCTAAAAAAGAAGTTTAAAAAAAAAGACAGACCATATGACCTTTTGCGATCTCATTTCATAAGGACATTTTTTTCATTTACACCGTCAAAATCCGGTTGTTTGTTAGGGTTAGGGTTAGGGTTTAGTTTTATAATTAAAAAAAAAAACTCTAAAAATCGTCTGTTAACAAACAACCGATTTTTGACGGTGTAAATGAAAAAAATGTCCTTCTGAAACGAGATCGCAAAAGGGGTGCCTAAAGGTCATATAGTCCGAAAAGACCGATTTTAATCCTAGCGAGTCCTATAAAAAAGCGAAGATTTCAAAGAACAGTTCAGAAAGACAAACTTATGCCTACATATTCCATGTCGCTCGACTCAGAAATATCTGCCTACCGCTGAAGGTATTACAAACTATATCTTTCTCTCTACAAGTTACTTCACTGCTGATATATTAAGCATTACCCTTTCTTTCTCATTTAGAGGTAATTCAATACTTTCTTCTTCTAATTACATGAACTTTTAAAAAAAGCATATTCTGCAGGACTTGGATCAGTATTCTTGACTACTTGTTTTAATACACATATTTGTTGAATTTATGAGTTATTTGTTTTTCTGTCTTAATATATGTGACCTTATGGTGTGTTTGTTATAATTACCAATATATATATATCCACTCATTTACAACCAACATAAGCCAAAGTTTTTTGGGGGGTCTCAATTACAATTGGTGTCAAAACATAGTTTCTTGGTCACATGACCTGTTCCTGATAACGTCTACATGGGTTAATATTTTACCAGATTGGGTGGGTGCCTTATTGAGATTTTCTCAGTCGCTAGAGCACCCGGCTAGGAATCACAAGGTTCTTGTTTAAATGAAAAATATCTCTCGTCTAGCACTAGCGAAAAGGGGATAGACTCCCTTGCTGTCGAACTGATACCAACAATAGGCCACTCTGCCAATTTTACTTATTTTTTACTTATTCAATATTTGATAGATTTTTTTATCTTTTTTTTTTTTTATTTTTTATTGATGGGTGGAAAGTTTAGAAACTATTTGACAATAAGTATTTTTGGACATTTCAACAAGGTTTAATTCCCTTCAAAGTAAAACTCATTATTCAGTAATATATGTTTACTAGGTACCACCAATTTTCCCTGTGAAATTTACCCCCCCCCCTATATTTGACACAATGAAACTTGCATAAACGTCAATATTATCTTGAAATTTTTTGTCCACTCAAAAGAAGAAACATTAAAAAAACTCATGATGATTTTTTTTTTAAATTTCAGCTTACAGAAATGATGAAAATTATAAACGAAAAACAATGTTTACATTTTTGCACCGTTAAATCAATTGAAATTTAACGTAGCCAAAAACAAGTTATGACGAAAAGCTTTTTTAAAAATTCTATGAAAAAATCAATTAATGGCCCGATTTTCACTAAAATTTCCATAGTTATTTACCTTTGGATGAAAATATGTCTGAAATATTTTTTTCCTAAAATACATTAGGGGAAATATTTTTTTACAAGGTCTAACCCCTCCCCCCATTTTATTTTATGAAATATGAAAAAATGAACCGACAAAAACGATTTTTCCTTTTTTCTATAAAGATGAGAGTTTGAATAATTATATCAGAAGATTTTTATAAGTTTCAATACCAGGTTTTTTTTTTTAGTAAAAGAACCATGAATACAGATTTCAGCTAAAAAAAAATCAATAAAGAACTGACCGTGTTGTAAAAAAACGGACTGTTTTACTTATTTTTCAAGATAACAGTGAGTAATTTTTCCCCAGTCGGATAATTTCATCTTTGAATTAACTGTTTGGCAGACCTGAGCATCTGGAACCCGCCATCTAAAATTTTTTTTTTTTTTTTCTTTTTCTTCAATGATTATTATAGATCACACATGAATCTATCAGATTGTAAAAAAAAAAATTCTAAAAGGTTATTTATTTATTGAGTTTTCAGGGGTGCTCATTTCCCCGTATAAGTTTATAGTAAATCAATCCCCAATATCGGAACCGCTCTATCTTAACAGTTGGTCTAAATTTGCACTAAGGTGTCAAAATTAAGGTGACACAGAAAAAACAGAACCCACAAATTTTGTAATAAAACTGTTAATTTTAACAGGTCGTTAGGGTTTGGGGTTAGGGTTAGGGTTAGGGTTAGGGGTGTTGGGTTTAAGGTTAGTTTAATGGAAAATAAATAAAATAATTTGGGTTCTGTTTTTTCTGGGCCACCCTAACTTTGACACCTTGTGCAAGTTCAGTTCGAGTGGTTCCGATATGGGGGGGGGGGGTTGATTTACTATAAACTTATACGGGGAAATGAGCACCTCTGAAAACTCAAAAAATAAAGAACTTTTAAGAATTAAAAAAAAAAATCTGATAAATTGGTGTGTAATCGATAATAATCCATTGAAGGAAAAATAAATAAATAAATAATTTTTTTAGCGGTTCCAATATGGGGGATCGATTTACAATAAACTTATACGAAACTGAAACTCGAAAAATAAATAACTTTTTGAATTTTTTTTTTTTTTACGATCTGATAGATTGGTGTGCAATCGATAATAATCCATTGAAAGAAAAAAAAAAAAAAAATTAAAAACAAAAATTTTAGATGGGGGTGTTCAGGTCCGCCAACTGTTTTTCTTTGTAACAACTCTTTATGTTCGTTATTTCTTTTTGTGAGATTTTTTTTTTAAGTTAAAAAAACTATTTACGTTTCTTCCTTCAATATGGCCTAAACTGATCACGTGACCTATTTTGGTGGTATCTAAAGTTTATTGTGTAAAAAAACACATACTACTGAGTAATGAGTTTTTAACTCTACCACAAGCAGAATGTGACTCAGGGCCGATTTTTAGGCGGTGTTCACCTGGTTTAAATTCGGGGGTTTTCTTCTTCTAGATAGGATGCCTTACCAAGACTAAAGAACTTAATCTGTCCTACTATTTACCCATAACTAGAGAGGGAAAGCAGATGAATCCATGCCTTTCCCAAAAGAATCAGCACAAAATGAAACAAACAGTCTCATCCAGGATTTGAACTTGGGTTGCCGATTCCATTTCCTACGACGATAACGGTTACGTTAAGCACACGTCCATACTACTCAGTAGTATAGATGTGTGAAACCAGCTCGTTAACAATTACACCAAGACGAGGCACTCACTTATGATGAAAGACAGTATCGCTACACATACACATACACTAAACCACGACGAGGTGATCATATGGAACTATCATTTGTTGGGACGATTTTTAGAGGCTCACCGGCTCTAGAAAATATCTTACGATTTTGAAGGGAGACAACTTGGAAAATAACTACAATTTACTCTCGGATATTAATGAATTAAATTCCTTTTTTTTTAATAACGTAAGACGAAATTGTTTAGTCTGAACTAGAGTGAAGAAGGCTTTATGTAAGAAACATTTTTGTAGTATCTTAGCTAAGTAAAAAAAAGTGTTTTGTAGTAATAGAAAAGGAAAAAGGAAATGTTGAAATCCCGGAGTGTCGTCTGCAGTATTTGGGAAGGAAAGACGTCGTCATTATTATGAGTTGGCAAGAAAGAAATGATGTTATTGTCATCATGACTAGTCGATCGTGTGGCACCTTTGCCATGGAATTCCGATTTAAAAAACAAACAGGTAAGTTTAAAATTTAAATGTATAAATCTTTGGAATTGGAAAGAAGAATTACTTTTTAGTACAAGTAGTTATTATTTTTTTAAATTATAGACCGTGAAAAAAAAAATCTTGTCTTAAAAAATGGGGAGTTCAAATTGGATTGTTGATTTTTTGGTGATGTTTTTTTTTATCGATTCAGATTAATACTTTTCTTTTGTAAATAATTGTCCCTTTTCTTGTACGTTGATGAAAATAATAAAAGAAAAAGAAATTATTTTTCATTTCTTATTGAATTAAACAAAAAGAAATGTAAAAAAGTTAGAGGATTATAAAAATTAACTTGTCGATATCGCCTATTTAAAAAAGAAAGAAAGATTCTAACAACTTTTGTTTTGGGAGTTGGAATTTATTTGTTAATACATTTCATAGTTTATTACATAAGGTTAATTTTTTTCGCTGTCATACCCAAAAATGGAAATTAGATATAAAACAATCGAAAAGTTTTGTCAAAGTCAATTTTCTTTTCAATGTTTATCTACAGTACGTTTTTTGGTAAGGTGGTTGTATATAGAAAAATACATTCACATTTTTATTTTGATTCAATATTTAGTGGTGTATTTGAAAAAAAATGTCTAAAACTAAAAGCTGTTTTTGTTTTTATAGTATAATTTTAAACTCAACGTTGTCGTTCGTTAATTTGTATTTCTGAAAAACTAGGAAATAAACCAAATATAAAATATATGTTGTCGAAATGTTAAAATAAAGCTATATCCTAAAAGATGTATCGAAACAGATCCCATTATATTTCAGACCCTAAACAATTTTTTAACAGTTAATTGTTGAAGTTAAAAACACATGGTTGACTTTAAACTTTTTTTTATTGTTAATTTTTTTTTAGGTGGCCTTGTCTTAAAACGACTTCTGAAAAATACATTTTTTAAAACAAAATTAAAAACAAAGCATGCTAATAATCAATAATAATTTAACATTCAGAATTAATTTGAAATTTTGATGATAATGATAATAATAATAATGTGATTGACCACACCTCCTTGTCCCATAAGTAAGTAAAAAAAAAAAAAAGTTTCGTTTTTGTTTTTGACGGAGGGTGTATCAAAATTCTTTTTAAAAAGGAATCCTGTTTTGGGAATTAAAAAAATCAAATCAAAATATATTCTTTTGTGTGAGAAATATAAATTTTTTACTTTTAATTTTAAATTGAAAATGATTTATTTTCAATGAATTAAATGTAAATACTGATTTAAAATTAGTTTTTAAATTTTACTTTATTGAACATTTTTTGGTTCATTATGATTTATTATTGAACTTCAAAATATCAATGACTAAAAGATTTTTAAAAATCTTTCAATTTTACGGTGGATACCAAGTTAAAATTTAGGCTTATTTTTTGCGTAAAAATTCTAGTTGATATACGCGGTAAATATAACTAATTTGACCACCTGAGTGTGACTGCCCCAGATCTTCTGTACACCTGGCGCATTAGGGTAGGTAAATTGGAGGTGGGGTGCTCTTCGCTACTAATCGGGTTTTTCTCTAATAAGAATGGTGGTTTAAACATCACAAAAACAGCGATTAATATGTTTGAATTTCAAAATATAGTGGGTGTAAAGAGTCTGGGTCACGTATGTATTGTAGTTGTCCCACGCCTTATCATCTGAAAAAAAAAATGTTACAAGACCTCCACAATAAACCAAAACAACTACATGAAATTGGATAGTAACAACTACTTTTTTCCTATATACGTCACGACTGGTGAGTGAAGTAAAAAGAATCGCGTGGTCCCGAGGGGCAGTCCTCCAGGCAGCACCTGCCTCATCGCCTAAAAGAGGTAAAGGTGGCGTGCCTGATGCGCACCTCAAAGGGAATACCAACAGGAACGCATTTTTTACACTGGTCATCGCATGAGCTTCATTTCGTGTGTGATTCCACACGTAAAAAGGACTTTGTTAATTCGGCCTGGTGGCAGGTCAGGAAAATAATCAACTATAATAAAAATTAATCCATACATTAAGCACAATTAGAGATTAACAATAATAAGATTGATTGCTTTTAACGGCATGTCGACTTGTCTGGGGTTATTCTATACTTAGACGTTAGGGAATTGCATACATTTCACATTTATATTTACATTTTTCCCTGTATTATTTGTCTGAAATTTTTTTAGATGAGGCTTCATAATTTGTATTATTTAAATTTTTTTTTGACTGTTGTAGTAATCTCTATTGTTATATTCACAATATATGAAGAAGGCCATAGGGCACTGAAACATGTATATAACAATAAAAATGAGGACAACAATCTGAAAAATCTAGATAATACAATTTTTTTGTGTAGTTTAATTTTTTTGCACATGGTTATATGATATCATATTGGGCACCTCATGTGGTATAATGGTTAGCAAGCAAGATTTGCAGACCATTGTTAGTGAGTTCGATTCTCATTGGGCCACATCTAAGCTTAGCTTAGTAAATAACTATATGATATCACATATTCCTATCCAATATATATAATTTGCTCACAGATTTGTTTGATCTATAGATTGGACTCTAACAGGTACTACCACTCTGGTCAGAGTGGACCTGGAATATTATCAATGAAGGGGTACTCCACACTTCCCACATCTCCTGAACTGGTGTCTCACCATCAGATGCTTTTTAGTGTCATAATCAGGACATACAACAATAAGAGTAGAACAAACCCCGGCTTCGGCGGCTTTGGCCCTGGACCGCATGTTAACGTTGATCCCAGGGGGCCATCCCCCCAGGCAACACTTGCTCCCTCAATTTAAAGGGGCAGGGTTGGGTTTATTGCCCGGTGCTGTGGGGGGGAATGCCGACAGGATCAACGCATTTTTTGCACCTGCCTCCTATGAGCTTCGGTTCGTAGGTGGTCCCACATTAATAGGGCCTTGTGCCTAACCCGTACACGTGGGGTACGTAGTAAATATTAATTATATATTTAATAATCCCTCCACATGAGCAGGATATGACAATAAGGACAATTCCTTAAGTGGAGTTTAACAAGTTTGAATTCAGAGTTTTATTTCTCCTAGACTGGTTGCCTTACCAAGGTCAAAGAGCCCAGTCTGCCCTACTATTTACCCACAGCTGGAGGTAGAGTAGTTGGATGCATACCTTTCTTAAGAGTATTAGCAGTATGTGAAATGCAAACAGCCTCGTCCAGGATTTGAACTCAGGTTAGCGAGTCTATTTCCTATAACTCTAACTGTTACACCATGTGCCTCTACAACTGCAATAAAAGTTGTGACATAAGATTTGTTGTTAAGTTAGATTTTACCAACCTCAGCAAATTATATTTTTTAAAGTTGAGAATTTTTACCTTTTTAACTTTAACTTAACATCCTGTTGAGAAATTTTCCAAGTCCAGATCCTATAAGGATTTATAAAAAAAATGCCTAAAAATAGCCTTTTCATTTAAAGTTACCGTCATTTCCTTAAATCAAAGACTTCTAAATATGTTTAATATTACATTTAAACAAAAGGCTATATCGTTTGGGGCAGATTAGGAAAGTGAATGTGACTTCTGGCTGGGTGGAATAAAGTGGTATAGGACATTTAAAGAACTTCTTCATTTCTCTTAAACATATCTTAATTTTTAGCATCACTACTCTTGTGCATAAGGGGAGGGAGTCTCTGTGGTATAGTGGTTAACATGCTGGACTGTGTCAGTAGAGTAAGCGAGTTCAAACTCCAGTTGCACTATTACATCCACTTTCGGCTAATACCCTTGGGAAAGGTATGAACTCACTCATCCCTCAGCTATGGGTTAAATAGTACCACTACTATTCTTAGTGTTTTTTTTAAGGGCCAGTTTAGCTGAGTTGGTAGAGCATTCGGCTTGAAACCACAAGGTTCCTAGTTGATACCACCCTAGCCAATTCAGTGTATGAGTAGCACAGGGATCTGTGCGGTAAAGTAAAGAGCTGATAGTAGGTGTGGCGCTCCACCTCAGACGCAAAGACAATCTCCTTGGTCTAGCACTAGTAAAAAGGGGATAGACTCCCTTGCTGATTGGCTGATACCGACTTTAGACCACGCCAACGACTCTACTTTACTTTACTTACTGTTCTTCTACAGGGATGGCTTTGGCATTAAATAACCCACAGAGGTTGATGTGCCATTAAACAAAGAAACCAAACCATATCACAAGGGAAGTAGTGGTGTAGTGGCTAACGTGTGAACTGTGACATCTTTAGTGCGAGAGTTCAAAACTTCAGTTATGCTATTAGGTTTACTTTCAAACTAATACCCTTGGGAAAAGTATGAGCCCTCTCATCCCCCAGCCATGGGTTGAATAGTACCTACTGCCATTAAACAAAGAAACCAAATCAAACCAATCTTGCATATAAGTAACACTTTGGAATTCTTTTCTTTATTTTTGGGGTTAACCATGGGTAACAGAGGCCACAGAAAGAAAATGAAAAAGAAATAAGTTATATTTTCCATATGAGTAAATTAGGAATTTTTGTCTTGCTTATAACCCCAGAAGCCTTATCTCCAATTTCTATACCCTCCTCCTGGGTTCCTGGTTGAAAAATAGTAGTCTGTTTTTTAGTTTTAGTTATTTACTAAACTTAGCTTGTTTGTATGTGTGTATATATATATGAGTTAAGGTAGTGTGGACATTGAGTCGACAGTACCTGGTTACTGTCAGTTTCTCACCTATGAGATCTTCAGATTTTGTTTGTCCATGTCCATGCTACCTTAACTTCGATATAAATGTTCTATCCATGATATTGAGCACTGTTTACTTATAAATGTGGCACCCATATTATAAGTAAACAGTGCTCAATATCATGATAGAACATTTGTATCTAAATTAAGGTAGCGTGGAGAACAGATCCTGGTTCCTGGAGCCATTGACTCCATGTCCACATTACCTCAACTTAGATATATGTGTGTGTATGTGTATATATATATATATATATATATATATATGTTATGGGCCGGGTTAGCTCAGTCGGTAGAGCGTTCGGCTAGAAACCACAAGGTTCCTAGTTCGATACCGGTCCTCGCCAACTCAGCGTATGAGTAGCACAGGGATCTGTGCGGTAAAGTAAGGAGCTGATGGTAGGTGTGGCGCTCCACCTCAGATGCTAAAAAAAAATCTCCTTGGTTAGCGCTATTGAAAAGGGGATAGGCTCCCTCGCTGACTGGCTGATACTGACTTTAGGACCACCCCGACGACTTTACTTTATATATATATAAACAACAGTTAAGCCAAGAAAACTCAAGGTAGGTATTTTTACCCAACCCGTTTGCCACAGGCGGAAGGTGACACAAAGCTGCAAGTATGAGGCATCCAGTAATGATCAAGCTCACTATTCAGTAGTAATGGATCTGCAAGACTAGCTTGCTAACCATTACATTTATCAATTGCGCATATATATACATTATGCTTTTTAGAGATGACATTTAATGTATAATTCAGCAATTATAGGTACAACCACTCCAGGTCAGGGTGGACCTGGGAGTAATGGCAATGAAGGGGTACTCCATATTTCCCCAAGTTCTAGAATAATAAGTGTCAAAGTGTCGTGTTTCATGTCATGGACTGCTCAGCCACCAGGATTCCACACTTAAGCATCACGGGTTGCCACAGACGTCCAACAAGTGGCCTCATTGGCGAGGGGGATTTTGCACCTCTACTGGGGTGCAGACAGTGTATTCTACAGCCCCATCCGATAGGGCAGGAAAAGAAAAGAATGGCTGGTAAGAATAGTTAAACCACAGACCAAAGATGTCGGACTTATTTTTCTTAACATGATGAACAAAACAAAACAAAACGAACATTAAGAAAGAATACAGCGCAGCTACACAAAACTACAATAACATTCTGCAACAGTTGCTGGGGAATCGTGATAACGACACCTGCTGGATTTGAACCATGGTTCAGAGTTCAAGTATAATGGCAGACAAATGTCTAAAACTTGACTATTGTTGATTATATAAAAATATTTTGATTAGTAAAAGAAATATTTTCTTTCTTAGCCTATTGAACAAAGCTTTCAAGAAGGAACCCTGTCACTTTATCAAAAATGTCTATCATCATCATCATGATTTTCCTCCTCCTCCTCATCATCATCATGTGTTGACAGCATAGATTCCCAAGACACTCTCTCACCACCTGTCTCTATTGGTCATTTACTCCTGGCAGATCTCCTACAATGCATCCAGTATCTGCTCACACAGCTGCAGAATACATGACTGCACCTCTACAGAGGGGTAAAATCCCCCAAATGGGGCCACCTGTTGGCTCTGGTGGTGACCCATGATACTTAACGATGGATTCCTGGTGGCTTAGTAATCCATGACATACAACACTCCACTTTGGCCCTTACTTGGGCTAGACGGATGGTCAGAGAGGGAGGCCCCCTGTGATCAATCGGCTGGTCATGCCAAGCCCTTGCTCCTATATGATTGTCCCAACCCTATTGCCCTTATGGCAAACCCCCAAACCTTTTTTTTCTTATACATTGCTCCCAGGTTCAGTCTGAACTGTAGTGGTAGTACCTGTTAGGATCCCATCTGTGCATTAAATAGAAGTAAATGAGTTTTTAAAAAATGTGTTTAAAAAAATGGAATACCTAACAAGAATGAATCAAACAAAATTTCTTTGCATAGAATAACCCAACAAAGGTTGACATGCCATAAGATAAACCAACCAACTTAATGCCATGGACAGAATGTGACATAAGATCAAATTTTAAGTGGAGTAAAGCTGGTTTGAATTCAATTTTTTCCTTCTAGACAGGTTACCTAAAGAACCCAGTCTGTCATACTATTTCATTTATCCCTGACAGAGGGGGTGGGGAGAACAGATAAAGGGTAATACTATTAGTTTGAAGTGAGACATAGACTATAGACATATATGTCTGTCATACTATTTCATACTATGTCATACTATTTCATTTATCCCCGGCAGAGGGGGTGGGGAGAACAGATAAAGGGTAATACTATTCACAAGGGTATTACTATTAGTTTGAAGTGAGACATAGACTATAGACATATATGTGTTCCTTTACGCTGCCCCTATTATACTCTATCTCCATAGAGGTGGTCGGCTCACCAGCCTTTTGGATAGCTGTGTAACCACGTGTCTGTTTACATTCCCATGTCTGTAGGGAGACTTTATTTATGAAGTAAGTGACAACCTTTTGATGTAGGACTTTCATCTCTTCATTTAACTCTTGACTCTTCAAGAAGTCTTTTTTCCTTAGGACTTTCGTCCTAGCTGTTTTGTATTGTACTAGCAAATATATGCATCAGGCTAATAAAACTGTAAGATTCAAAGGTTATGACAGTCATAACTTGGTGAAACGCAAACAAACTCTGACACAGGTTGAGGGACAAAACATTTATTATGGTACAGCACATGAATACACAAAGGATACATAAATTACATAGAAGTGTACATGAACAAACATACATACATAAAAGTCACTGACAAGGTAATATAAACGTACACATAATATGAAGGTACAGACATGAGACTAAGAATAGTCCATGCTGTATAAATCACTTACAGTAATGTAAGGGGGGGCCAAAGCCCCACCAAGAAAGGGGTAGTCATAAGACTACCTCATTGTGTCTCGTAGGTCGAGCAGCAGGCAAAGAGGAAGAGAAATTCAAAACAGCCGCTTAAATACACGAGGCCCCTAGCAGGAACCAGCAACACTAAACGGGCAGGCAACTCCCCAGGCAAATACAAAAATAACCCCTGCAAAACTAATGCAGATAAAAAGATTTGAAAGAAAGGGGAGTATAATTGGAAAATAGAACAACTGAAACTTACTCTTCCATCACTCCAGTCTTTCATTGCTAAATTTTGCTAATTTAACTATTTAGTTAAAATAGGAAGTAAAGAATAAAATTACAGTTATTTCTTTTTAGTAATGGATTTCTTTTAAGATTTATCCCCAAGATTTTTGCTCATATTCATTAAGATAAAGCCAAACTATTAGAATTCAATAATACCAAGCCCATAATTATTAAAATCAAATTTGTAATATTAATATGCAAATTAGCCTTTCCGTTCACACTGTAAATTGTTATTTTATTGTATATATAAATAAAATTGCATGTTATTAGTATGTAGTTATGGTTACAGACAGAAAAAACAAACAATTTCCATTATAATAAGATGTTAAATGTTGCTCAGACAATAAAGTCTGTATTTGTTATGTTATCTCTCTTTTGGAATTTGTTGTATATATTCACCTGCGTTTGGAGGCTTTTCTGAGACCTCCTAATGTATTATAAGAAGTGGTATTTAGATACTGAAGCTAAAACCCCATTAATACTTATATATGTTGGTAATTCCATGTCAAATCATCCAGGCCATGTCACCCCCGCGCTTCAATTTTTCTGAAATTTTGTGCACATGTAGATTATGATAAAGTCAGCCACATTGGGATGATCATGTTAGAAAAAAATCAGATATCATCAATAACTTAAAATTGGTTGACTTTAAAACTTTTTTGATAGCATCTTTGGGTTCTAGGGGGCAAAATACTTTTATAAAACAATTTTTAGGAGTAGGGAAGCTCTAGAACTCATTTTACAAACAAAAATAGATTACAAAAAGTTGCCATTTTTTGCCAACCCCACCAAATTTGTCGAGCTAAAAATTGACATAACTCCGCCAATTTTTGGAATTGGAAGCATTGGTGAATTGAGTAAGTACATTAGAAGTCAGCTAAGTGTAACATTTTCAGTTGGTTCATTTGTTAAAACTACCAAACCAGGTTATGGGCCCAGGCAAGAATTGATTTGATAAATTGGTGTCTTGGCTATGACATTAAACTGCATCTAATGGTGAAGTTCCAATTTTGGAGAACTGGGGAGTGTGGAGTACTCCTTCATCGCCATTACTCCCAGGTCCACCCTGACTCAGATTGGTAGTACCTTTTAAGGTCTAATCTATGGGTTAAAATGACAAAATGAGTTTAAAAAAATAAAATTGAATACCCATCAAGATGAATAAAACAAAATGTTTTCAGCATGAAATAACCCTACAAGGGTTGACATGCCATAAGATCCGACCAACCAATGAATAATTGGCAGTGCTGGTCAAAATTGCTGTCTTTGCTCCTTCAATATTTGTCACCTTTCCTCCAGAAAGTACCAGTACCATCCCTGATAGTGGTTCATCATTGAGTTCTGTCTTTCGCTGTTGTCTCTCAAGTTTTGATGTCTGTTTAAAATTTCTTGAGATTTGCTTTCAAGAGGTCCTTAAAAAGTTTTTTGGTTACACTTCGAGTCTGTTTTCCTTATTTCAATTTGGAGTAGAAGATCTTTTTGGGAAGACTGTCATCAGACATTCGTTCCAAGTGGCCACACCATCTCAATTGTTTTTTGATGATACAGGATTCAATGCTTGGAACTTTTGCTTCCTACAGCACATTGCTTTTTGTTCTTCTATCTTCCCATTGGAGGTTGCATATGTTCTAAAGACTGCACTCGTGAAATTCTTCGAGCAGTTTCAGATGATGGCATTAAGGAGTCCAGGCCAGAGATGCATAGAGAATAGTAATACCAACACAAATATATGCCATAGGGATTAATTTTATCAAAGTGAAAATTGATAATAAAATTGTGTGTCTTAAACAAAAAACAAAACATAATGTGCAGGGTAAATTACTTTAGAAGTTTTAGTATTATCTGCGTTATTCGGACTATTGTCCCCATCTTCATTGTTATGAACACATGGCTGAGTGGATAAGGCAGTTAGGTTAAGACAGTTCTAAGTTGACAGTTATCTCTGGAACCCGAGTTCAATCCTGAGTGAAAGCAGTTAGAAAAATAATTAATTAACACAATTCCTACCCCAGCTATGGTTAGCGGAATGAGAACAGGATACCCCCATGGAATGAATAAAGGGTTAAGTTCAAAGTTCCGTGATGGCTCCCGAATACGACAAGAAAGTTCCCGAGTTCGACAAGAAATACCTGAAGAAGGCTAGAGGGTATATCGGCCGAAACGTTGTACAAATAACAATGAAGATGGGGACAATAGTCTGAATAACGCAGATAATACTAATCTTCAAGCCTCATCTCAAACATTCAGAGAAATTTAGAATTTTTTATTTCTAAAAAAAATTGATTTATTATTATATATTATTTTAGAGTTATTTTTTCTTCTTTTTAAAACTTTTTTTTTTTTTTAGATAAAAGAATGCTCGCTTATTTCATAGAGGTAGTTTATTATTTCTGAAATGAATAGTTGTTTGAGAATTTTCTCTATGATAGATGGGGGAGGGGCATTATCCTTTGTTTACCAGCTTAAATATTTTTCTACCTAAAAAAAATTCAGGTGATGTACAGTCTGTTCGAATACTTTTACACCCACCTGGTAACACCTGTTAGTTTGTTTTAAATACTTTATTAAGTAATCAGAATTAGTCTAATTAGTATATAAATGTAAAACAAATTTATTATTCACTTGACTGCTATACATTTATCTACATAAAAAGTTTGTTCTTATTGTTTGAAAGTAGTTTGTTTAGACTGTTAAATTCATTTTTGATAATTTAATTATGGCATACATTATAGACTTGTTTGGGTGTCCCATTGTGGTGCAATGGTTAGCAAACTAGTCTCGCAGATCCATTACAAATGAATAGTGAGTTTGATCCTTGTTGGATGCCACATACTTTGTGAACTTATCACACACTACATATGGCAAATGGGTTGGTTAAATACCTACCTTTATAGACTTGTTTTTGTTTGTCCCAATGGTATTGATCTTGTTGGCAAACTACCAATACCTTTTATCATATATGTGCTAGAAGATGGTGGCTGTGGGTCTTAATGTATGGGTATGATGTTGAATTTCATTTAGTGGTGAGGTTCCAATTCTGGAGCTCTGGGGAGTGTGGAGTACGCTTTCATTCCTACTGGGAGTAATCCCAGGTCCACTCTGACCTGGAGTTGTCGTACCTTTTAGAGTCCCTTCTATGGAATAAATAGATTTAAAAAATGTATTAAAAAAAAAAGTAAAGATTATTAGTATTATCTGCATTATTCAGACTATTGTCCTCATCTTCATTGTTATCTGTACAACGTTTCGGCCGATATGCCCTCCGGCCTTCTTCAGGTATTTCTTTTCGGACTCTGGAACTTTCTTGTCGTAATTGGGAACCTTCTTGTCATAATCGGGAGCCATCACAGAACTTTGAACCTAACCCTTTATTCTGTCCATGGGGGTATGCTGTTCTCATTCATAGCTGGGGTAGGGGCGTTAAGCTGTGTTAATTATTATTCTATGTTATTGCTGCCCTTGATCAGGATTGAACCTGCAATCCAGAGATAACTGTCACTTAGAACTGTCTTAACCTAACTACCCTATCCACTAGGCCATGTGTCCGACAAGAAATACCTGAAGAAGGCCGGAGGGCATATCGGCCGAAACGTTGTACAGATAACAATGAAGATGAGGACAATAGTCCGAATAACGCAGATAATACTAATCATCAAGCCTCATCTCAAACATTCAGAGAAAAAAAAGATTAGTTTTAAAAACAATTGAAAACCCAACAAGAAAGAACGAATAAAACAAAAATGTCTTCAGCATAAAATAACCCAACAAGGGTTGACATGCCGTAAAATCCAACCAACCAACGAACTTGAGTAACCAATCACTTTATTCTGAGGGAATGATTTGATTGGTTAATTGGTTGTCATGTGATAGAAGAGACACAAAGTGGGAGAGAATGTTATCTCATTCAGTATTGTGAGTGTTTCTATTCATATGAGTAAAAAAAAAATGTTTAAAAATAAAATGGGTTTGAATGAATAATT
Organism: Doryteuthis pealeii; assembly: GCA_023376005.1. Taxonomy (NCBI): domain Eukaryota; kingdom Metazoa; phylum Mollusca; class Cephalopoda; order Myopsida; family Loliginidae; genus Doryteuthis; species Doryteuthis pealeii. The sequence continues at coordinate 70,903,282 of CM042153.1, forward strand.
TTGAATTTCCATCAAGAATGAATAAAACAATAATGTCTTTGGCATAAAATAACCCAACAAGGGTTGACATGCCGTAAAATCCAACCAATCAGACATGCGAATTTTAATTCTTTTTTTTTTTGACAAGAAGCATGTAAGTGGAAATTGTATTTTGATTAATGTGACCTGGTACTGTTGTAATTATCTTGAACATGCAGTTTAGAATATCTTGTGCACTTAGCACATGTTATTCAAAAGATGATATGAAAACAGGTTGTCATTTTTATGATAACATTTCAATCTACTGACCAGCCAGAATGAGTCACCATACATATTATTAATGAAAGGAAGTTGCTGCTTGATAATTACACGAGTTACCTGAGATTCTGAGTTGGTTCGTTGGTTGAATAGATTTTACGGTATGACAACCCTTGTTGGGTTATTTTATGCTGAAAATATTTATGGGTACTCGATTGTTTTTATTTAAACTCAATTTTTTTTTAAACACATTTTTTTTTTCAAACTCATTTTTTCTATTCAACCCAAAGATCCATTACAAATGCGGTGCAATGGTTAGCAAACTAGTAAAGGTACTATCACTAACCACAATCATTCATTTTTTCTTCTAATTTAAGCGCCTTGATTTCTATCCCCCCATTAGACCATTCAATTCATTTTAATGTCTCTCTTTATCTTCCTCTCAGTCCTGTTTCTGATTTTTTCTTTTCTTTTATGTAGCCATTCACTTGGCTGGTTGGTTGGATTTTACAACATGTCAACCCATTGGGTCATTTTATGTTGAAGACGTTTTTGTTTTATTCGTTCTTGATGGGTCCTCAAATTTTTTAAACTCATTTTTCTGTTTAACCTTTAGATAGGACTCTGACAGGTACTACCACTCCGGGTCAGAGTGGACTTGGGAGTCATGGTGATGAAGGGGTACTTCACATTTCCCAGAGCTCCAGAATTGGAACTTCACCATCAGATACAGTTTAACGTCATACCCAGGACTCTAAGACCCTCAGTCACCGCCTTCTAGCACATATATGATTAAAGGGTTGTGACTGGAGTTTGCCATAAGAGCATTAAGGTTTGGACAAACATATAGGTTATAGGGCTTGATAAGATTTTGAGAGGAAATACTATGAAAATTGAGGATACAAAAAAAAAAAATACTGCCCAACCCTTAAGATTTGCTGAGTGGAACATGTACAAGGGTGTCCAGTCATAGTGTAATGGTTAACAAGCTAGTCTCACAGATCTATTACTACTGAAAAGCGAGTTTGATCCTCACTTGATGCCCCATACTTGTGACCTTGTGTCAAATCCTATCTGTGGTGAACAGGTTGGGTAAATTTTTTTTTTTCAATAGATACAGTATATTTTGCAATAAAATGACTTGCATTTCACCCAGGCAAACAATGTTTGCTTTATTTTTCAATATAATCTCCATTCTTTGACATGTTGACTACATATTGGTACCACTATGTATTATACTGATGTATGTAGTGGTACATATGTTACATAATCTATGTGGTGGCATAAGATTATTGTCAATCCCCTGTAATTCTGAGGGGATGACCCTTTTCATACTTATGTAAGGTAGTATAGAGATATAGTGGCGATCAGTGCAGTTGATGGCCCTGAAAGTGAGTGACAGCGTTTGACCTCACTCTCACCTTGCCTTCCGGGGATAAATCGTGGGAACCGGAAGGCATAGAAGAACCTGTTCCGGTTTAAGAATAGTAAGGAGCTTTAGTTTATTTTTGCAGTGGACGTCAGACAGAGCAGTCGGCCATGATGCTCTGTCTAAACTGTAATTCTGCATACGCGCGCTATGTTATGTCTGGGTTGGGGATTTACCGAATAAAGTAACATTAAAAGAAAAATCGAAGTCTTGTGTTTACTAAAAACTAACAATGACACAGGGCTTCTGATAAGGAGAAATCCCTAACAGAAACCAGACCCAGGGTCCCTAAGAAAGTCCAGACCTTAGAAGATTAATGTTGCATGTTCAAATTTTTAGTGTATTTATTCTGTTATGACGATTTTGGGTAATGTGACGTAAGCAGTGATGTCATTTTTGTTACAGACAAAAACCGGAAGCGAATCTCCATTATTAATAGATAATACTTAACAACTCTCTTTAGATATGACCCTATTTTGAGTTTGATTTAACTTGTTCACAATCACAAAGCCATTGTCTGGAATAAATCTATTGGATTAAACCCTACTGTAACATATCTTTCTGTATCTGAATATCATTGTCCATAAGATATCTTTCTCTATGTAGATATCATCATTCATAAGATATCTTTATGTACATAAAGTTGCTTCCATATCTCTCTGGCGAGTCCCTTTGGTGTAGTGGCTAGCGTGCAAGTGAGTTTGAACTCAAGTCGGGCTATTAAATTTACTTTCAGACTAATACCCTTGGGAAAGGTATGAACCCCCTCATACCCTCAGCTATGGGTTAAATAGTAACACTACTGTCCTACAAGAATGGCATTGGCATTAAAATAATCTATGAAGGTTGATATGCCATTAAACACCAAAACCAAACTATATCTCTTCATAAGTTATGAACTTGATCATTGTGTATATAACTGGTCCCTGTCAAGGTTGACAATGGAGGTATTTTTTTTTTTTTTTTTTTTTTTTTGCTGTTGTTGCTTTAGCAGGTAATATAAAAGTAAGTAAAGTAAAGTCTTTGGGGCGGCCTAAAGTCGGTATCAGCCAGTCACAGAGGGAGTCTATCCCCTTTTCAATAGCGCTAGACCAAGGTGATTGTTTTTGGCGTCTGTAGTGGAGCGCCACACCTACCATCAGCTCCTTACTTTACCGCACAGATCCCTGTGCTACTCATATGCCGAGTTGGCGAGGGCGGGTATCGAACTAGGAACCTTCTGGTTTCTAGCCGAACGCTCTACCGACTGAGCTTACCCAGCCCTGGTAATATACTTAAGGGGAATTGTTTTGCTTTTCTCTAGTTTAAAGTGATCAATATAAAACTTTGGTTTGAATTAAAATATTTTTGATTGCATATTCTCTACGGATATATCCAGGGCTATGGAGTTGGAACACAAAACCTTTGACTCCAACTCCTCTATTTTTGGCACCTCTAACTCTCCTTTTATGTAATTAATTCATGATAAATATAAAACCATAATTTTAAAGAATCTGTTTATAAGGAGGGTGTACTGTATAACTTTACAGCCATATAAAGTGTAAATTTAACTGGAGTCAGTCGGTAAAAACTATACCGTCTCTGACTCCAGTTGTTACACACTGGATCCGTCAAGGAACACAAACACTTGTATTTATGAAAATATAAGATGATATCTTTATTTCCTTGTGTGTGCAGACTGAGAGTCCTTAGCAGGGATTACGCAAATGTGGAGCCTTCAGGAGTTCTCTTCAAGCGATCTCGAACCTGAACTTTGTCTGCCAAATCGATCTCCACGGGCTTATTTATTATAGTCTAACTCCTGGTGTCACGCCTTTTTGATCGTGACACCTACGCAGTTTTTCTGTAAAACAACCTCTTGCCCATACAGCCTGTTTTTGTTGGTTATGGCTACGCCTAAAGATTTTCTGCACCTAAACAGTGTCAAATGTACACCTGCATCTTTAGGTGCCAAAGGTCAGTTCAAGGTATATCCTGTTTTTATTTCCAGCCCACACTTGACACCCACACACTTCCTGCGTGTAGCCCAGTCCCCAGGTGCAACTGTTTGATCAGGCAATATATTACACAGTGACCTCCTAATTGCTTTTGACTCCAACTCCGACTCCTCTTACCTGGTTAAATCAGTTTGCATATCCTTGGTTTGGTAGATAGCTCAATTCTCTATGCATGCATTGCAAAAGCCAACAAAAAAAGACTTACATTTTTTTAATCTAATTTATATTTTTTACCTTCATTTTAAAATTGTCTTTTCTCTACTTTCAGCTCTGTTTTGACGGGCAGTAAAAAGACGCTACCAACATGTTCAAGATAGAATCCTACATCACCCCTTTATTAATGGGGTATGTAGATAAATATGTGAAACTCCGCCCTGAGGATTTCCAGCTATCCCTGTGGGGTGGCGATGCAGTCCTTAACAACCTTGACTTGCGTCTGGATGCCATCGAACAAACTATCAACCTTCCTATTAGCTTTAAGAGTGGACACATCCACGAGCTTCATCTTCATGTCCCATGGACCAGGCTTGGATCTGAACCCATTGTCATCACCATCAATACCATTGAATGTATTGTCAGGCTCCGCGACGGAACTTGGGACAGCGACAAGAAGAGTTCAAAATCTAGCGGCTCATCGAGGTCCGCTAGTCAGGTTGTTAGGATAAAGGCCAAGAAGCAACAAGTGGAAGACGAACTACCCCCAGGCTACATCCAGAGTCTGGTCAACAAAGTCATCAACAACGTAAGCATCATTGTCAACAATCTCATTCTGAAATTTGTGGAGGACGACATCGTGCTGTCGGTCAATGTAAAATCCGCAGAGTGCTACAGTGTCAGCCCTGGCTGGAACCGATCTTTTGTGGAGGTGACACCTGCTGAGCTCATCTTGCGCAAGGTGATCAACTTCTGTGACTTGACCGTTTGCCTCGATAAATGTGACAGCAGCGGTCGGATAGAGACTTACCAGGATCCTCTTTTGTACCGGTGTTCGCTTAGTTGCCGCATGCACATGACCTACGAGACCACGCATTCTAAGCTGCCTCTGGTCACCAAAGTGAATGTGTTGTGCGAGAAGCTTGATGTCTCTCTTACTGATACTCAACTTCCCTTATTCTTGCGTCTCGTGGAATTATGTCTGGCTCTTTACTATGGAATCCTGGATGTACCTGACGATGAAGATGATAATAAAACGGAACCGGATTCGCAAGAAGTCAACCGTCAGTCTTTAGGTAAGCAAAATTCTTGATTTTTTCTTATTTTTCTTTGATTCTAGAACTTTTAATTTTTTTTTTTTTCAAAAATTCTTATTCATGGTAATTTCACAATTAGGATCTTCTAATACAGAAAGCAATGTCTTTAGGTAAGCTAAATTCTTGATTTGAAAATTTTTTCTTATTTTTCTTTGATTCTAGAACTTTTAATATTTTTTTTTCTCAAAAATTCTTATTCATGGTAATTTCACAATTAGGATCTTCTAATACAGAAAGCAATGTCTTTAGGTAAGCTAAATTCTTGATTTGAAAATTTTTTCTTATTTTTCTTTGTTTCTAGAACTTTTAATATTTTTTTTTTTCTCAAAAATTCTTATTCATGGTAATTTCACAATTAGGATCTTCTAATACAGAAAGCAATGTTAATGCACGAATAGGGAAGGCAGGTATGCTATAAACATATTATCAATCCTATGGAAATTCAATCTCACTGACAAGTTAAGTAAAATTCTTCTAAGTTGTAGTTGTATCAGTACTACTGTATGGCTACATCACTTAGACCCTAGAGAATAAGCTAGATGGGAGCTACACAAGAATGCTGTGTGTGATCTTAAACAAATTGTGGAAATTTAGCTGAGGTGATGACACTCATAAGAAATAAGAATTTGGTGGATAAGCAACAGTTGATAATCAGGATATACATTTTTGCATTTCCTCTTGGGGGATTTGGATGGTCTCATTTTTAACCAGTGGGTGTTGCAAGATGATAACGGAATGTACAATTAAGGAACACGAGTATTAATATATAGATTGCATTGTGCTTGGTTAATGGATGAAAGTGTAGAATCTGTTTATTTCCTGAAAACTGATACAGACAGTGAAACAAAGAAATAGAAAAAGTCACACACTTTCCTATACAAATAGAAATAGATACACATTTTCATTTATGATACTATATCAGTACTACTGTATGGCTGCAACACTTGGACCCTAACAAAACACTTAGAAAATAAGCTATATGGAAGCTTACAAGAATATGCTGCGTGTGATCTTAAACAAATTGTGGAAACAACACCCCACAAGAAAGCAGCTGTACAGCCACTTGCCCCCTATCACACAAACCATCCGAGTTAGATGAACAAGACATGCTTGACACTGTTGGAGAAGCCGGGATGAAGTCATAAGTGATGTTCTCCTGTGGAAACTAGCACATGGGAATGACAGTGTAGGCCATCCAGCAAAGACCTACATTGACCAGCACTGCAGTTTTAACGGTTAGGAATTTACACTTAAAATTTTCAGGATTTCCTAATTACTATAAGATCTATAACATATATCAAAATCAACAAAATCTATTTGTTTAAGCTTACATTTATTGGTATTATGGTCATATGACACTGAAAACCGGTTTAGCTCAGTTGGTAGAGCGTTCGTCTAGGAATCACAAGGTTTCTAGTTCGATACCAGCCCTCAGCGTATGAGTAGCACAGGGATCTGTGCTGTAAAGTGAGGAGCTGATGGTAGGTATGGTGCTCCGCCTCAGACACTAAAATAATCTCCTTGGTCTAGCGGGATAGACTCCCTCGATGTCTGGCTGATACCGACATTAGGTCGCCCCAATGACTTTACACTGAAAACATTGGTTCCCACTAGATCATTAAATCAAGCAGCGATGGGCTTGTTCAATACTTAATTGGGGGACCACTTAAGCAACAGCAGGTATTGTAAGTGACCCAAGTCCATTGTTTAACAAAAATAACTTGATTTAGCATTAAATGACCCAAAAAGGGTTGATATGCTGTAAACCAAAACAACCAACCAAACATTCATTGATTGAATTTACGTGGAACAACTCTTTAGTTGATAATTTTGATTTTTTTTTTTTTTTTTGACTATCGTCCTCATCTTTATTGTGGTATTTATAAACACAACATTTTGGCTGCTGCATCCTCTGGCCTTCCTCAGGTGTTACTTATGTATAGTAATGATTCAACCTGGGAAATCATTTTTAATAATTTGACACTTTATCAAACAGGTGTCAGAGAACTTTTGAAGATCTCATTTATGTAGAATAATCATACAAGATTATTATACTTTTTATATATCAAACTATTTAGTAATAGCTCTTAAGTAAACATATCATACGTTGTGATAATTGAATTATCATACTGTGGTAGATCCATTACTTAGATGCTCCAGCACTTATCCATTAGATCATTGCCCCATACTGTAGAATAATCATACTAAGTCCAATTACCGTCGAATTGGCAAGACAAGACAGCAAGCAGTCGTAACTTAAATACGATTCTGGTTTGCTGCAAAGACCACTGCAAAATGGCAGGATTTATGGAGCCTCAGAGGATCATACAAACCAAGCAGCCAATCAAGACTCAGGGAATGGAATCACCCGAATGCATGAGTGGACTGTTCTGAATTCCCATAAGTACCAGTTGTCTTGACACTGGTTCAGTTGTGCTTGGCCAGTCCCATTGTTCAAACCAATAGTAGACTGACTGACTGACTTCAATAATTCAAATAATGACATCATTGTTTTTTCATGCCTATCATTCTGACATGTGTCACAAGAAGAATCATGATCATTTAGGAGAAAAAAAGATGTTTATTGGCGTTTTCTGTACAACTCCTGGCGTAAAATCCAATGACATCAGTCTTTTTTGATATTTTTATTTTTAAAGTAATTTACTTTAGAAACAATTTGATTTCACCTTTTCAATGATCGGTTCCCATATTGGGTTCATCTCTCTATTTGGTCTACTCAAGAGGTCATTACATATGCTACTTCTTTGAGACGTCTTCTTTTTCAATATCCTTCCCTATCTATTATTTTAACAAAAATACAGACAAATAACCCTTTTGTTATTGGTTGGTGTCATCAGTTATGTTAATAATAACATAACTGATGACGTTACCCAGCACTGTTTAATAGTACAGGCATATCTCAAACAACGTCTAATCGGCTGGTCACGTCAAGCCCTAGCACCTATATGATTTTCCCAACCCTATTGCCCTTATGGCAAGCCCCAACCCCCTTTTTATCATATGAGTGCTAGAAGGCGGTGGCTGCGGGTCTACATGTCCTGGGAATGACTTTAAACTCTATCTGATGGTGAGGTTCCAGTTTTGGAGGTTTGGGGAATGTGGAGCACCCCTTCATCACGATTGCTCCCTGGTCCACTCTGACCCGGAGTTGTAGTACCTGTTAGGGTCCCATCTATGGGTTAAATAGAAAAATGTATTCATAAAAAAATTGTATTATCCATTAAGAACTGATTTATTTCAAAACTTAATCGGCATTGAATGACCCACTGAGGTTGATATGCCGTAAAACAAACCAAACCAATCTATTGGGGAATTATAGTATCTGGGGCGAGTATGAATGCAATTGGATTGGAAATTACTTTATTCTACCAATTAGAGTATTTTCATGCCATTTTGATGAGATTTAAGCCATTGCTGTAGTACGAGGGGTGTATGAAAAGTTTTAAGCATAGCTGCAGTCAAGGGACTTCTTGAGACCCAAACAAAAGAGTCCTTCTACACTGGGATAAAAGCATTTCAGTGCTGTTGAAGCAAGTGTTCAGACCTTGAGGGGGACTATGTTGAAAAATAAATGTTCAAAAATCTTTTATCCCTTTTAGTTTTTCTGATACTTAAAACTTTTCATACACCCCTCGTATGTTACTATAGAAAAATTAGATGATTGTAATAAAAATTATAATGATCATCTTTGGCCCTATCTTGGGCTAGACGGGGGATCGGAGAGGCCCCCTCCGATCAATTGGCTGGTCACGTCAAGCCCTAGCACCTATATGATTTTCCCAACCCTATTGCTCTTATGGCAAGCCCCAACCCTTTTATCATATGGGTGCTAGAAGGCGGTGGCTGTGGGTCTACATGTCCTGGGAATGTACGTTAAACTCTATCTGATAATGAGGGTTCCAGTTTTGGAGGTTTGGGAATGTGGAGCACCCCTTCATCACCATTGCTCCCTGGTCCACTCTGACCCGGAGTGTAGTACCTGTTAGGGTCCCATCTATGGGTTAAATAGAAAAATGTATTTATAAAAAAATTGTATTATCCATAAAAAAAACAAATATCATGATCATGATTTTTGTTGTTTTTATAATGAATTCTTATGGACCAACCACAGACTTGTCTCTGGATGTCTTGTCAACTGGGGCAGTAGAATATGTCGAATGCAATGGGATTACCTGTTGGCTGTGATTGGTTACTTGTAATGTCTAAGGAAGAATTGTGATGGCTGAGCAGTTTGTGACCTGAGTACTAACTGGGCCTATGACATGCAATACTTCACTTGCCTGTTTGGTCCAAGTAAGAGCCAGATATGATCAAATGGGTGGCCACATCAAGCCCTAGCTCCTATATGATTGTCCAGGCCATATTCTTCAAATTACTCTTATGGCAAACACTCTACCCTTTTTGTCATATGGGTGTTAGAAGGTGGTGGCTGAGGTTCAACTACCAGTTTATCCATTCTACTGATTTATTAATACACATGGAGTTAAATAAAATTATGTCTACCAGTTTATAAAACCAAACCAATATTTACTGACAAACTATTTGCTTAAAATCATATACAAAAAAAGAAGACAGATTTGGCATTAAATAGTGTAGTGTATATACCTGTATATATAATATATTAATATATATGGATTAATATATATTAATCATCACATAATCAGTTCCAACATAAAACCAAAAATTTTCAAAACTTACAGAACTCTTTCTAAAAAAATCTTTTTTCACTATTTTAATTCCTCCCTCCTCCCCAACACACCCAGACTTCTTTCTTGTCTTAATATAAAAAATAAAAATTCTCCTGACGCCCATAACATCTTTTCCCCTACCTCTTACCAATACACACACACACACTCACACACACACAACCTTAAGGTTCATTTCCGCTGTTGTCCTTTGCAAAAAAAAAAAAAAAAAAAAATTTATACACACACACACACAACCACACACCTAAAAAATGCACAATGTTGCCTTTCGATACACACACATACACCATCCTATACTAACGCCGTAAAATAGAACATTTGACGTCACATTTCAAAACCGTTCTTCTTTCAAACTTCAAAATTTTTTAAACTGAATAACACATAACTACCACTCGCTTTTCTCGTTATTCTGTGATAAATAATTTATTATCACCTTCCATATACCAACAAATGCCCTGAAGATGATCTAATTAATAGATCAAAACACTGCAGCGTCGGCCAATAAACTCGCCACTTAACCCATTTAAACCTGTGTTTTTTCATTTTTCCTAATGTATATACCTGTATACTCATGGCTGTACACAGGTACACTTATTGTCTTTGCTGGATACTTAGCTTCTGTTTCTTCTATCTTGCTGTTTTCCATCTTTGCTTGGGTTGGATCTGTTTAGCGTTGGATTTGGTAGATGTTTCTGTGGGACGTCTTGTGTTGTTTGTTTGTTCTTAGTCATAACACAAGACTTTGCCTTTGAGATCATATTTTCTTTGCTTAAGATCCCAGATCAACAACACGTGTGCGAGAATTTGTCTTATTGAACAGAACTAGCCATTATGATCCCTTCAGCGGCCAGCCAAAGACTGATATTCTCTACCTAACTTCCCATGCTTGTACTGGCGAACTGGAAGTGTAGGTCAATATAAGGTTATATTGTGCCACTCACCATCCCTATATCTTTCCATTAACCGTTATTTTAAAATCTAAACTACTATTAAGTATATGATCATTAGGCTACCCATCAATTATGTAACAATTGCCCACAAGGATTGATATGCCATTGAATAAAATAACCAGGCATTATCACTGGAGAAAATTCCATCTGAAGAAAGGTGGAAAATGAGGTGTAGAAAAAAAATTTTTTAAAAAAATAAACAAAACATGCAGATAAGGCTGTTGTATACCCTTCTTTCCTTACTTCTTACTTCTATTCTTCTTCTGGCGTCTTTGATATCTTAAGTTCTTCTAGCGTCTCTTCTAACATTTGGACTTCTTCTTGGAGGTCGGTCGCACTTAACTCATTTCTTCTATATCAGTCTTGTTACCAAGACATTCATTAATCACAAAACCATGTTATTTTCTGAAGCTTTTATTTACTTAACTAAACATTTCATAACATAGCGCGCGTATGCAGTGAGTTCCAGTTAAGGCAGTACATCTCTGCCCGACGTCCAAACTGAAACTGAGGACCCAAGCAGGTCCCACGTGACTTCACGTATTTCGCTGGCTTTCTGTAATCTTTCATGGAAAGTCCCGCCCGTGATATGAAAAGGGCCATCTCTTTAGAAATACAGGGGATTGACAATAATCTTATGCAATCGCATAGATTATGTAACAAAGGCTAGTTAAAAAAACAAAAGATAAAGTGCATTTTTGAAGAAGGCCAGAGGGCACATCAGCCAAAACATTGTGTATATCACAATAAAGATGAGGATAATAGTTCGAATAATCCAAATGATACAAAGTGTATTTTTATATGGAATATTTGTATCTGAATATTGATCATGAATTCAAAAAACAATGAAACATGCTGCAGAAATTATTTTTTTATTTCTTTACTTTAAGGTCAAGAAGAGTCTTCTAATATTGAAGCTGATGATGACCAAGGTTGGGCCAATTGGGCTTGGTCATTTGTCCCTCAGATTCTACCTGAAGATTATGAAGATGAAGAAGAGGATGAAACATTTAGCAGACCAAAGAAAAAATCACCGCCTCCAATTCTTTGTCTGGGACTCTACATATCCAATGCTTCTTTAATGTTGAAGGTTTGTCTTTTAACATCTTTGCTTGAAAATGAGATGCTTTAACTTGTTAAATACCCAGTATACGTTTTTTTATGATATTATATCTTCCTTTTTGTTTTTTTTGTTTTCTTTTTTTGTAAGAAAAAAAAGGAAAAAAAAAGAATGAATTGAGGAAAATAAACTTTGTTGTGCATGTTTAAAACTTGTTCTTTTTTTCATACAAAACTAATAACTGAAAAATATAAGTAGAAAAGTACTAGATGGACCCATTGATGTTAATAGCTTTTTGATTTAGTGCGTCCTGGGATGCACATATTTGCTTTGAATGAGTCCCCAGGAAATTTTATGGGTCCCAACTAAAGCATCTAACTCCTACTTAAAAAAAAAAATGAATATATTATTTTTTTTTAAATGTATATATTATTTTTTTTTAAAGTAAATAAATTAAAAAAATGAATATATTATTAAAAAAAAAAATTAAAAAAATGAATATATTATTAAAAAAAAAAAAAAAAAAAATGAATATATTATTAAAAAAAAAATTAAAAAAAAAAAATGAATATATTATTTAAAAAAAACCCAAAAAAAACATCTTTTTGTTTTTATTTTTTATACGCATTGTAATTGCCTTCAAATTATTAATATATTATAACATACTTAACAATGATTCAAGCAAATTACCAATTACTTTTATGAATATATTATTGTCATTTATTTACTTGGATAAGAGATAAGTAGCACTAAGTAATCTCCATTTCTCTAAGAGATGTGAAGAAAAAGGAATTACATGTCATGGCACCCTGACCCTTTCATAGACAGGGATAGATTGAGTCACCAGGACATTGGACAAAATCCTATTGGTCTGGTACCATCTGGTACCTGGTCATTTGACTTGCCTCTCTAGTTTCCATGCCATATGTGCTTTATCAATAGGTTTATTTTAGGTATTAGCCAGACTGTGTGGGAGCTCTCAATCTACCACTACTAATAGATTATGGAAAACATCCATCCATATACAAATAGATGTTTTTGAATATCTATAATATCAATAGAATAAGACATAAATAGATGTGTCTGAAGGTTATGCCCTGTCATCACCTCAGATAAATAATGGATCATTTCATTTTGATTGTGAAAAAAGAAAAGGAAGAAAAAGAACATGTTACACAATAAAGAAAAAGAAAGGAAATGAGAAAGAAAAAGGGAGAGAGGGTGTAATAATATTACGCACGTGATGCATAGCAGGTGTTTCCAGAAGAAAGCGATGGCAACAAAGCACCGGCACATCAACATCTGCAGGAACAGCCTTCACATGTGACATCTGTGGTCGAGGCTGTTTTTTTCGAACATTGGACTTCACAGTCACAGGAGGCACTGTAACTTCAGGGGCACAAGAATTATATATATATTTACCAACCCCTCCGCACGAGCAGGATGCGACACAAGGTCAATTTCTTAAGCGGAGTTCAGTAGGTTTGAATTCAGAGTTTTCCTTCTCCTAGACTGGTTGCCTAACCAAGGTTAAAGAGCCCAGTCTGCCCTACTATTTACCCATAGCTGGAGGGAGAGTAGGATTCATACCTTTCCCAAGGATATTAGCGCTAAATGAAATGCAATTACCACGTCCAGGATTTGAACTCGGGGCAACGAGTCCATTTCCCATGACTTTAACCATTACACCACGGGGACTTTCGAGACTGTAATGCTTATATGATGATGCATATGTTGAGGAATGCTTAGTGTAATGGTTATGGTTGTAGGAAATAGATTTGGCAATCTGAGTTCAAATCCTGGGCCAGGCTGTTTGCATTTCACTTCCCGCTAATGCCCTTGGGAAATCTATGAATTTATCTGTTCTCCCTTCAGCTATGGGTAAATACTAGGGTAGAGTAGATTCTTTAGCTTTAGTTATATGACTAGACTATGAGAAAGAAAACTCTTATTTTGAACCAGTTTTACTCTGCTTAAAAATTGACCTTGTAGGTATTTACCCAAAACCATATCTATTAATGTAGTTCAAAATCATTCTAAATATCATCTCAAACAGATCTATTTGACCAATAGATGGGACCCTAACAGGTACTACCACTTTAGGTGAAAGTGAACCTATGAGTAATGGCAATGAATGGATGATTCCACACTCTCTAGAGCTCCAGAACTGGAGTCTCACCACCAGATCCAGTATATTCATTGCTCCTGTATGTATGTATGTATGTATTTACCCAACCTGTTCGCCATGGGTAGGATGTGACACAAGGTTGCAAGTATGGAGCATCCAGTGAGGATTGAACTCACTATTTAGTAGTAATAGATCTGCAAGACTAGCCTGCTAACCCTTATGCTATGATGGGATGCCCTGACCTTGTATTATATTACATCCTGCCTGGAGTGGATCCAGTAAGAACTGAATTTGCTATTCAGGAGTAATGTATCTGCGAGACGAGCTTGTTAACCATTAGACCATGATTGGATGCCCTATGTATGTATTTATGCATGTATGTCTGGAATGCCTTCCACCCGGTTTCGACTGGGGGTCCGGCGAGCTTCGGCCGCTGGACCGGTTTGGTTGTAATAATAGCGTCGATCCCAGGAGGCCATCCCCCCAGGCAACACCTGCTCCCTCGATTTAAAGGGGCAGGGTTGGGTTTATTGCCCAGTGCCTGAGGCGCCCCCCTTGAGGGGGAATGCCGACGGGATCGACGCAATTTTTCACCCGCCACCCCATGAGCTTCGGCTTGTGGGTGGTCCCACGTTAATAGGGACTTTGTGCCTGACCCGTACAAGTGGGGTACGTGGAAAATATCATGTCTGGAATGAAAAAGAAAAGAAAATAGAGGGGAAAAATAAATTCGACTCATTGAAGAGAGGGGGGGGTCAACAATGTCGTTGCCGTCACAAAATCTATAGCACAAAAAATCCGTCATTGTCGTAAAATCACCAACTCAAATATCTTCAGCAGCTGTAAAATCGCAACTACCTGCTGTCGTCACCCCACTTCTACTTATACAAGTTTTTCCTTCAACATCCAGGTGTCTGCACCCCACACACGAGATTCCCGAGCCAATCCCGGCCTCCGGAATCCTCGTAACCATCATCCGGGCACCTGGCGCTTACATCTGGGACAGTAGTATCTTGAATTCAGTGCCAATTCAGTGTCACCCGTTCGCATTCCGAAGGACGCGGGTTCGATTCCACATGCCAGGCAAAGCCTAGCCCACTTCCTTCGAGAATACGGCAGGCCACTCACCTCGTGTTCTCTGTCACAGTATGTATGTTAGGGTGTGTGTTTCTCTGTTGTAATTTTAAATATGACATTAATCACACGATAGTTTTTTCTTCTAAAATTGTGAATTCTATTTATTTTTTTTTTTTTCTTTGATTAAAAGATAAGGTAAGCTTTAATAAACTTCAGATGTTGGTTGATTGTACATAGATAAAAAAAAAAAAAAAAAAAAAGAAAGTAAATGAACTTCCAGTATGGAAGTATTTTCCTTCGTATATATACTAGTGAAAATATGTGCCCTCTAGGGTTAAGTATTTATGTTTTGATGTAATGAAATTAAATAAGAACACATATGAAAGGATTACACTTATTTTAATTATAATAGTATTTGATAATTTGCTTGAAGCATTAAGTAAAGTATATTATTATTATTTAAATGGGCAATTACAATGCGTATAAAATAGTGTCCAATGTCTAAAATTGATTTTGAATTATCTTCATCTTCAGAGATTGTTTTTGAAATTGATGCAGTTTTGTGTGTTTATATATATATATATATATATATATATATATATATATATATTTTTTGATGTTATAAATTTTAATTATATTTTAATTGATTTCTATATAAAATAATTACCGCCCTGTTGGCTGGAGAGTTAGAATGCACCGACTGCACCTCTGCAGAGGGGTAAGACTCCCCCAATGGGGCCACCTGTTGGCCGTGGGTGGCGACCCGTGATGCTTAAGGATAGAGCCCAGGTGGATGAGCAGTTCATGACATGCAATACTCCACTTTGGCCCTATCTTGGGCTAGACGGGCGGTCGGAGAGGCCCCCTCCGATCAATCGGCTGGTCACGTCAAGCCCTAGCACCTATATGATTTTCCCAACCCTATTGCCCTTATGGCAAGCCCCAACCCCTTTTTATCATATGGATGCTAGAAGGCGGTGACTGAGGGTCTACATGTCCTGGGAATGACGTTAAACTCTATCTGATGGTGAGGTTCCAGTTTTGGAGGTTTGGGGACTGTGGAGCACCCCTTCATCACCATTGCTCCCTGGTCCACTCTAACCCGGAGTGGTAGTACCTGTTAGGGTCCCATCTATGGGTTAAATAGAAAAATGTATTTATAAAAAAATTGTATTATCCATTAAGAATTGATTTATTTCAAAACTTTATCAGCATTAAATGACCCACTGAGGTTGATATGCCGTAAAACAAAACAAACCAAACAAACAAAATAAAATAATTAATAGGATTGATTTTATATATTGATTTAGTATATCAATGAATATGTTAATATT